>OY856409.1:1071982383-1072562383 GCA_963693085.1 Alisma plantago-aquatica
TACAATATACAACCAAATAGTAGTTACAAGACCCTCTCTAGAAAAGAATGGCAACAACAAACATAGGAGTTGGTTTAGAAGTTGTGAAGAGGGTTGGAGGCGACACTTATGCCTTATACGGCCGTTGGGGCACTAGTTAGTATTATTGTTCTAGGTCATCTCAACTTCGCCCCAACTTCGCCAAATTCGAGGAAACTTCAACAATTTCGGAGAAGTTAGGACGAAAATACATAAAAAAAATTCAACTTCGACGAAACTTCCAAAAATTCCCAAAGTTTGGATGAGGCCGAAGTATTGGGGATTCGACTTCGCCCATGGTCGAAGTTTGAAGTTTCGGCGAAATTTCGCCCAACTTCGCCGAAGTTTAGTTCTATGGTTCCAATAGACATATTTTTGAGTTTTGCAACATTCCAACGGCTAGAAACCCTTTTCTGCACTTTGTCGTACAATGTCGTCGGCTGAGATATCTTTTGAGAAACTCGACCGACAACTCTATATGTCAAAACAATTTGAAGTTGTCGGTCGAGTTTATCCTGGATGAAACTCGGCCGGCGACCTTAGTCTGTTATGCAAGTGCAGGGTGTCGGTGGATATGCCAAGAGCTATACAGACTGTCGACTAAGTTGTCACCATGACAAACTTGGCCGACAAGTAGTCTGTAATGAATTTTGACACATGCCTTAAAAACGCTTAAATATTCGAATTAAGTGCTCCCAATTTTTTAAAGCTTATTTACAAGTCATACATTCGATATAAATAGTTTACAACAAGATTCTAATTAGATATATAGCCCATTTTACAAAACATCCATTTGCATTTATTTTGACTTATTTTCTGGGCAACTTTTGTTTGCTAATTTCTTCCTCTTCATGTACCTAATATCTCAAATTGATCTTAAATAGACAAAATAGATACACATGAATGAAATGGTTTATCATCAAAAGGACAATGTATAACTGTTTGGTCAACACATCTTCCTCTTGCATTTACTATTATTCTATGAAGAGAAACTTGAAAGTAGCTAGGAAGATAAAACTTGAGATACGAACTCTCTCCCCTTGAAAGAGTGGGAGGAGGGGAGAAAGGAGACATACAAGCAGGTTGCAATGAGTATTTGCTAGAAGTCCACAATAGATGAGAGAATAATAGGGTACAAGGTGAATAACAGTGGTTGCTGATTTAGTGGCAGAGCAAAAAAGAAATATAACATTTGTTTATTGGTTTTATATTGGTTGTGTTGTAGGCTGAGTGCTGGGCTGTAGAATGAACAGGAGAAGGATGGCACTTCGGTAAAAAATAGGGCATAAAATTTGAGTGCTGCACTGGGTTGCATTGCAAAGGAGCATATGTTAGACAATACCGGAGTTCCGTATTCTTAAGGTAATAATTAGGATAGGCTCATCTCACTTAGAAGTTGGAACAAAGATTGACACTTCAAAATTGGCTAGAATTTTGGACCAGCCAATAATTTATATATTTGTAATACTTCAAATATTAGACTAAATCATGTATATTTAGACCTTAAAAGGGAAAAATCTAAAAAATTATGTATGATGGTAAGTTACATCAAATTTCAACTACTGGTGGGAACAACATATATATATTTCCGCATCATCGGAAAGAGTGTCAAATGTTGATTGTAGAAGTAATTATAGCCAATGTAGAAGTAATTAGAGGCAATGTTGATTGTGCACTTTCTACCTTGGCTCAAATGTCACAAGCACCACGGGTGTTGCTTTCCTTGAATTGGTGACATCCTACAAGGCTCAGATTGAGCATGGTGTGCTGTGCCGGGGTGATGTAAGCTGTGGTGAACCAGGTGAAACAGTACAAAACAAATGTGAAGATGATAGTCTGGTAGGCAGCTTACTGGGCTACATGCTGCGAGGGATGACAAGGATGTGGAGCAGCAGGCAATATTTTCTACTAAGCAAACACAAACAGCCCTTAATCTATATGTATATCAAAAGCCTCAACCTTTTCTAATTAGGAACATGAAAACAAACTTGCAACTTTTACCCTGAATCTAACCCCCGTGCGTGTGTGTGTGTGTGCATCTGATATGTAAATAACTTCTACATAAAATGTATACAAAATAGTGCGTACATCCATACTCAACCCACACGTAATGAGTTCCAGTAACAGCTTGCTTGATAAAAAAGTGAAAATTTAACTATTCAAGGTGAATTTTTTAAAATGCCTTGCTATTGCTCTTTCCTCTGTTGCATCTCTACTTGCTTTTGCATGAGTTTCTTGACATGGTATAATTGTTGGTATTTCTGGCAGGTGTCAGCTACCATCACGTTTGAGAGAGGTATTACGTCATGTCTGAAGTATCTTGAAGCTGTTCCATGGAGTGAAAGTGAGGAGGAGAAGCTCAAAAACGTGTTTGCAAGGTGCACTTTTGATGAGCACTTGTCACGTGATGTACTATCGAGGTTGTTCTTAGAAGGGCCTACACAATCGGAAAATCTGGCTTTGCAGCTTGTTCAGTCTGTTGCCCATGGGAAGAACACCACGGCGAGGAAGGAAATGCAATCTTTAGTGAATGGCCTACTATCCAAGAGCTCAGTTTATCAGAAAGATGCTGCTGGACTCAACAAAGATGGCCTCTACAACATTTGTAGATCTTGTTTATCTTCACTTGAAGAGCTTTTCCACGAAGCCTCTTCTACTGTTCCAGTGAATAATAATGCTTCCACTAGAGAGGCCAAGCCATTGATAGAAAGGGTTTCCAAACAAGTAGACAACCTCAACTGGTTGCTGGAGATCCTTATAGAGAAACAGATTGCAGAAGATTTTGTGGAGCTGTGGGCAAACCAGAGTGCTTTGTCTAAGATGCACGAGATGTCATCTCCCTTGGTCAGATATGAACTAAGTAGGGTTTCCGCATGTGTCTTCATGGCAATTGGAAGAGGGAGGCTGCAGTGCAGAGGAGAGGTGAGGCACCGAGTGATTGCTTCTTGGTTTGCACCAATATTGTTTGATTTCGGTTGGTTACAAAGGTGCTCCAAGGGCCTCGACATGAGGATGCTGGAGGACAGTCTCGGTCAGGCGCTTCTGACACTACCACTCACTCAGCAGCAGATTTTATTCATGCAATGGTTCAGATGCTTCTCAAAGCAAGGCACGGAATGCCCAAATCTGGGCAGGGCGTTTCAGATCTGGTGGCGAAGATCATTTGCAAGACCCAACGAAATTCAAGGTTAAGAAGTTCCAGGCATTATCTGTTGTATCAAAGTAGTGTTGTTCTGCTTATCAATGTTGATTAGAAGTAGGTGATTGCTGGTTGTGTAGATGTCAGATTCAGCATTTGCCAGTGCCACGGAAACCAAAGTTAGATACCGCTGTTTTGTGTAGATATCTGTATTTGACTCATCCTGGTGCCTTTCTACTGACGCAGATTGAAATGGATTTCACTCCCATCAATTTAGTTAAAGAATATAAATATTATTCGAGCTAGCAAGCCAATGAGGATAAATTTACAATTTTGACATGCTCGATGCCTTAGCTGTATTCCTTACATCTTATACGTTTGCAATAACAAGGTGCAGATCACATAGTTTCACTATATAATAATGCCGTCACAAGAGGTAGCATTCCACACTTTCGCTGTCTAGAACATACTTTTTTGCTAAAAGCTGTATATATCTGATTGTTCAGGAAATTACAAACACGCCGTGTTTCGTATCCCGGCAGGAGCTGCTCCTTTTACGACCAAAGTTCTAGTAGATTCCTATCCAGCTGCTTACCCGATTACTCGTGTAGCTATTAATAAAATCACAAATTCAACCGACCATAGACTCCCCAGATCCCATCCTTTTGCGAGGCGTTGTCTATTTCAGCTGCCAGCCGTTTATACCAATTACCGAGGATACAAGTAAGTTATTGACCAGTCCGTCCAAGCGAATCAGACTCATTGGAATTTGGATCGAAGCGCAGGCCTCGCACAAGGATTGGGATTAGGATTTTGGAGTTGTTTGGGGTTAATGACGTGATATTGGGATTACTTACACTTACTTCAATCTCATTGTGCTTGATTGCCTAATTGGCAACTTAGTTTGACTTGATCTTGTTTTCAATGTTATATATAAAACAAAATGCTATGTAAGAACGACTTGTCCAGATTGAGATTTGTAATCCTGCCAGAAGCTTGAGTAGGTCCAGATTAGGAAATTATAGATTCCCAAATGGACACTATGATATTCTCATTTTACCCAAAGAAGATGAGATTAAATTCAGATTTCATTTTCTAAATGTTATATGGCGTAATAAGACGGACACGAATCCCATTTAGCCCCATTTCGATCCTGGTCAAAACGCAACGGTTTAATATTTGATCAGTATTTGATAGATAATACCTATAGTCAGGGACGGAGTTATTGGGGGATAACCGAGACTATAGCCCACTGTCAAATCTAAAGATATGTATTTATACATCTATTATAGCAGGATACTGTAAATATATGTATTTTTCAGATATATGAGAGTGTAAATTTGTAGCTGAATTGGTGTTCATGACTACTTTTCAATTGAATGTCGGGAGTAAAATCCTACCCACAACATATTTTTTTACAAGTTCATTTAGTTAAGCTCTGCTATTGTAATGTTCTTACTCTGCCAATAGAGATGCTACAAGTCCTTTCAAAAAAAAAAAAAGATGCTACAAGTAAGCAGAAAAAAAAACTGAAATCCACGCAACCATATGTAGTCCAATATAAAAGCACCTGGGTTGACCCATTAAGGTCAAGAAAGCGCGGAGATGCGCCCCATCAAAAAGTATCTCCGCAATTTTCGAATTTAGGATTTCCTTTATACAGTCCACATGAAAGAAGCATAAAATAACTCAAAATATAAACAAGCAGTAAAGGCCGGGGTACGAGAGAATGACCAATCCAACACTGTCATCCTCTTCCATCACCGCAAACAAACATGAGACGCGGGTAGATCGGTGAAACGGGTGGTAGGTTGGGTTTGAGGCTTTGTAGGTCTGGATCTTGTGGTAGCGGGTAAAAAAACAGGATAAAACAAAAATATATTTAACATGATTCAGCGGATTGCAAGTTGATCCGGGAGTGCCAATTAAAAATGTCCTTAATATGCTTCTTTATTGTTGAAAAATATAAATGAAAATAATTTGATATTACAAAGAAAACACGCAAACTATTGTGTTTGTGTATGACTTCTACAATAAGTTAGTTGTTGACTTGTTTCTACTGAAAGAGAACTGAAAATGGATAGTTGCTGTATTTTGACGTAAATAAGGGAAGTTGATGTAGTGTGCTTAAATAAATATCATACAAGTAACATTTAAGTATGTCATTTAACATCAGATGCTCTAGTATCACAAGTACTTTGGTTGTTTAGTACACACTTATAGATAAAAATTAATAATTACTGCAATATGAAACATTGTGCTAAACGAAAATTTATCTTAATAGATATACATGTATTTTGTGTATACTAAGAATATATGATTAATTGGGTCTTCCGTGGACCCCTATTGGTGAAACCCACAAACTTAAACATGAAATCCATGATTGGATGATTTTAAGCGGGTAGTAAATTTCATCATCTAAATCAGATTTAAATGGATCTAAGACAGATCTAGATGCAAGTTGCACTAAATACTTTTGAATTTCTTTCTATACCCCCCTCAAATATTCCAAACCTCCTTATCTCAAATTCTAAAACTCGGACACAGTTTGCTATGACTCACGAAAAACCAAGGGCTGTGCGTTGTTTTTTTTCCTCCTTCTTTTCATCAATTACAAGGAATTAAATAAATGTCAATTTATATTATTAGAAATACTATGAAATTATTGAACTTTATTATTATATATTTAAATTATGACTTTTTATTCTAAGTTATGTAATACTCTAAAAGTTCAGGCCCAAGTATGGATTTTTTCTTCTCACTGTGGCATCGATTCAAAATGATGCTTACTTAAAACGGGATATAATTAAGGATGACAATGGGGATGAAAAACATATTCAAAGATAATCATGTCACTTTTTCGATTATAAGTGACCTTTTAAAAATCATCATGGTGTAGTGCGGTAATGCCTTTATAAAAAATAATGGTTAAAAATCACTTTCAATATTGTTAGTTTCGTACTGTAACCTACTATTCAAACTGATCAAGTGAAGGTAGACGGGCAACAAGCTACGTCACCAACCTTTTCAATATTGTTAGTTTCGTACTTATATATATGAAATAGTCTGACTATGTATATGTCGGTATGGTTGTCAATTCTGGTGTAGCTTCATTATGTGATTCAATGTATGCGATTAATTCTTTATGTGTTCTTTATGAAAAATACATGGAGATATATCTTTTTACACATTTCTATGACTACATTGTGTGTGCTTGCGCTGCATACCTTGAATTAAAAACTTTTTATAGTAAGGATATGATTTTTAATTTTAAATCCGTGACAGATACACTAAGATTATGCATACAACTTTTTAATTATGTCATGATTATGTTTTTGTCAATAGCTACACCATATACACATTGCAGCCATTCCTCAATATAGCTAGAATATGTGAGACCACACCTAACTCAAAGTGATATGAGATCAAAACCAATTTAGGCCTGATTAAAATCCGGCCAAGTTGTCTCGAACGTAGATCTCTAGAAGCTTTATCTCTATCTATGAACCTGACTTTCCATCAAAGTCGTGGTTCTAAATTAAAACTTATCTTGTTCTGAGTTTCAACTCAAAACCAACATGCACCCGAGTGGAACCTAGATTGACAAAATCTAAAATTAGAAACCACATCTTCTGATTCTTAGACTGAAACATTTTGACATCCCGTGATCGAGACAACTAAATCATATTATTATCTGACCAATTGAATTCGATTATGATCTCAATTTGGTTTGGATCTCTTATCACCTTTGGGTCGGGCGCCAATTTCAGATTTACTACTTATACCGGATTTTCAGTAAGCATCATTGTAAGCAGGTGTAGATTTGTAATTCCTTGAACATAGATGTCGGGCTTCTCTGTCAAATCTTATTTTAGTGTGGCTCAAAATTAATAAATATATTATATATAGATTCTAAAAGGATGCATCCATTGAGGGCATGGTGAGGTTTCCCATAGTCTCGTAAAGATGGATGAAGAAGCAACGAGGAACATTATATAAGGGCTCGATCCAATCCAAAAAAGAGAGAAACCCCCAGTATCTTACGCTCAAGACGATTGCTGGTCTGTTTCTGCGGACGCCTTCTCTTCTTGGGACAAGACATCGCTGCAGCGGCCATTGTTTTTGTCCACTACCGCTGACTGTTGCTGCCATTAATCATGGAGGCTCCACACAGGTATGAGAGAGTTTAACACTTGATATCAAGAGCCTTGGTTGTTCGCTTCTTTAGTGCGTGTTAGATGTTTCTTCCATCGTCGTACAATTGTTGTCATTTTCTGCAAGAAACCTTGAAGCGGAACGTCGGATAAAATTATTCTGTTGCCGCTTCAGTCAATAGTACAGTAGGAGCATCTCTATAATGGAATTGCCAACAAACGCGTTTAGGGATGTTTTTCCAACGGATTGCATTTGTTTATTATAAATTGTCTTCATTTATATCGTGAGTGAGGAAGAGTACGTACAACACAGAAGGTGTTATTTGGACGATAGTACTTAGACACATTATTATCATACTGTAGTCTCATGATTCTAATCTATTCGAAAAGATATCTCCTTTCGTTTCAAAGAATCTATTTATACTACGGGATACATATCTATGTGATTCCTGACGGTGTAATTGTGCATCGATTATTTGTTATAGAACTCTATTTTTTTTATTGTCAAGTTCTTCTGATCGTTTGATTTTTCTTCGTGATCCTTTGCATACCACACAGTCGACACTTGAAAGGGGAACGAGAATCCTTTTGAATTCAATGGTGACAGACGACGAAGTCAATTGCCATAATGTCTTGTACGTTGGTATTTAATTGTGTTTTCTAACAATGCATAACAACCGTACGTCGGTATTCCTCTTAGTGGCTGTGTGGTTACTACAAGTGAATTACTGTGTTCCAAATCTACTGTCAAGTTCTTTATGAAATGTGTCCGGTTATAGAATTGATTAAAATTTTCATACTGATATTCCGCTTCATGTTATGAAACTTATCATCATATTGAAGGAAGTGTTGTGTTACAGAAATTTACACATAACATGTTGATGTTCACATTTCAATTATAAATTTCAGAACTTAAGCATAGTTAGCGACTTACCAAAGTGAATCTAATGACGTGCTTGAGAAAATATTCATATGAAGACACAATAAACATGTCTTTAAATATATAAAATAATTTTTTTGAAGGAATATTTCTTTATATATATATATATATATATATATATAAACGATAAAGACATGTTTGAATTGATCTTTCAAGTGAGTGTGACTCATATTAAGTGGCTAATCCTATTATGTGTTACATTCTATCTAAAGATAAATGTGATGACTAAATGAAGTTAGTAGATAAAAGTAAACTAAAGTAGACCTCAGATTTATTTTTACATTCAGAATTGTGGTTTGTTTTATTTTAATATAAAATTCTTAATATTGTAGTTATTTCTTCATCATTATGCGGTGATAACAACATTTCAAATCTCAATGGTTGACATTTTAATGAATGGAACGAAAAATCATGTTTACATTAGGGGTGTATGTACTTAGATTTAGCTTTTTGAGTGGAAAAATCATAACCACTAATAGAGGAAAGTACCACTACTGAAAAGGCCAATTATGAGAAGTGAGAGTGTTCTAATATGATTAGTTTGTTACTTGCTTATATAAGCACATGTATGAAAGCATATTAAACAGTCTATTCCCAACTCCGAATTGACAAAAGATTTTCAAAAAGCAGTGGAGGAACAATATGTTTCTTTTAGTAAATCTAAGGCTAGCACCTTGATGGCTAAGATGTTCTCTATAAAATATAATGGTTCTTGTGGGATCCGTTAACACATCATGGGGATAAGAGACATTGCTGTCCAACTTAATGAGATGAAGTTATCTATTTCAGATCCATTTCTTATTCATTTCATTTTAACTTCCTTGCCTAGTCAGTACAAATCATTCAACAAGGTCTCTTACAATACACAAAAGAAAAAATGGTCAATTAATGATTTCACTACTATAGAACCGACCTTTGGTGTCGATTATTTAAGGCCTGTGGCGACAATTAAAAAGCGACACCTATGTGAGCGACACTAAAAGGTGAACCCTTAGGCATCAGTTTAAAAACCGATGCCAAAAACCTTCGTGCCACCCAAAACGCACCAACAGGGGCATTATAGGCGTCGGTTATTAGTGGAAAAACCGATGTCAGAACGCTTCACGCCACAAAAAGGGTACTAGTAGGGGCACTATAGGCGTCAGTTATTCGTAGGGCAACTGATGCCCAAAGCCTTGACACCACAAAAGGGCGCCAACACGAGAACTATAGGCGTCGGTTATTAGTAGGGAAGCCGACGACCAAACCCTTCGCGCCACAAAAGTGTGAGGACCCTGACCTGCGTTTAGGGCTTACCCTGTTTGCTTTGCTTAACCTTGATGGTCTGATGCTTGCTAATCACCCTTAGTGGTGATTAGGGTTTGGATGTGCTTTGTTGAGAGTTGGAGGTGCTACTTGCAATTAACCCAAGTCTAGGGTTTTGTGAGCAAGTTTACCACCTTGAGAAGTGTTCTTCTCTCTCTTTGCTTCCTCTAGAGTTGAGAGGAAGGCTTGGGTTTGTTGTTTGTGTTCTTTGGGCCTTTGTTGAGCTTGTTTGGGCCTTGGAGTTCCTTGCTTGGGCTTGCTTGGGCCTTATGTCGGCCAAGTAGAGATTGTGTCAGCCTAGGGAAGCTTGGTGTGTCGCCCATGAAACTTGGTCCAACCTTGGTCATGTTTGGAGAACACATGGTGCACACCTTGGACAAGTGTCTTATGGCTTGCAAGAGTGGTGGCTTGAGTTGGTGGACATGTGTCCCTTGGGTGGACGACACATAGCAAGATCTTACCTTGGTTTCTCCTCCTTTCTCATCTATATAGGTGGTCCCTTCCTTAACTTGAGGTCCCTTTTAGTTCCTCTCCTTCTTGTGCACGACACACCCTCTCTTTCCCTTGCTTGGTGGCCGACACACCCTTGTGTGAGCAGCTTGGAGGTCGACACACCCTTGGAAGGAGAAGGTGGTGGCCGATACACACCCTTGGAGGAGCCTTGGAGGTCGAGACACATCCTTGAAGAAGCTAAGGTGGCTGATACCCTTGGAGCTTGGAGTGCATCTTCCTTCTTGGAGCTTAAGGCGGGTTGCATGACTCTAAACCCTAACTACTCTCCTCTCTTTGCATATATATATTGCTTTGGTCTTGCCCTTGCATGTTTTGAGTTGTTCTTTAGCCATCTTGCATGTTGGCCGATCCTTGGTATCTAGGGTTTAGGGAGCAACACTCCTTTCTCCCCTTGCTCTAGATGAGTGAGCTTGAGCTCTAATGCCATGAGAAACACCCCTCTTTCCTACCCGATTGAGGTGAGCACATGACTTAGTGTCTTGAGCGATACCCTCATCTCGCCTTGGGCAAGATGGTGAGCTCATTAGGTGGTTTTGATGAGATACACCTTGGTCGAGATGTGTTTGGGAAGGTGCTGCCTGACAACCCTTGCCCTAGCTTGGCTTTGCACGGTTTGAGTGAGTAAGTTTCTCTTTTGTGCCTTGAGCGGGTGAGCGCTCTGACTCTGCTCGCTCAGTAACCTTGGCTCGCCCGGCACTAGCCATCTCGCCCGATGCTTGCTCGCCCAGTAGTTCCACTCGCCAGTGTTTGTGGCTCGCCCCACTCTCTTTGGCTCGCCCGACATAACCTCGGCTCGCCCAATACCTTTGCTTGCCCGGCCTCAGTGCTCGCCCGATATAGTTCTGCTCGCTCTGTAGCCCGGCTCGCCCGGTGGGCCTGTCGCCCGATAGGTTTTGCTCGTGCAGCTTTAACCTGCTCGCTCGGCTTGTATCGCCCGATAACTTGCTCACCCGGGACGCGCTCTGCTCGCTCGATGTATGTGTATCCTGCACACCCGATATCAACCTTCCCGCTCAGTTGAGCTAGGCTCGCCCGATTGCCTTGCACGTCTGAATGGCTCGCCCTGCACGCATGTCGCCCGACATACACACCTGCTCATGCTATACCCTGCTCACCCGGTTTCCTCTCTGCCCGCTTGCTAGGGCTGCACGCCCGATAGGATAGGTGAGAATGGGTTCTACCCGGAGTAATCTTTAGTGAGAGTTTTGAATGTCTTTTGTGAGGGCAACGTTTGGTCATGGAAGGGTGGCATATCAGCTATACTTTTATGATGACTCATTGCTCGATAATGAGGTTTATGTTCTCATGGCCGAGCACATACATATGAATGTGACTACTCAATCCCTTTGATAACAATTATGATCTTGAGCATGCATTAGGGTTTCTTAATAGTGTGCCTACACATGTCACCTTGAGATGAGGCATGGATATGATTATTGTTGTCATGATTGTGCTGACAATGCACTTAACCCTAACTATCATCGTATGTTTAATAATATAAGTCTCTAGATTATTCATCCAGTTATTGAATGATGCTAACCATGTAGGTAATGCTTAGCCAAATGAAAGGCTATAAGGAATGGTTAAATGTGAATACTGTGATGACAGGAGAATTATGAATGGTGTTCTATGATGATGTTGGAAGCCTTGAGAGGCTATGGTACTATGTGATGAGGGATTGAGATCCCATGATATGTGGTGATCCTTGAGATGGATCTAGATGGTTGGCAAGAGGCCAAGTGATAACATGTGATGTGAGACCCTTGTGATGGACCAGTGTGATGTAAATTATAGGAAATACATAATGTTGAGTTTATGCTGTTTTCCTTTTATTATGTCTTGCATGTTATACAAATTGGTTGAATCTTGCAATCCATCTAAAAGATACTAATTAATCATATTGAAATCTATCATGTAGCTTGCCCTGGCCATAGATTCATCACTAGTCAGGATAGGGTGATGATGAAACGGGTTCTCCTGCGGGTCAACCCGGAGCGCATATTTTTGAATATGTGAGGTTTCTCCTAGCCTAAAATAGAGAGGTGAAACGAGTGCAGCTGCGGTTGTAGACTCGGATGTGTGATGAGCATGGTGAACATGGCCCATGGCTCCAGATATGTGATATATTGAGCATGAATACATTCATGGCTCCGAGCACGGTGTTTAGACACGTGGCTCAGTTTCTAGCGCCGTGACCTGTACCGAGGCGGGATAGGCAGAGGGTAGCCTGAGGAGCTGACCCTGTGGCTTATGACCACTTCAAGCACGAGACTGCGGTCCTACTTATGTTATACTCATGTACTGACCATGAGGCGGAGAAGGTCTTGGATTCTGGCTCTTCCATTGACCTTGTATGACACCGGCTATGGGCTTTGCAGCCGAAGGTTGGATTTGAACGGTACGGTTCATTTCCTCAGGGCATAATAAAATGTAATACATCCGTTTAGTATGTATTGATAAGACAAACACGAAACATTGGTTGAGGCCTTGTTTGTGTAGTTAACTTTATTTATCTTACAGTTATTGTGCATTACTTCTATGTGGTGTGTTTCATGTATAGTTTATCTTGTCAATCATGTTCCATTTAAGAAATATGTGTTACAGCTGGTAAGTCTGATGGAAGATGGCTTGTTTTCATTAACTGCTTCTGTTATATTCCTTATCAGTATACCTGCTTATATACATGCTTATATGAGGTTTTGTAGTTTTGGCGTGGAGTTATACCTCCCCCTGGGACAATGTTCAATTGTCTCACTCCGCTGGTTTACACCCTTTTTAGGTGGTCGAGCTTGTCGTGGTGGTGGTCGCGTAGTTGCGGCCGAGCAACGAGAAGATCAGTAGAAGGCAAGCTTTGGAGTTGCTGCTGTTTTGATGTTTGGGTGTAGATTCTAGAGTCATCCTTGCACTCTCAGGTCCTTGGCGGTGTTTTGACGATGTACGACCGAGACTGTTTGTATATCCTACTGATGGCCAGATGAGGGCCTTTGTATGTATGAACAGGTGGTGAACTCATGGTTATGACAGGACAACTGTTGCTCTAAGATGTGGACATGTATCCAGGCTTGTGTGGATATGTATATAACATGTTTTCTTGCAGGATATGGACTGGAATGTAATATGTCTCTCAGTTTATCAATTTTCCGCAATCGGTTTTAATTAACCCGTGTTTTGATAAGCTGTGGTTATGGTGATTTCCGCACATTTTCGCGTAACACCTCATTATCAGTATGATAATGGGATGTATTGCCACAAGTTTTTGGTATCAGAGCTTTAGGTTCGCTGAGTCTACAGGGATCTAGGACTAGGTTGTGTTTGTTCTTATGTGTTTTCCAGATTTTCTCATAGTAATCTTCTGCCCTCAGCAGAAGAAAATCCAAGATGTCTGGAAACCATGAAGAACTTGCTGCTGAGCACATCGATGCTGCATCTGTTGATGGAGCAGTAGGACAGGCACATGAAGATCGGGTGCCTGAGGTTCCCCAACCTGACCCAGCCATACTTGAACACCCTGCCTACCAACAGCTTATGGGGCAGATGATGGCTACGATGAATCTCATGGTTGAACGATTACCAGTGCCTCCTCCGCGAGCATAGGTTCCCCATGGAGAAGCATCAGGTATTGGGAAGACCTTTGAGTGGCTTCGCCGAGTCGGAGCTTCGGAATATGCTGGAACGGCTGATCCAGCGGATGCAGATCTGTGGCTGACAAGTCTTGAGAAGGCTTTCCGGATCCTCGACATCCCCGAAGCAGACAAAGTAAAGCATGATGTCTACCTTCTGAAAGGTAGTGCTGGTCACTGGTGGACCATCGAGGAAGAGAAGCGGCCTGGTGAGGTGATCTGTTGGGAAGTGTTTCGACACGAGTTCGTCGCCAGATACTTTCCCAAGATGTATCTGAATGAGAAGATCCGTCAGTTCGAGAGTTTGCGACAAGGAACGATGAACATCATCGAGTATGAATCCAAGTTTATGGATCTACTGAGGTTTTGTCCTCACATGGCGGCGACAGACGAGGAACGAATCAGACGTTTCGAGAAGGGTCTGAATGCTGAGCTGACGACACCTGTTTCTGCATTGGAGAACTGGGAACGGTTTGCGACGTTTCTGGAATATGTTCGGAGGATTGAATGTTCTGTAAGGGAAAAGAGAGAATCTATGGCTAAGAAAAGACCTTCTCAGTTCCAGAGTCAAAGGTTTGGTGGCTTCAAGAAGCCCAGGTTTTCAGCACCGGCAGTGATGAGAGGTTCTGGTAGACCGTCTCAGTGGTCCATGAGTAGAGGAAGAGGCTATGTTTCTTCACCATCTAAGGTACAAAGTTCGGCTTCTGTGGTGGTGACAGGGCCATCCAGGCCTCGAGATGATGTTAGGACGTGCTACGCCTGTGGTCAGACAGGGCATATCAGGTCAAGTTGTCCCTACAAAGATGATGAAGTGACCCAGCAGCCGAGGTAGAACCTTCAGGGGTCTGAGAGACCACAGCCCAGTGGTAGCAGAGGATGAGGACGCGGTCAAGCGTCTCAGGTTGGATCGTCTACTCAGGGAAGCAGAGATCATGGACAGCAAGCAACAGCTCGATTCTATGCTATGAATCACTCGGAGGCGATAGTCAACCCGTGAGTAGTGACAGGTCAGATATGTCTTCTTCTTACTTTATATCTGTTCTGGTTGACCCGGGTGCTACACACTCTTTTATCACCTATAGTATGCTTGAGAACTATCGTTTACCTGTTAGTAGTAAGAAGGATAGTTTGCTGTTAGAAACCCCTCTTGATGGTTCCTCTTTGCTTCGAGAAGAGTGTCCATCTTGTGTCTTGTCTTTCTCGGGACATCGCATTCAAGTGGACCTCATACCACTTGATATGCATGGTTTCGATGTCATCCTTGGGATGGATACCTTAGAGAGGTATAAGGTTGTTTTGGACTGTGGTTCTAAGCAGGCAGTGTTTGATGTCACTGGAGAGAAGTGGATCTTCCAGGGAGATAGGAAGATTCTCCCGACATGTCTGGTATCAGCCTTGGTGGCGGACAAGTTGTTACGAAAAGGATGTGAAGCGTTCTTAGCTCATGTAGTAGATACCGTAGTGGATGCCAAGGCGAAAGGTCCTAGCCTTGAGGGGGTGTCAGTTGTTCGTGAGTTTGCAGACGTGTTTCCTGAGGAGTTTCCTGGTGTTCCCCCATCCCGAGAGATTGATTTCGAGATCAATCAGGTACCGGGAACGCAACCAGTTGCGCAGACACCGTACAGAATGGCTCCAGCAGAGATGACAGAGTTGAAGAAGCAGTTGCAAGAGTTGCTGGATAAAGGTTTTATCTGACCAAGTACGTCACCTTGGGGTGCTCCAGTGCTGTTTGTCAAGAAGAAGGATGGTTCGATGCGGGTGTGTATAGATTACCGACGGTTGAACAAGGTCACGATCAAGAACAAGTACCCGTTTCCGAGGATAGATGATCTGTTCGATCAGTTGCGTGGTGCTATAGTGTTCTCGAAGATTGATCTACGGTCCGAATATCATCAGTTGAGGATAAAGGCGGATGACATACCGAAGTCAGCCTTCAGGACAAGGTATGGTCATTATGAGTTTGTGGTTATGCCGTTTGGGTTAACCAATGCACCTGCAACTTTCATGGATCTGATGAACAGAGTGTTCCGTCCGCTCTTAGATCAGTTTTTTGTAGTCTTTATAGATGAAATCTTGATCTATAGTCGGGACAGGCTAGAGCACGAGCAACATCTTCGTCGAGCATTGTCTCTTCTTCGCCAACATCGGTTGTATGCCAAGTTCAGTAAGTGTGAGTTCTGGCTGGATGAAGTGACCTTCTTGGGCCATGTGATATCCGCTGAAGGAGTCAAAGTAGATCCTAAGAAGGTGGAATCTGTTGCAGATTGGGAACAACCGAAGACGGCGACAGAAGTTCGTAGTTTCCTTGGTTTAGAAGGATACTACCGGAGGTTTATCAAGGACTTCAGTTTGATAGCTTTGCCGATGACGAAGTTGACCAGGAAGGATGTACCTTTTGTGTGGGATGACCGATGTCAGCAAGCTTTCCAGAGTCTGAAGGAGAAGCTGACTAGTGCTCCAATGTTGATCTTGCCAGAGCCTGGGAAAGGCTATGTTGTTTTCTGTGATGCTTCCAAGAAAGGTTTAGGTTGCGTGTTGATGCAGGAAGATCATGTGGTTTCTTTTGCCTTGCGACAGCTCAAGAAGCATGAGGAGAACTATCCAACTCATGATTTGGAGTTGGCAGCGGTGGTTCATGCGTTAAAGATTTGGAGACACTATCTGTATGGGGAAGTGTGTCAGATCTTTACAGATCATAAGAATATGAAGTATATCTTCACGCAGCATGAGTTGAACATGCGACAGCGGCGATGGATGGAGTTGATCAACGACTACAACTGCACTATCGAGTATCATCCTGGTAAGGCGAATGTGGTAGCAGATGCGCTTAGCAGAAAGTCTTCTCTTTCTTCAAAGAAGGCACAGTTGAGTTCCCTGGTTTGCCATAGGCGGGAGATGCTTGTTTCTCTGCGACAGATGAATGTACAGATGGAAGTTTCCTTATTATTTGGACTTTTCGCACAGATGCAAGTCAAGCCTACGTTGAGGCAGCAGATCAAGGATGCACAACAAACAGATGAGGCAGTACAGTTGATCAGATCAGAGTTCGGCAGCGACAAGCGTGATGGGTTTCATGAGTCTGAAGATGGGCTAGTTTGCTATCGTAATAGGATGGTGGTTCCAGATGCTGATGATCTGAGGGAGTTGGTGCTTGAGGAAGCACATACGTCAATGTATGCCATGCATCCAGGTGTCACCAAGATGTATCATAGTCTAAAGGACTTGTATTGGTGGCCCGATTTGAAGAAGGATGTGGCTGAGTTCGTGGCTAGATGCGTAGTTTGTCAGCAAGTGAAGGCTGAGCATCAGAAGCCGGAAGCTAAGGTGTATGTGGATGAGATAGTTCGTTTGCATGGTGTGCCGGCAACGATAGTTTCTGACAGAGGTCCTCAGTTCACCAGTCATTTTTGGGAACAGTTGCACAGAGCGTTGGGAACGTAGTTGAGGTTCAGTACGACCTTTCACCCGCAGACAGATGAACAGTCTGAAAGGACTATTCAGATTGTGGAGGATCTCCTTCGAGCTTGTGTCCTGCAGTTCCTAGGCAGTTGGGATGTACATCTGAGTTTGATAGAGTTTGCTTATAACAACAGTTATCAGCGAAGCATCGACATGGCTCCTTATGAAGCTCTGTATGGAAGGAAGTGCAGATCTCCTTTGTGTTGGTATGAGTCCGGTGAGTATCAGCTTTTGGGTCCTGAGCTAGTACAGCAGACGACAAAAAAGATCAAGGTGATACAACAACAGTTGAAAGTAGCGCATGACAGACAGAAGTCTTATGCGGACAATCGCCGATGACCGTTGGAGTTCTAGGTAGGAGACAAAGTATATCTTAAGGTCTCGCCTTGGAAGGGTGTGCTGAGGTTTGGGCGGAAGGGTAAGTTGGCACCCAGATATATGGGGCCTTACCCAGTCTTAGCACGTGTTGGAAAGGTAGCTTACGAGATAGAGTTGCCTCCTGAGTTACACAGGTTACATCCAGTGTTCCATGTCAGCATGTTTAAGAAAAGTCATCCAGATTCAGGTACAGTGATATAGCCAGTTGAGGTTGAGCTTGATGCAGATATGACCTACGAGGAAGGTCCCGTGGCGATTCTTGACAGAAGGATCAAGAAGTTGAAGAGGAAAGATCTGGTTCTCGTGAAAGTTCTTTGGCAGCGTCGTGGCATCGAGGAAGCCACGTGGGAGCTTGAGGAAGAGATGAGGAGGAAGTACCCCTCACTTTTCTCTTCGAATTTCGGGGACGAAATCCCTTTAAGGGGGTTAGATTGTAAGGACCCTGACATGCGTTTAGGGCTTACCCTGTTTGCTTTGCTTAACCTTGATGGTCTGATGCTTGCTAATCACCCTTAGTGGTGATTAGGGTTTGGATATGCTTTGTTGAGAGTTGGAGGTGCTACTTGCAATTAACCCAAGTATAGGGTTTTGTGAGCAAGTTTACCACCTTGAGAAGTGTTCTTCTCTCTCTTTGCTTCCTCTAGAGTTGAGAGGAAGGCTTGGGTTTGTTGTTTGTGTTCTTTGGGCCTTTGTTGAGCTTGTTTGGGCCTTGGAGTTCCTTGCTTGGGATTGCTTGGGCCTTATGTCAGCCAAGTAGAGCTTGTGTCGGCCTAGGGCAGCTTGGTGTGTCACCCATGAAACTTGGTCCAACCTTTGTCATGTTTGGAGAACACATGGTGCACACCTTAGACAAGTGTCTTATGGCTTGCAAGAGTGGTGGCTTGAGTTGGTGGACATGTGTATCTTGGGTGGATGACACATAGCAAGAGCTTACCTTGGTTTCTCCTCCTTTCTCATCTATATAGGTGGTCCCTTCCTTAACTTGAGGTCCCTTTTAGTTCCTCTCCTTCTTGTGCACGACACACCCTCTCTTTCCCTTGCTTGGTGGCCGACACACCCTTGTGTGAGCAGCTTGGAGGTCGACACACCCTTGGAAGGAGAAGGTGGTGGCCGATACACACCCTTGGAGGAGCCTTGGAGGTCGAGACACATCCTTGAAGAAGCTAAGGTGGCCGATATCCTTGGAGCTTGGAGTGCATCTTCCTTCTTGGAGCTTAAGGCGGGTTGCATGACTCTAAACCCTAACTACTCTCCTATCTTTGCATATATATATTGCTTTGGTCTTGCCCTTGCACGTTTTGAGTTGTTCGTTAGCCATCTTGCATGTTGGCCGATCCTTGGTATCTAGGGTTTAGGGAGCAACACTCCTTTCTCCCCTTGGTCTAGATGAGTGAGCTTGAGCTCTAATGCCATGAGCAACACCCCTCTTTCCTACCTGATTGAGGTGAGCACATGACTTAGTGGCTTGAGCGATACCCTCATCTCGCCTTGGGCAAGATGGTGAGCTCATTAGGTGGTTTTGATGAGATACACCTTAGTCGAGATGTGTTTGGGAAGCTACTGCCCGACAACCCTTGACCTAGCTTGGCTTTGCACGGTTTGAGTGAGTAAGTTTCTCTTTTGTGCCTTGAGCGGGTGAGCGCTCTGACTCTGCTCACTCAGTAACCTTGGCTTGCCCGGTTGGCCTGCTTGCCCGGCACTAGCCATCTCGCCCGATGCTTGCTCGCCCAGTAGTTCCACTCGCCAGTGTTTGTGGCTCGCCCCACTCTCTTTGGCTCGCCCGACATAACCTCGGCTAGCCCAGTACCTTTGCTTGCTCGGTCTCAGTGCTTGCTCAACGTATCTTCTCGCCCGATATGTTGGTATGTATGCCCTGAGAGCCAATCATGGGATGATTGGTGGGATACATTAAGATTGATTTGATAAACATCAAAGGCAAGCTTCCAATTCATTCTCGTTCAGTCATATGAGATAGTGATAGAACATATTGAATGTCTAGAGAATGACAGTACTCAATGACGTATGCCTTCAGGTTCAGGACCTGAACGATGAGATCATACAGATGCTAAGAGTTTGTACATTCTTGTTATGTCCCTAGTCGGATGTCATTGTGGAAGGTAGATAGACAGCAATGACACACAAGACTAGATTGTGGTTTTGGTTGATGACAGAATCTCATTAGTCATGATATAGAGATATCAAACCAAACACATAGGTACTTGTTAGGGAACAAGGTACCAGACAGACCCACCATGAGTTTGACACATGGAACCATGAGATGGTAGTCACAGTCAGTACTCACAGTGATGGTGGTGAATGTGATTCTTAGACCTGAAATCACTGCACTCAACACATGTCGTTGGGCACACTTTGACATCATCAAACGCAGTCCTGAAACATGGGTTGTTATAAAGGTGATGATTGGGTGGCTTTGACACATGGGGCTTTTGAGGGGTGAGTGATAGATATGGGATTTGTCCCTCCTGAGGGAGTTTGATATCCATGGCCACTTGATGAGTAGGATTGAGAAAAGCGTGCACGCATGTGTGAATCGGTATGTGATACTGATGTCATACATATCTCTTCCAATCTACTCTGAGATCAAGGAAGTGAATGAACATTGACAAGATGACTGTTCCATGCCTCGAGTTCATTCGGGATATCAGTGACAAAGGAATTATACATTCGCTGTAACACCATTCACGGATTGTAGGATGAAAGTTGTTCTCCAACTTTCTACTTTCACTTGGGTAGCACTGATGTGTGACTAGGCACCGCTCTTTGCTTGTGAAGTCATAAGTGTTATGAACTTTCACTGCCAACGTGAAATGGACCTGCAGGGTCACACACATAGGATTTAACCTGGAAGAGGAGTTTTGTCCACAAGCAATGTTTAGATTGATTACTAAAGGAGTTTAGTAGTTCAATTAAACACTCAATCAGTCGATGGCTCAATATCGTATGGTTCAAGGTGTTGGATGCATTGATTGGAGTATCGGATTGATTGAAATCACATTTGACTGATTCTGCACCACCTGTACTCCCAACCGGTCGGTTCATGTGATGAACCGGTCGGCTGAGGTTGCTGAACCGGTCGGCTCAAGTGTTGAGCCGATCGGCTTAAGCCCAGGGTGAAACGAGCAGTTCAAGTTTTGAACCGATCGGTTCAACTGGTGCAGTCGAGCAACTTGGGAAAGTAGGATTGGTGAGAATTTTCCTTTCGTTTCGATTTCTAATTTGATTGGAAATAGGATTTCCAATTTGATTGGAAATAGTATTGGTATTTCGATGCCAATTGGGAAAGAAACAAGGAAAGTCAATTTGAGCCGGATTAGGACCATGAACCGATCGGTTCAGGGCACCAACCGATAAGTTGGAGTGCCCCAAACGATCGGCTCATGTCCAACCGACCGGCTCAGTGGCTGAACCGACCGGTTCAGCAATGAACCGACCAGTTCAGGTTGCGAGATGGTTGCTTTTTGTGGAAAATCTCGAACCCTTCTACTCTTGCTTTTAGTCCCGCATTGCCCGGGATGGAGAACCCTGTCCCATGACTCTCCTATATATATAGGGGTACTTGGGGGCTTCTCACAGTACAGCTCAGTGCAACCAGTTGCTCTGCGAGTTGTCGTTCTCTCTGGTTTTGGTAACCGTGAGAGAGCCCGAGCAAGTGCTTCCCGAAAAAGGGAGGTGCAGCAAGGGAAGGACAACTACAGTTGCAACAGGAGGCAGGAGAGCGTGTTGGCCACTAGTACGTCAACAGGAGGGTGCGACTCCTTCCACTTCCTTGTGGGACAAGGAGTGTGGAGTTCTAGGTGGTCCGTGTGGACTACTTCAGAGGCGGGAGGACACTGCCGCTTAGGAGGACAAATGTCATCCGACAGTCCGGTTCGAGTAGGAGTTGTCAGTCCCGGTGCGACCAGGAGCTGCACAGACGCCGTCGAAGTCCGGAGTTGAAGACCGCGCATTGCGCGAGGTATTGTTGCCGAGCAAGCCTCGGGACAAGGTATGATTCCGCAAACCATCCTTTCCTATTATATAGACGTTGACGCGTTTCCTCGGTATGGGTTTGGGGAGAATTTTTTTTTGTTTCCGCTGCCTTCTCTGTCTCCCCTAAAACCCAACTGTGGTATCAGAGCCACGTCAACTGTTCTATATTTTAGGGATATCGATATGATCGATTTTGGTTTGTCGCCTTTATTTATTGCATGCGATGCGAATAATATCGGTTTTATGCATGTCCAATCTTAAATCCACAAATCCCTAATTACATATATGATATGTATTATTAATGCACTCGATACGCATCGCCCTTAAATGAGTTTTGTGGTGGATGTGTGTAGGGTGATTATGGCCTATAAACCCCTATCTGTGATTGGTTGTGTGTGGTTTCTTGCATCTCGGTCTGCGCACCAATCTTCCCTCTCTTATTCCTGATGTAACTGGAAATAATTCGAGATTCTTTCCTACCTTTGCTCCCCCCGAATGTAAATTGGGGTTTCCCTTTTTATAGCAATGTAATAAATAGAATAGGATTTTATTTCCTATTATGTCAAAGACCGAAGGACATCAAGACGACCTTCCAGACGATCGGTTCAAGGAGTGAATCGATCGGTTGATGACCGGTTCGAGGAACGAGACGAGCGGGTGGCGGACATGACGAGATGCACGACGACCAGGCGAACCGATCGGTTGGAGGAGCCAACCGATTGGCTGGTGGCACCCAGACGACCAGCTGGAGAGTACAGATCATTCATGTGATGAGTTGATCAACTCAGATGGCAAGGCACACATGTTCATCTTATACAGGTTGCATGTGATGTTGACCTAGATGACCGTGATTCCTCTTGGCTCGAGGAATCACATTAGGATGGCCATAATCATCGCTTTTTATCGTTTGTGCATGTTTTCTGTGGGATATAGCATGTATATGATACATACTATGTATTGTGGTGATTGGATATGTATATGTATATAAAACCAAATCCCTCATTAAAATATTAAGTTTTAGATGCCTTCCAAATGCGACACACGTGAAAAGCTTGATCGACCAAGTGTGGGCACGCCCTAGCGTGGTGCACCGTCTATCTCGTGGAAGCGTGAAGGATGAATGTGTGGGTCTGCCCTAGCAGGGTGCATATTCATCGTGTTTGCTTTGGGTCGGACTTAACAAGGTGATCTAGATGGGATCTAGTACCTTGAGGCATGGAGATGATCATTGCAAAGAGTTGTATATGACATCTTATCAAGAGTTGCATATGATGCAATTGGCAAAAGTTGCCTACCTGAGAGATCTATGTTGTGGGTGACAGCCCTAGCTGGTCCATGGCTTAGAGGATTTCAGGATCTTGCCCACTAGAAGGTTGTACGCTGCAATCTTCTGAATTGATGGTGAGGGCTATCAATTTGAAGTAAAATAGTGGGAGCGATAATTAATTAAAGGCCTAATTATATCGTCAAACTTTCAAATCAATCAAATAAGTCAAAAATGAGTTTTGGACTAAAATTGCATATTTTCTTTTGTATTTCAAATGGCAACAAACAACAAAAACTTTTCTTTGCAATCGGTCCTTGACAAGGACAAGCTAAATGGGACAAACTTCCACGACTGGTATCGGACATTGAGAATTGTTCTCACTCAAGAGCGTAAGCTCTATGTCCTGGATACTCCAATTCCAGAGGAACCCGCTCCTAATGCACCAAAGACAGAAAGGGATGCTTACAAGAAGCATTCTGATGATGCCATTGATGCGAAGTGCTTGATGCTATGTTCAATGAACCATGAGTTGCAGAGGCAACATGAGAACATGGGGGTCATAGAGATGATTCTGCATCTCAGGAACATGTACGAAGATCAGGCACAGTAAGAGATGTACAATGTTTCTAGGGCGCTGTTCAAGTGCGTCATGACAGAAGGAGATCCAGTTGGTCCTCACACACTCAAGATGATTGGGTATGTGGAGAACCTACAGAGACTGGGATTTCCACTAAGCCAAGAGTTGGCTACTGACGTGATACTGCAATCGTTGCCAAAATCTTACAGTCAGTTTGTGATGAACTACAACATGAACAACTTTGATAGGCCACTGTCAGAGTTGTTGGGCATGTTGAGGACAGCCGAGTTACAGATGAAGAAGGACAAGACTAAGTCCGTGATGGTGATCACGAGCAAGAAAGGCAAGTCCAAGCGCAAGGGCAAGGGCAAAGCTAAGAAAGGTTCTGAAGCTAGCCAGGAGTCCAAGCCATCTTCAACTCTCAAGGCCAAGGGAGGCGTGACCAAGAAAGGAAATTGCCACCATTGTCAAAAGCCATGACATTGGAAAAGGAATTGTCCTCTCTACCTGGAAGAACAAAAGAAGAAGGAGGCGACTGAGGCCTCTACTTGAAGGTGTCATGAAAGTAATCTTGTAACACTTCTGAGATATATGATATCAAGATGTAAAGTGTAAAGCATTCTTACTTTGGGCAAGTGTTGCCTTTATAGATAGGAATACTTTAGTTTATTTTCAGCCAATAAGGCATGTAATACAGTTATGAACTGCTATTTCATATTTGCCAATAGATAGAAACACTTTATTTTTGCATATTGTATGACAATGATGGCAATTAATAAAGAGATGTTTCAATTTATAAAGATGTGATCTTTGTGGCAATGCCTTATTTATCTTGTGATATTTGATATGCATAAGATAAGATGATACCTAGAAGTTATAGATAACTCAAACAATCTAATTAGCATTGATCATGAGAAATTCATTTCTAGTTTCCATGTGATGGATAAAACTGGACTCTTTTGGTTAGAGAACCAGTAAGGGACATGAATATCTTGGACATGATTAATCAATCTTCACTAATGTAGTGGGAGAGTGATTATCCTATTAAGTATAATACATGTGATGTATTTACATACCTATTGGAATAAATGCTAATACTTCAAATGGTGTTTAGAGAAATACCAATATGAATGTCTTGAAGTGTTCAAGATTATCATAAATGAAGTACAAATTTGGTAAAGTATTAGTTCTTGATGAGATCAAAGAATAAAAATACATGAACCAAATGTTTGAGATCCTTATGAGTGATTATGATAGTGTATCATAGTGAACTCGTGATTAAGGCATAGTGATGTCTGAATCAAGGAGGAATCATACTCTAAGGAGTTAGAGAATGATTATCAAATAACTGAATTCTTCTTAATAAAGGAATACCCCACACTAATAAAAGAAATTAAGAATCACAAGGGTTGTGAGTTCTTATATCTTTAACAGATACACCTCAATTATCTATGTGATGAGTTGTTCATGTGATGAGTCAACTATCAAGATGAATATGAGGAACCGAATCTTGAGTTATGGTTTATAACCATTACATCCTAAATGACTTCCATGTGAGCCATAAGGTATGACCTTGATGGTAGCACTCATTGGATCATATCCATAAGTGCAAATGAGTCTTTAGTGTTAAGACACATGGATAACATTTTGAGAAGGATGATGCTTGTTGATTGCAACTTAATGACTGAGACATTTGTCATATGGATACTAAAACCGCATTCCTATGAGGAGTAAAACAAGGATGTGTATGTGACACAGCCCATAAGGTTTATGAATCCACTAATGCAAATGAAGTCTATAAGTTAAAATGGACTAATCAATGTGATTGATTAAGTACAAGCAACTCAAAATTGGATCTTTACTTTGATGATATAGTCAAAGGGTTTGACTGATATGTCAAAGATAAAGAAGGGATCTGTGATTTAGTGGGAGCGTGTTCACATTCCACATATTGATGTGAAATGGAAATTTTCTAAAATAGAGATCCAAAAGTGGAAATTATCTTTAAGGAAGATAGAGATGTTTCCTATGTGATAGGAATAGAGATATATAGAGATAGTTCTCGAAAACCTCTTGACCTGAAAAGAGAGAGCATACATTGGCAATATGTACTGAAGTGTTCAGTATGCACAGATTTAGTGGGAGAAAACTTGTCCATGTTACATGGAGTTAGTATCCCAAGGCCAAGTGTCCAATTCTTATGAAGAATGGGAACACTAAGAATAGATATGGATCTATCATGTATGTAATCATCCCGTTGTATTGCATGTGTGACATGGCAAGAATAAAATGCATTCATCATCTTGTATGTAGGACATGGAAATATGACGTGCTCATCCTGATAACTCATATGTGGGACATGACGAGTGGATGTATGTCTATTTCCAGTAAGGGTTACTGGAATACCATGAGAACTTGATAAGTGCTTGTGAAGTATTAGTTCTATGGAGATAAGGAAGAGTTCGATGTAAAGAGTTACATTGATGCGAACTTCCGAAAGGACAGATCATTAATCGCAAAATATACATAAGATGTATAAAAGTAAAAGTTTGTTGATAAATTGGAAGTGTTCCAATAAAACCATATAAAAGGAAATGCTGAGTATCTATGTGTTAATAAACAGCAGTAGATACTATATGGATCTGAAAGTTCATAAGATGAACTTATATTCCACTCATTGATGACAAGTCTGGAATCCTTGATCATGCAATGTGGCTAAAGGTTAGCAATGGAATACTAGATCACATATTACGACAACTCCATCTCATACGTGTGACGTACATCGAAGAGATGTGAGACATGCAATTTATACGGACTTTGGAAAGGGGTTGCCATTACTCACTAGGTTGGCACTAGAGCACAGTAACATGTGGGACATGTTTGAAGATCACTATGAATATGATTCAAAGGGTGATTGGCTCACAGTGCAAGTGGGAGTCTGTTGGTATGTATGCCCTGAGAGCCAATCATGGGATGATTGGTGGGATACATTAAGACTGATTTAATAAACATCAAAGGCAAGCTTCCAATTCATTCTGGTTCAGTCATATGAGATAGTGATAGAACAGATTGAATGTCTAGAGAATGATAGTACTCAATGACGTATGCCTTCAGGTTCAAGACCTGAACGATGAGATCATACGGATGCTAAGAGTTTGTACATTCTTGTTATGTCCCTAGTCGAATGTCATTGTGGAAGGTAGATAGACAGCAATGACACACAAGACTAGATTGTGGTGTTGGTTGATGACAGAATCTCATTAGTCATGATATAGAGATATCAAACCAAACACATAGGTACTTGTTAGGGAACAAGGTACCGGACAGACCCACCGTGAGTTTGACACATGGAACCATGAGATGGTAGTCACAGTCAGTACTCACAGTGATGGTGGTGAATGTGATTCTTAGACCTGAAATCACTGCACTCAACACATGTCGTTGGGCACACTTTGACATCATCAAACGCAATCCTGAAACATGGGTTGTTATAAAGGTGATGATTGGGTGGCTTTGACACATGGGGCTTTTGAGGGGTGAGTGATAGATATGGGATTTGTCCCTCCTGAGGGAGTTTGATATCCATGGCCACTTGATGAGTAGGATTGAGAAAAGCGTGCACGCATGTGTGAATCAGTATGTGATACTGATGTCATACATATCTCTTCCAATCTACTCTGAGATCAAGGAAGTGAATGAACGTTGACAGGATGACTGTTCCATGCCTCGAGTTCATTCAGGATATCAGTGACAAAGGAATTATACATTCGCTGTAACACCATTCACGGATTGTAGGATGAAAGTTGTTCTCCAACTTTCTACTTTCACTTGGGTAGCACTGATGTGTGACTAGGCACCGCTCTTTGCTTGTGAAGTCATAAGTGTTATGAACTTTCACTGCCAACGTGAAATGGACCTGCAGGGTCACACACATAGGATTTAACCTGGAAGAGGAGTTTTGTCCACAAGCAATGTTTAGATTGATTACTAAAGGAGTTTAGTAGTTCAATTAAACACTCAATCAGTCGATGGCTCAATATCGTATGGTTCAAGGTGTTGGACGCATTGATTGGAGTATCAGATTGATTGAAATCACATTTGACTGATTCTGCACCACATGTACTCCCAACCGGTCGGTTCATGTGATGAACCGGTCGGCTGAGTTGCTGAACCGGTCGGCTCAAGTGTTGAGCCGATCGGCTCAAGCCCAGGGTGAAACGAGCGGTTCAAGTGTTGAACCGATCGGTTCAACTGGTGCAATCGAGCAACTTGGGAAAGTAGGATTGGTGAGAATTTTCCTTTCGTTTCGATTTCTAATTTGATTGGAAATAGGATTTCCAATTTGATTGGAAATAGTATTGGTATTTCGATGCCAATTGGGAAAGAAACAAGGAAAGTCAATTTGAGCCAGATTAGGACCATGAACCGATCGGTTCAGGGCACCAACCGATCGGTTGGAGTGCCCCAAACGATCGGCTCATGTCCAACCGACCGGCTCAGTGGCTGAACCGACCGGTTCAGTAATGAACCGATCAGTTCAGGTTGCGAGATGGTTGCTTTTTGTGGAAAATCCTGAACCCTTCTACTCCTTCTTTTAGTCCCGCATTGCCCGAGATGGAGAACCCTGTCCCATGACTCTCCTATATATATAGGGGTACTTGGGGGCTTCTCACAGTACAGCTCAGTGCAACCAGTTGCTCTGCGAGTTGTCGTTCTCTCTGGTTTTGGTAACCGTGAGAGAGCCCGAGCAAGTGCTTCCCGAAAAAGGGAGGTGCAGCAAGGGAAGGACAACTGCAGTTGCAACAGGAGGCAGGAGAGCGTGTTGGTGACTAGTACGTCAACAGGAGGGTGCGACTCCTTCCACTTCCTTGTGGGACAAGGAGTGTGGAGTTCCAGGCGGTCCGTGTGGACTACTTTAGAGGCGGGAGGACACTGCCGCTTAGGAGGACAACTGTCATCCGACAGTCCGGTTCGAGTAGGAGTTGTCAGTCCCGGTGCGACCAGGAGCTGCACAGACGCCGTCGAAGTCCGGAGTTGAAGACCGCGCATTGCGTGAGGTATTGTCACCAAGCAAGCCTCGGGACAAGGTATGATTCCGCAAACCATCCTTTCCTATTATATAGACGTTGACGCGTTTCCTCGGTATGGGTTCGGGGAGAATTTTTTTTTGTTTCCGCTGCCTTCTCTGTCTCCCCTAAAATCCAACACGATATAGTTCTACTCGCTCTGTATCCCGGCTCGCCCGGTGGGCCTGTCGCCCGATAGGTTTTGCTCACGCAACTTTAACCAACTCGCTCGGCTTGTATCGCCCGATAACTTGCTCACCCGGGACGCGCTCTGCTCGCTCGATGTATGTGTATCCTACAACCCCATATCAACCTGCCCGCTCAGTTGAGATAGGCTCGCCCGATTGCCTTGCACGTCTGAATGGCTCGCCTTGCACGCATGTCGCCCGACACACACACCTGCTCACGCTATACCCTACTCACCCGGTTTCCTCTCTGCCCGCTTGCTAGGGCTGCACGCCTGATAGGATAGGTGAGAATGGGTTCTTCCCGGAGTGATCTTTAGTGAGAGTTTTGAATGTCTTTTGTGAGGGCACGTTTGGTCATGGAAGGGTGACATATCAGCTATACTTTTATGATGACTCATTGCTCGATAATGAGGTTTATGTTCTCATGGCCGAGCACATACATATGAATGTGACTACTCAATCCCTTTGATGACAATTATGATCTTGAGCACGCATTAGGGTTGCTTAATAGTGTGCCTACACATGTGACCTTGAGATGAGGCATGTATATGATTATTGTTGTCATGATTGTGCAGACAATGCACTTAACCCTAACTATCATCGTATGTTTAATAATATATGTCTCTTGATTATTCATCTGGTTATTGAATGATGCTAACCATGCAGGTAATGCTTAGCCAAATGAAAGGCTATAAGGAATGGTTAAATGTGAATACTGTGATGACAGGAGAATTATGAATGGTGTTCTATGATGATGTTGGAAGCCTTGAGAGGCTATGATACTATGTGATGAGGGATTGAGATCCCATGATATGTGGTGATCCTTGAGATGGATCTAGATGGTTGACAAGAGGCCAAGTGATAACATGTGATGTGAGACCCTTGTGATGGACCAGTGTGATGTAAATTGTAGGAAATACATAATGTTGAGTTTATGCTATTTTCCTTTTATTATGTCTTACATGTTATACAACTTGGTTGAATCTTGCAATCCATCTAAAAGATACTAATTAATCATAATGAAATCTATCATGTAGCTTGCCCTGGCCATAGATTCATCACCAGTCAGGATAGGGTGATGATGAAACGGGTTCTCCTGCGGGTCAACCCGGAGCGCATATTTTTGAATATGCGAGGTTTCTCCTAGCCTAAAATAGAGAGGTGAAATGAGTGCAGCTGCGGTTGTAGACTCGGATGTGTGATGAGCATGGTGAACATGGCCCATGGCTCCAGATATGTGATATATTGAGCATGAATACGTTCATGGATCCGAGCACGGTGTTTAGACACGTGGCTCAGTTTCTAGTGCCATGACCTGTACCAAGGCGGGCTAGGCAGAGGGCAGCCTGAGGAGCTGACCCTGTGGCTTATGACCACTTCAAGCACGAGACTGCGATCCTTCTTATGTTATACTCATGTACTGACCATGAGGCGGAGAAGGTCTTGAATTCCGGCTCTTCCATTGACCTTGTATGACACCGGCTATGGGCTTTGCAGCCGAAGGTTGGATTTGAACGGTACGGTTCATTTCCTCAGGGCATAATAAAATGTAATACAGCCGTTTAGTATGTATTGATAAGACAAACACGAAACATTGGTTGAGGCCTTGTTTGTGTAGTTAACTTTATTTATCTTGCAGTTACTGTGCATTACTTCTATGTGGTGTGTTTCATGTATAGTTTATCTTGTCAATCATGTTCCATTTAGGAAATATGTGTTACTGCTGGTAAGTCTGATGGAAGATGGCTTGTTTTTCATTAACTGCTTCTGTTATATTCCTTATCAGTATACCTGCTTATATACATGCTTATATGAGGTTTTCTAGTTTTGGCGCGGAGTTATGCCTCCCGCTGGGACAATGTTCAATTGTCTCACTCCGCTGGTTTACACCCTTTTTAGGTGGTCGAGCTTGTCGTGGTGGTGGTCGTGGAGTTGCGACCGAGCAGCGAGAAGATCAGTAGGAGGCAAGCTTTGGAGTTGCTGCTGTTTTGATGTTTTGGTGTAGAGTCTAGAGTCATCCCTGCACTCTCAGGTCCTTGGCGGTGTTTTGATGATGTTTTATGATGTACGACCGAGATCGTTTGTATATCCTGCTGATGGCCAGATGAGGGCCTTTGTATGTATGAACAGGTGGTGAACTCATGGTTATGACAGGACAACTGTTGCTCTAAGCTGTGGACATGTATCTAGGCTTGTGTGGATATGTATATAACATGTTTTCTTGTAGGATATGGACTGGAATGTAATATGTCTCTCAGTTTATCAGTTTTCCGCAATCGGTTTTAATTAACCCGTGTTTTGATAAGCTGTGGTTATGGTGATTTCTGCACGTTTTCGTGTAACACCTCGTTATCGGTATGATAATGGGATGTGTTGCCACAAAAGGGCGCCATCTAGGATAGTATCAACGTCAATTTCTTAGTAATAATCGACGCCATATCACCTGCCACCACGGTCGTGTTGTCTGGCCACATTAGACGTCATTTTTTTGCTATTAACCGACACTGTAAGCCTTTGTTGTCAGTTTTCGACTAATAATCGACGCCTATATTTTATTTTTTTCTTATCAGTTTACATGCCTACTGTGGCTGGTCGCAGGATAAAGAAACCTGCACAGACCTGCAAATTTAACAAGATTCATTTTCACACATTTAGCAACATGCATTTTTATTCAATTTTCACACATGCAGAAACATTCATGTAGCAACCTACAGTTCCTTTCATTTTCACATTCACACATGTAGAAATATTTATACACATGTAGAAACATTCATGTAGCAACCTGGAGTTCCTTTCATTTTTACATTCACACATGCACATGTAGAAACATTCATGTAGCAACCTACAGTTCCATTTATTTTAACGTTCACACATGTATAAACATTTAGACACATGTAGAAACATTTAGACATGTAGAAACATTCACACATATGACAATTCATAAAAATTCATTTACAAACTCATTCTTTAGTCATTATCACTATCAACATCCCAATTATATTTTAAAACACCCACTACTTATATGGCTTTTACCCATTCTTTACATCATTTAATTCTTCCGTCGTATAGGAAGTATGTACATCTGATAAGGCCTTACCTGTAGTGGGGTCAGTTTTAAACACCTGCAAAGAGAATGATGTATAAGAGAATGTATATATATAATCAAGAATATATAAATAAGATTGATATATTTCATATTATCTAATGAGACTATATATAATACCTCATGTATGGTATCGATGTCCACTGTGACATATTTGATAGTCATGTGCATAAATCGCATCACATACTATGCACATGCCCAACCGTTGTCTTGTGTAGCACACTATAGATTTAAACATACAAAATATTAAAAAATACAACTAAGCACAGTTCACATAAATAATATATACATTGGAGTCGGGAACTTACTTCAACATTCTCCCAAATTATTGGCTAGTTCTTTTTTCTGGGGACCTTTCCTCCAGCCTTTTTGAACTCATGTAAACCCCTACATGTTAATGTAACACAGTAAATTGCATAATTAAATAGTAATGTAATAACATATGTTAACAGATATAAAAATAAAACATTTCTCACCGAAATAATACAATTTTTAATGCATGTCCATATTTTGGATTCAATTTAGTCCCCTTAGGATCTAGATAATAGACAGTGAACGTCCCGGGAACAATAACTAGTAACTCCCAATGCGTACTCCTAGAGGTAAAAAAAATAAAAAATTAATAACTCGATATCCACAATAAAAATGTAATTTTCTTTAGTCCAAATTATAAGCAAAGTAAACTTACTCCACATTGAATAGAGCTATTATCACCGTCTTCTTATTTTGACCAAAATTTGTAAAAGCATCACATCAGTATTGTTGAACTGACGAAGGGTCTTTAGCTACTAGACTAATCAAAGATGGAATAAAAAATCCTACATGTTCAAATGAAAAATCTGCACATATCTTGTCTAAGTAGCTGCTAAACATGTATTACATATGCATTAATATATAAGAAACCAGATCATCAGATCCTACATAAGGTGTATGGATGTATAAATAATATCTCACCTTATTCATAGCTCTATCATAGATGTATTCAGCCAATCATAGAGAAACAACTCCAAAATATCTTATATACATAGTTTGTTTTCATATGATTGACCTACATCATCCACATCTATAGAAACATTTATAGGGCAATTTATATCATGTTCGCCTAACCATACTGTCATACCCCTATAATTAGGACCTAACGGGGCAGGTAGGTCCTGTGAAACCCAACTTGGTAATATAGGAGGTGGAGGCCTAGATGCTCTGGGTGTCTTCATTTTAACCTATATATAATTTTAGATCAATTGACATCATATATACACACTAACAATTTACCGTAATGTAAATTTACCATACAATTTCAATATAGACGACATCCGCTTTGGGCCACAATATCACTCCGCCTTCTGCCTCACCAAGCAATTCACAATCTGGATGGACATATGGCAATTGAAGATCTATCCAATTGGGGAATATACGTAGCGGGCTCACACGAACCCAACCATTTGGTAATGGAGACCCATGAAACATTTCCCCTGGAAGGGATGGGTAAGCCGACGCCTCTGCCACAACATATTCATTACTTTTTAGACGACATGGCTTCAACCCTTACAAATTTATGTAAAGAATGTTATATACATATACATATATCATCTTAAAAACATATCATCTTTAAAAGACTAGATACTATGTCATAAAAATACTTACATCAGATGTGCTAGGTGGTGGGTCTACAAGATTACTCCCAACCTCTGTAGTAGGAGTAGAGTGGGACACCATAGGTATTGTCTGAGTGGCAGTCAGAGATGCCTGCCACTTGCTCATTGCTTCATGGAGTGTCTTATCAACACATTCCTTGACTCTCCTTTCAACTATCTTATCTACCTATACATGGATAAAAGAAATGTTAGCTTCTGATTATTGAATTCCCTTTTATAGTAGCATTCTAAAAAAATATGTTACCTCTTCTTATGAAATTCCCGCTTTTGGGACATGTTTGCACTGGGATGGCCCAAAGAACGCTTTGATGCCCACACCAGTGCTTGCATCCCTAACACGTCCAGGATGCTCTGGGTTACCCAAAGCAACTGTCAATTCATCCCTTGTGCCCTCAGGGATGAACTTGCCTTGTTTCCTCAGCTCGTGTAGCTCCCGCTAATCACCACTAACATAAATTAGTAAGTAAGTAAACACCACAAATAATCAATATTCAAATGATTGCTCTAAGAGTTATATTTTACCATTTTTGCAGCTGCCTCAGCAGTTACGGGCTTCTTTATTTCTCCCTTCTTATTTTGCCTCCCAACTATCCAGACATCATGACGAGGCAGAGGTGTGATACCTATAGTAGAGGACTCCTGAGTAGCAGTAGACTGAGCAGTACACTCAACCTGTAGTCTTTGGCGAACGCCTACATAGCCCTTTGGACCCATTGTGTGGTCATGCACATTTAGTGCACGCCTTGCTCTTTGTGCCTCACCGATAGCCTAGTTAGTATGCATATTGATTTGATTAGTAACACTAAAAGTTAATCTTGAATAGGTGAATACAACATATATTAATTAAATAGGGAGTAACACCTAATACCTTGAATTCATCAGTGTTTCTTGAAGCAACAAACTCGTCCCATTCTTCTTGGTCCAGGAAGTTCCACTGTTTAGTGGTTGAATTCTTCCGCTTCTCACCATCTTTTATGTATTCTCAGGTGAGATTTGTCCTATAATTTCTTAGGACCCTCCCACAGCATTGCATCATGCATTTACGATGTAACTTTTCATCCAACACAAATATACTCTGCAAAATAGAATTGCTATTAACTAGTATCCAAAAAATAGTAATCTACAAAATAGAATTGCAAATAATGATAACTCACGCATAAATCCTTCCATATTAAGTCTCTATTCCTATTAGGAAATTTATGCCAAGAATCTATCTTACAACTACAATGGATACGAGTAACATACCCAAAATATGAAACAAACGAATTGTAGTTCACTCCAATTGCATTTCCTGCATTATCAAAATCCACAACCAGTTTGGGTCCATTGCCCCTTAGCGTTGTTAACTTCTTCATCATAGTGATGCTCCTTCTCTTGTCCTTTTTGGTACTGCTCATCAACTGCCTCAAGTGCGGTACATGTGCATCATCAACCTAAAATTTGACAAAATAAACATACTTACAGGATATAATTATAAATGGACATATAGATAGAAATATATGATATATTCTTAAAACTTACATTGTGAGGTGACACATTGGTATCCTCACCATGCTCATCATGGACATCATGGTCATCATGCCCATGCTTGCCATCTGAAAATTTCATTAAAAAATCAAACATTTAGCATTTGACATAACTAGAAGATAATGAAACATTGAAAAATGAAACATTGTATAGTTCACATATACAAATGAAACATAAAAAATATCAACATGCATGCCTCTAATATTGTGATTGTTTATCAATTAACAATCCTTCATTGTGATCACCACTGTTCCAACCCCAATTTCTGGGTTCATTTGGTGAGAAATGTAATTTCTCATATTAAAGATATTTGAACAAAGATGATATAATTTGCTTCAAGTACATGAATTTTGTTTACAATATCCTTGATGTCTGAGTTGTGGGCTTTATTGGCTATTGGGCCCAAATAACAAGGAAAATTCAATTAGTAAATGGATAATTGAATTTTTAAGAAAAGAAATATGTAGAAACCTCTAGAAGGCAAATCCAAAGAGGATTTCACGCCTCTTGGGTTCCTTGGGTACCAAGGAATCTAAGGTTGCAAAAAGAAAGCAATAAGAAAAGAAAATATTAATTAAGTATTTCTTTATTAAGAAATTAATTGAAAATAATGATAAAATGAGGGGAAAGAGGCATAAATGAAATTTCTTGGGGAAATTTCGTATCCATTAGGTTGCTAATATTAAAAGGAATGCCAATGAGGAAAATAAAAGAGAAATAAGAAGAAATCCTCAAAAAGAGATATTTAAATGAGAAATAAACAAGATATTGTGAAATAGTGCGTAATGATGCATCTAGAAGGATAATAAGTATCCAATATATAGAATTTCGAAATAATGGAGTATCTTGGGATCCAAGGAGTCCCAATAAAGAGGAAAGAAAGAGAAAATACTAAAAAGGAAAAATAAGAGGATAATGTGTTGCATTATAAATGAATTTTGTGGTATTGTTTAAAAAGGATGATATTTTATATAAAGGAAAATAGGATTTTGTGATCAATGGATTAAAAAGCAAGAATAAAAAGAGTAAGTAAAAGGAATTTCAAATTCCTAAAACATACAAATAATAAAGGATATTAGAAAAGAATAATGAAGAGAGAGAGAAAGGTTGTTGCTTCACAACCAAGGGAAATATGTTTCCTTTCAAGAATAGGACTTGAGTCCTCAAGGAGGCACGCCTTAGGGCTTTGTACTCCCCCTATATTAGGGGTGAGGCTTTGGGCCGAGTTTAGAAGATCACACACACCAATTTTCTCCTCTTCTTCCATGTTCTTGACCATAAACCCTAGCTAAGATGGGCAACGTGATCGTGCAGTCATGAGACGACCATAATGGGTTGAAACAATCTCCGGATGCTCCACGATGCCTTTGAGTTGCTTTGCTTTTGTGGCCATACCTCAACCGAAGCACATCAGTACCCGAACGGCTGCTTCACCTGCTGTAAGTCGTGGGTTGATTTCTCTTGACCTAGCCACCTTGGCCGTGCAATGGGTGACACCCCAATGCGGTTGAAGGCTGCGGAGCTAGGGCAAGGTCGGTCAGAAACTTTTGCAGTCCAAGAAGGAGAGGACGAGCCGCCGAGGTCGCGCCTAGGGCTGCGCTAGACGGCAGCGGGAGCTTGAAGATGAAGCAAGATGCGTTGGACAAGTTTGCCATCCACCAACTGAAGTGATTCTCACTTATGTCGGGGGTAATTTTGACTTTTGGTAATGTTTCCAATAGGCGAGCGGGTTGCATGGAAAAGGATGACGTGGCGCCATCTGATTGGCCGAGAGGTACTTTTCCTTGCGAAAATCATATCTAATGATTGGTAACTCCGATTAGGACAAATAATATATGTATTTTGATCAGAAGAACACAAGGAATCCAATAAAAATAGTTTTATAGCCTGAATCTGATCATAGTTCGAAATGTAGTGTAAATTATCATATTATTGAATTAAAGATTAAGAAACCCTATTTTGATATGATTAATGTGTTTAATAGGGTTTAATGGATCTTTAGAGTTGATATTACCCTGTTAAATGTAAAAAGGTATTTTATGTTCAAAAAGGAAGAACTTTGCACGTGATTAGTCTAATTTAGAGTTTATGTGCATAAATACGCTTGAAATTTGAAAAGGGCATAAAGTTATCATCTTTAATGATTTAATTAAAGAAAAACCCTTAGATTTGATGATAGATGGATTTAATGTTGTTCAATAGATAATTCAAGCTGGTATTAACCTGTTGTTAATAAAAGTGAAAATAGGATCTGAAAAGATGATCTTTTTATATAATTGGCTTACTTTAGGGTTTCGTGCATGATTATGCATTCATGAGCTTGAAAACCCTAATTTAGGAGAATATGTCTTTTAATTGGTTTAATTATTCAAATCCATGGATAAATAAGGATATGATGATCCTAAGTCAAATTTTGGGTATAAAAAAGACTATTAAAATGAATAGTTGAGCAATAAAGGTTCATATAAATGGAAAAGAGTATTTTAGGGTTTGTTCACCTAAAAGGCATAAAGTTTGAAAAATTGATCTAAGAAACCCTAATGAATATTAATGAAATCTTAATGCGGATTAGAAACCCTAGAAAGAGAATCCAAGTCAATAAAGTAGATTCTTGATAAAGTGTGTAATAAATAGAGTACATATTCTTTTCAAGAATTATGTGATGATTGAATTACTTGCTTGGATCTGTTGATTGGCTTGATTGTATATACATGAAGTATATGTTGAATAATCTGCATGACTCATCAAATCAGGTATGTGGTTACGCTTATGAATAATCGCTCTAGTTTCACGGCAATTCTCGAAGTTTTAATCGGTTGCTTGAAAATAACTGTTGGATGTTTATTTATTTCATGCAACTATAAAGTGACTATGATTATCACTATAAATGTGCATATATAAATGGCTAGATCTAGTTCCACCTCTGTTGCTTTGAAAAGGCTAAAAAAGGGCAATTCTAGAGCAAGGTCTAGGTTATCGAGAGTTCGAAACTGGGCTACCTATGTGTAGTGCCATGAGACTCATTAGCCTGCCATGAGTTAAGGAGTGGGCTACTTACGAGTAGTGCCATGTGACTCAACCCTAGAAATTGGTTCACTTATAGGTGGATCATGAGGGGTTTAATGGGGACAACATAGAGGATAGGGTACCCTTGGATCGTGAAGTTATATTTAAAACGTAACCTTGATTGTTAAATGATTAGTTGAATGATGATGTTGTTATCATTGTTGCACGTTTATTGTTTCCCCCACATACCGGCTTCGGCTGATCGACATTTTGTTTGTTGGCGTTTAGGTACAAGCTAAAAGGACAAACAATAAATCGTCATATTGTGAAATACATGAAGTTAAATACAAGGAGGATTAGTTAGAGTAGAATCCTTAAGTGGATAGAAGTTTAGAGATCCAAGTTTTCAAAAAGGTATGCAAAAATTTATTTTTTTACATCTTTTAAGTATAGTCTGTTAAAATTTGATAATTATTCTTAGTTAATTGCCAAACCTTTGATCCGGAAGTTATGGGTGCGGCTTCGACCTCTCGGTCTCCCTTAATTGGGGGATATCGGGAGGTGGGGTTGCAACATTTGGTATCAGAGCATAGGTTCCTCACTTAACCATTAATAATTATTAAATTTTACAAACTCCATAGAACCCAAGGGAGTTATTAGATGATTATCCAAAAGACGGAGGTGTCTAGAAAAGGATCAGGACTGGGGGCTGGCAATATTTTCCTCCGCACCGCTAGTCAGAATATGAGGACTCCCATATCTGTGTGACTGCCTGGCCAAAGTTTTAGGGTATGAATCGAAATAAGATACCTTTAGGACTGTCTCATCTTATTCGTCCCTTCTCATCACAAATTCCCTTAAGGACCTTAAGGATTAGGGTTTTCTCTCTCCTCCACACCCTCTTAAGGTATGGGTAAGGATAATAAGGTCTAAGGAGTCCTCCACCAAATTAATGAAAAGTATGTAAATAAGACGTCATGGACATAAGCTTAATAGATTAAGCGCAAATTAAAGGATAGATACATGCTTAGGTCGTATGACATAAGTTGTCATGTCCTCAGAAGAGAACTGAGGCTAGAACTTCTTGTCAGGAGGATAAGTTAGTCTTGGAGATAGAGATCTCCATTGCAAGTAGAGACCTGGCACATCCTTTGAGGATGATGCTAACCCTAACCCTAAGTGATGGTTAGAGAGAGATGAGTTGGACCAGGTGTTTGAAGGGACATGCCTTTGGGATGCCATATGATCCATGGGTGACCTAGCACCTTTGGCAACCCAACCCTGGAAAGGGTCGTGCATGTAAGAGTGAAGGATAGCTCCTTCATTGTTGAGGTTAGAGAAGAACCTATGGAACCCCATAAGCTGATAGGCACCCTGTATATATCAGTAGTGCGAGCAATAGGTTGAAACCCTGGCCGAGGGAGTTTGATGGATAGATTATGTGATAAGTATAAGGGTTATAAGTTGACCATAAGTTTCATCCAGGTAGGGGCAAGCTTTTGAGGTTGATCCTTCATGAAGAGATGACCTCTGATGGTGAGGTTAGATGTAGGGTTAGCTCTAGAGAACAGGAGACCCAGCAAGAAGGTTGGAAGCCTAAGACTTGAGATATGAGGAATAATGGATGATAGTGGTTGCCTCATGATCGATCCCTAGAAGTTGATGACATCTTTGTTGCCTTTAGAGGGACCAAACCCTAGAGAGAGAATGAGGCCTCTGGTGCCTATGTGCCTACGATATAAGTGTTTACCTTTTGAGGTAGGAAGAAGAGTTCCTTAGACCTAGAAGGGTTTAGTAACATGATTATGAGGCCTTGTACCTTGTTGGTTGTCCCTAAGGAGGACCCAACATTAAGTGTTGCTCGAGTTGAAGGATGACAAGGAGTGCAAGTCATGCCTTTTGCATGCTTGGTTCGTAGTTAAGGATAGAGCATGCAGTTGGACACCTAAAAGTGAATTGAGGGTTCCTAGGCCTAAGAGGGGAAGTGGTATACCTAATGCTCATGACGAGAATTAAGTTGCTATAGTTTCGAGCATGGTAATCCTCATGTATAGAGGAAAAGGGAAGTCCCTTATGTTTAAGGTATGCTTGGTGAACCCCTCCCAACTAAGTTGATGACATGGGGAGGTATGACCCTGATCTAATGTTGATGGATGAGAACCCAGATGACCTAGCATGGTTTAGTGGTATGCTTGTACCTTAATAACCTACTAGGGTTAAGCATATGGATGTAAACCCTAGACCTAAGGATGTCTGTGACCTTGTGGTCAAGAGTTGTAGTTCCCCCCCCATCCTGGGAGAGGGACCCTTTGAAAGGGCGTACATCGGTTTTTGTGAAAACCTAAAAGAGGTCTCATAGGATCTTGAGAAGCTAAGTGAAAAGTACATGGTATGAGAGTGAACCTGTAGACCCATAGATATCCATCTCTAATTGCATATGAATGTGTTACCATGGAGGTAACCGGTATGGGGCTTGACCAAGGTGGGCAGGTTGCCATGATCCCTATGAAAGGATGAAAGCCGGCCCATGAATGCAGAAAGAGAGATGATGAAGACTTGGGTAAGGTTCTAAGTGAACATGTACTATAATGGAGAATCCTAAGTCTATCCTAGGGTTAGGTAGGGATAAGACCGATGAAAATTGGAGTTGCCTAATTCCCCAGCTGCACATGACCATAGGGTTGGGAGGTAACAACTATCATTGTCTAAGGGCCATGAGTTAGGAGATTGATCACCTTCATGAACTCATGGGACCCAAAGGGCAGATGAGTAGGGCACTCTCTTGATGCATGAGGGAAGAGGGATGACCCCAAAAGAGCCGGTACCCTATAGACCTAGAGGAGATGACCGAGGATATAAACCTCAGTAGGTTCAAGACTAGTTTGATATCATGATGTCTGTGACATATGTGGCACGTCGCAACTTAGATTGAAAGGTGCACTGGCAAGGTGGGATGTACCATCTCTACTCTTAGAACAGGAAGAAATCTATATTTGGACTGCAGCCAAATGCTTATTTCTTCTTGTTATGAGAGTGATAGATTGGACATTACGCATGCCACACACCCAGGATAAGAGATGATGTAGGTTGGAATGTTGCCACGAGAAATGGGGATAGAGAAGATAACCTACCCTGGTAGAGTGAATGATACATGGATGGTTTGCAAACACTAAGAGGAATGAGGTAATCACCTTATGATGATGTTTTTATCATGATCTATGTGGAACCTACCAGTTATACCAGGTTGAGTTTGATCACCATGAAAATGAAATTAGAGAGTGTTCTTAATGAAGATAGACATAGAGTTTGAGGTGAGACGATAAGTGAAATACATGGAAGTGTATGTCTTCAATGTTACCTAATACCTAAGGAGGTGAAGTGGTAATGAATGCTCTGGATGGGATATAGCTACCTATAATCTAGAAGAGGTTGTTTGGCTAACCCTAAGTTTGAAAAGGGGAGGTGTTGGATAACACTCAGATGTAACAAGATTCGTTGAAAAGTTAAGGGTTGTTTGACTATCCAGTATAGTCCTTGATGCAATGAAAGGATGGTGGTAGAACCTCAGATGCACTTATTTGGAAAAGAAGGTGATGAAATCCCGACTAGAGTGGTTTAGGGTTTTAGAGGAATCAATCTTGAAGAATCATGACATACATGAAATCATGATTGAAGATCACCATACACCGTGGTAAATGGAAATAGCACTTTGGATGCTTAAGATGAAGTTGCATGTGGTTTATGGACATGCAAGACAGGAGGTAAAGGACGAACCCCAGTAACCCAGTGTATCAATATAGAGGACAAAAGAGTCCCTGAGAGGGAATGGGAGTTCATCACTATGGATGTTGTGATAGGTCTCCCCTAGACCGAGGAAGGTCGAGATGAAATATGGGTTATGGTAGATCGCCTTACCTAGATGACATAAGAAAGAAAGAGTTCTGTCAAGGGACAGATCTGGTTGAATTACCCATGAGAGAGATGGTTCAACTATACCATAAAGTGAGTTCAGAGGTTTTGGAGTTTGACCTAAAGGTTCCCTTCCAAAAGGTGAGAGTAGGTACATGAAGAACTCAATGCTAGTTTTATTCAGTTTATCACCCCTAAGTAATGGTTAGTATGATCCAGACTAAAGGGTCTGATAAGAGCATATGTGCTCATTTAGGGTGCTAGCTAGAGACAGTTCTTATCCTATGAAGGATGTAATGATGACCACCATAGCCACTATCGGGATTTAAAGAAGTTTTGTAAGGTAGGTTGTGTCGGTCACCACTTCAGTAAGGTGATGTTGGTGAAAGGACCATGTGATGGTTAGAAAAGGACCACAGTGTGTGAAGCCACTTTGATCGTGCAATGGCTGAAAGGAGCCTAGAGACGACGTAAGTCGTGAGCAGATACAAAGTAGAGTGACGTGCAGTTCACTGTGGGAGAATTTGTGACATGAAAATCCAACCCCTCTAAGTTATAGCTAAGAGAGCTGAGTCCCCGATGCATGGGTTCTTTTGACATGGTTTAGTAGAGAAGGTTGAGTTTGACCTTACTCCCTGGGATCAAGTAAGGAGTGATGAGTTCCATGTGTCCAATTTAGAGCACTATGTGAGGTACCCAGACCATGTGCTAAGCAATGAACCTAGTGAGCCCCAAGGGAGGCTGAAATGGTCTGAGTCACCTGTGTAGTTTATAGACGCCAGGATGAAAGAGCTCAGAGAAAAGAATATGTGATGATAAAGGTTCTGTGGAAGCTCCATGAGTACGGTAAAGCCACATAGGGGCCAATGATGGACATGGAAAAGTCTTATCCTAAATTGTTTGTTTTCTTGTTTGAATTTTGAGGATAAAATTCCTATAAGAGGGGAAGGATGTTACAACCCCAATTTCTGGGTTCATTTGGTGAGAAATGTAATTTCTCATACTAAAGATATTTGAACAAAGAATGATATAATTTGCTTCAAATACATGAATTTTGTTTACAATAGCCTTGATGTCTGTGTTGTGGGCTTTATTGGCTATTGGGCCCAAATAACAAGTAAGATTCAATTAGTAAATGGATAATTGAATTTTAAGAAAAAAAATATGTAGAAACCTCTAGAAGGAAAATCCAAAGAGGATTTCGTGCCTTTTGGGTTCCTTGGGTACCAAGGAGTCCAAGGTTGCAAAAAGAAAGCAATAAGAAAAGATTAATAAGTATTTCTTTATTAAGAAATAAATTGAAAATAATGATAAAATGAGGGGAAAGAGGCATAAATGAAATTTCTTGGGGAAATTTAGTATCCATTAGGTTGCTAATATTAAAAGGAATGACAATGAGGAAAATAAAAGAGAAATAAAAAGAAATCCTCAAAAAGATATATTTAAATGAGAAATAAACAAGATAATGTGAAATAGTGTGTAATGATGCATCTAGAAGGATAATAAGTATCCAATAAAAAGAATTTCGAAATAATGGAGTATCTTGGGATCCAAGGAGTCCCAATAAAGAGGAAAGAAAGAGAAAATACTAAAAAGGCAAAATAAGAGGATAATGCGTTGCATTATAAATGAATTATGTGGTATTGTTTAAAAATGATGATATTTTCTATAAAGGAAAATAGGATTTCGTGATCAATGGATTAAAAAGCAAGAATAAAAAGAGTAAGTAAAAGGAATTTCGAATTCCTAAAACATCCAAATAATAAAGAATATTAGAAAAGAATAATGAAGAGAGAGAGAAAGGTTGTTGCTTCACAACCAAGGGAAATATGTTTCCTTTCAAGAATAGGACTTGAGTCCTCAAGGAGGCACGCCTTAGGGCTTTGTACCCCCCCCCTATATAAGGGGTGAGGCTTTGGGCCGAGTTCAGAAGATCACACACACCAATTTTCTCCTTTTATTCCATGTTCTTGACCATAAACCCTAGCTAAGATGGGAAACGTGATCGTGCAGTCATGAGACAGCCATAGTGGGTTGAAACGATCTCTAGATGCTCCACGATGCCTTTGAGTTGCGTTGCTTTTGTGGCCATACCTCAACCGAAGCACATCAGTAGCCGAACGGCTGCTTCACCTGCTGTAAGTCGTCGGTTGATTGCTCTTGACCTAGCCACCTCGGCCGCGCACTGGGCGGCGCCCCAGGTGCGGTTGAAGGCTGCGGAGCTAGGGCAAGGTCGGTCAAAAGCTTTTGCAGTCCAAAAAGGAGAGGACGAGCCACTCAGGTCGTCCCTAGGGCTGCGCTCGACGGCAGCGGGAGCTTGAAGATGAAGCAAGATGCGTTGGACAAGTTTTCCCTCCACCGACTAAAGTGCTGCTCACTTAAGTCGGGGGTAATTTCGACTTTTGGTGATGTTTCCAATAGGCGAGCGGGTTGCATGGAAAAGGATGACGTGGCGCCATCTGATTGGATGAGAGGTACTTTTCCTTGCGAAAATCATATCTAATGATTGGTAACTCCGATTAGGACAAATAATATATGTATTTTGATCAGAAGAACACAAGGAATCCAATAAAAATAGTTTTATAGCCTGAATCTGATCATACTTAGAAATGTAGTGTAAATTATCATATTTAATGAATTAAAGATTAAGAAACCCTATTTTGATATGATTAATGTGTTTAATAGGGTTTAATGGATCTTTAGAGTTGATATTAACATGTTAAATGTAAAAAGGTATATTATGTTCAGAAAGGAAGAACTTTGCACGTGATTAGTCTAATTTAGAGTTTATGTGCATAAATATGCTTGAAATTTGAAAAGGGCATAAAGTTATCATCTTTAATGATTTAATTAAAGAAAAAACCCTTAGATTTGATGATAGATGGATTAAATGTTGTTCAATTGATAATTCAAGCTGATATTAACCTGTTGTTAATAAAAGTGAAAATAGGATCGAAAAAGATGATCTTTTTATATAATTGGCTTAATTTAGGGTTTCGTGCATGATTATGCATTAATGAGCTTGAAAACCCTAATTTAGGAGAATATGTCTTTTAATTGGTTTAATTGTTAAAATCCATGAATAAATAAGGATATGATGATCCTAAGTCAAATTTTGGGTATAAAAGACTATTAAAATGAATAGTTGAGCAATTAAGGTTCATATAAATGGAAAAGAGTATTTTAGGGTTTGTTAACCTAAAAGGGATAAAGTTTGAGAAATTGATCTAAGAAACCCTAATGAATATTAATGAAATTTTAATGTGGATTAGAAACCCTAGAAAGAGAATCCAAGTCAATAAAGTAGATTCTTGATAAAGTGTGTAATAAATAGAGTACATATTCTTTTCAGGAATTATGTGATGATTGAATTACTTGCTTGGATATGTTGATTGGCTTGATTGTATATACATGAAGTATATGTTGAATAATCTACATGACTCATCAAATCAGGTATGTGGTTACACTTATGAATAATCGCTCTAGTTTCATAGAAATTCTCGAAGTTTTAATCGGTTGCTTGAAAATAACTGTTGGATGTTTGTTTATTTCATGCAACTATAAAGTGACTATGATTATCACTATAAATGTGCATATATAACTGGCTAGATCCGGTTCCACCTCTGTTGCTTTGAAAAGGCTAAAAAAAGGGGTAATCCTAGAGCAAGGTCTAGGTTACCGAGAGTTAGAAATTGGGCTACCTACGTGTAGTGCCATGAGACTCATTAGCCTGCCATGAGTTAAGGAGTGGGCTACTTACGAGTAGTTCCATGTGACTCAACCCTAGAAATTGGTTCACTTATAGGTGGATCATGAGGGGTTTAATGGGGACAACACAGAGGATAGGGTACCCTTGGATCGCGGAGTTATATTTAAAATGTAACCTTGATTGTTAAATGATTAGTTGAATGATGATGTTGTTATCATAGTTGCACGTTTATTGTTTCCCCCACATACCAGCTTCGGCTGACCGACGTTTTGTTTGTCGGCGTTTAGGTACAAGCCAAAAGGACAAATAGTAAATCGTCATATTGTGAAATACATGAAGTTGAATACAAGGGGGATTATTTAGAGTAGAATCCTTAAGTGGATAGAAGTTTAGAGATCCAAGTTTTAAAAAAGGTATGCAAAAATTTATTTATTTTACATCTTTTAAGTATAGTCTGTTAAAATTTGATAATTATTCTTGGTAAATTGCCGAACCTTTGATCCAGAAGTTGTGGGTGCGGCTTCGACCTCTCAGTCTCCCTTAATTGGGGGTTATCGGGAGGTGGGGTTGTAACATCCATGCACATACAAGTCATCATTAGCTTCAATAAATTGTGGTGTTGGTAACCCAACTGAGAATGGACTGGAGTCATCATACTTATCATAGTACTCTTCTTCATCTATATGATCTTCAATGAATTGTCTTTTACCATGAAGAACAACTGACCATTTATCATTTACATGATCAATGATATAAAATACTTGTTTCTCCGGTGATGCCAATATGAATTATTCACCCTTCTCGCCAATCTTTTCAAAGTTCACTAAAGTGAAACCCAATTCATCCACTATAACTTCTTTGGTGTTATCAACCCAATTACATTTGAAGAGCGAAATTCTGAAATCTATGTAGTCAAACTCCCATATGTCTTCAATGACACCATAATATGTCATTTTAGCTTCACGTGAACTCTTATCCTTTGCACTTGTAAAAACATAGTCGACACTTGAAGGGTGACCCCACTGTTTTGGATGACACTCTTATCATCTTGGCACTTTGTGTAATATGTGAATCCATTAATGTCATACCCTTCATAAGACATAACATTCAATTTTGATTTAAAGGTGAGGCATTTGATAGTTTCAGTAATATCATCTGGTGTTTGAGATAGTTGATGTAGGACTTTATCTTCAAACCACTTAATAAATGTCTTGTTATACAATCTAGCAAGCCACATTGAATTGGCTTAAGGATATTGTCTCTTGATGAAATTGGTATGTTCCTCGATATAAAAACTCACTTCGTCCATGTTGTGTAAAATATATAAGTGACCTTGTTCCAACTGCTCACGACTAATTACTTTCACCTGTGATCCCAAAATTCCTTTGCCAAATTGCTCCTCAATATTCTTGTCATTACCAGGAGTGTCATTACCACTGAGAAAGTCATTGCAACAATCCATAACCTCTCTCGACACATAACCCTCAATAATACTACCATTAGGCCGATAATGATTTTGAACATCACTTTTAAAAATGCTCATCTATCGTTCAAAGGGATACATCCAATGCAATAAAATTGGTCCCAACATTTTCACTTCCCTAGTCAAGTAGACAACAAGATGTACCATGATATCAAAAAACAAAGGAGGGAAATACACCTCAAGCTGACATAGGGTAACAACCGCTTCTCTTTGCAAAGTATCCAGAGTATCAGGGTCAATAACTTTGCTGCACAGACTGTTGAAAAAGAAATAAAGTCTGGTAATTGAAAACCTTACATGCTTTGGCAATATAGATCGAATTGCCACGGGTAATATTTGTTGCATTAGAGTGTGACAATCATGAGATTTAAGACCTATCAAATTCAGATCTTTCATTGATAATCTACGGATGTTGGATGAGTAACCCTGTGGCACCTTAACATTTACCAAGCATTCACAAAAAGCTTTCATCTCCTTTATAGACAACGTGTAACAAGTGGGAGGTAAGTATGTTTTCCGATTTCCCATTTCATGTAATTCTATTAATTCTGACCTTATTCCCATTTCACGTAGGTCCAGTCTGGATTTTATCCCATCTTTAGTCTCACCTGGTATATTCAACATAGTACCAATGACGCTATCACAAACATTTTTCTCAACGTGCATGACATCGATACAATGTCTGACTGTCAAAGAACTCCAATAAGGAAGATCCCAAAATATTGACTTCTTCTTGAATAAAGATTTGTCACTCCATGTGGCCATAGTACATTGTGATATCTTATCAGATTCATTGACAAAGTCTTTTACTCTTTCATAAACAACCTCCCTCGGTATAGGCAATTTCTTCTTCCACACAAGCACTGCTATCGACATCTACTGGTTTCGGGTTTGAAATCTCTCCATGCCAGTGCCATTATGTATAGCCCTGTACAATCCCGTTGCATATGACATGACTTTTGATTTAGTCACCAGTGCTGACTTTCAAGTTGTTACCGTAATGCCTACATGGACAGTAGAACCTATCTCCAGGTTGTTTCCTATGTTCCTCGAAAAATCTAATAATCTGATCAAGACCAGAAATAAACTCTGGGGTGCAGCGATTGTGAATGGACATCCATGATCTATCCATTCTATGATCAAAGAGAAAACAAGTATATATTACAACAATATTAGGGTATAGGGTTAACAGATTAGAGTTTAAGCATGGTTAAAACTTTAGGGTTTAAGGTCTTATATATAATTAAGATTTACTCCTATTAAGTAAATCTTGGACAGGTTTCTAGGCCAAAAAATACATGTGTTGTCATTCTTATATATAATAAATGTGTACCACCTATCCCATTCTTGAACACCTAATCTCACTAGTAAGTGTATATGTATATTGGGTTTTCAAGAAAATTTCGGCAGTATTTCCCCGCTGTTCTCCAAATACATATGTACTTAAAGAACAAATGGGGAAACACTATCAAAATTTTCTTGAAAAACCAATACACATTATACACTTACATGCTAAGTGAGATTAGGTGTTCAAGAACAGTCCCAAACCGGGGACTATCCAAGATTTACTCCTATTGAGTAAATCTTAGACAGGTTTCTAAGCCAAAAAATGCATGTGATGTCATTCTTATATATAATAAATGTGTACCACCTATCCCACTCTCGAACACCTAATCTCACTAGTAAGTGTATAATGTGTATTGGGTTTTCAAGAAAATTTTGGCAGCATTTCCCCGCTGTTCTCCAAGTACATATGTACTTAGAGAACAAATGGGGAAATGCTACTGAAATTTTCTTAAAAACCCAATACACATTATACACTTACATACTAAGTGAGATTAGGTGTTCAAGAACAGTCCCAAACTGGGGCTATCGAAGATTTACTCCTAATGAGTAAATCTTGGATGGGTTTCTAGGCCAACAAACACATGTATGTTGTCATTCTTATACCTACAATTCTAGTTTCATCATTCATATCCTAAGTTTTATGTAACATCATTTAATCATACTTGTAAGTAAATACTAAATAATAAATCAACCATGATTTCATATATCAAATATTTGAACCAGGGGGCGATGTAGCCCTATTTTAGGGCTCCATCATGTGCCATTTTATACTTAAATCACATCTAAACATGTTAGATTACAAGCTTTTCCCCTAACGTGTTTATCATTGCCAAATGCACTTATGATGTTCTTTGCACTATTTTTAGGTACTTGTACCATGCCTTAGATGGAAGAGAGAGAAAGAAGGAGTTCTAGGGCTCCTCCACTCATGGGGAGGTCCAAAGGAGGCCCCAAAATCTCCCTCAACCTGCCTCTAATGGCCAAGAGTCATCACCAAGAAAAGACATCCAAGAATGATGAAGTTTAAAGGATAATCAAGTGGTGCAAGCCTCACCACGACCGTGGGCATTTCCCACGATCGTGCGAATTTATGACCAAGAACCAACATTTCAACAAGGTTTTTCCCCAAGTCACCACGATCGTGGCCAATGAAAAACAAAATGATCATGATGCTGCTCCATGCCCACATCCCCCTCCTCCAAAATAGTTGTGTGACCCAACACGGCCGTGGTGCCACTCACCCACCACGACTGTGGCACTCCGCCACGGCTGTGTCCACTAACATAGCATATCACCACCAGCCCCATACCACGACCGTATTCTTACCCCACGACCGTCCTATACTACCCTCACCACAACCGTAGCATACCAACATGACCGTGGTGACCAACCTACCCTACTATTTCCACCACATACATCATATTACATACTAGGTCATATTTCAAGTCAAGATTTAGGCATTTAATCACCTTAGGGTGCATACGATTCACAAGGTATTTGGGTGCACAAAGAATAATATATGTTACTGATTTAGGAGTTCACATTATCATTTTAGAAATAGAAGACCCACATGTGAGTTAAGTTTGAGATTTAACATCAATGTATCTTTAACACACATGTTTCAAGGTTCAAAGCACATAATCAAATCAAATTAGGATGCTAGAATGGACAAGTTGGATCTTATTTCCACATGCATCAAAATTTACCGAATTAGGTCAAGCATGAGGATTAGAAGCACAAATATATGCAAGTACAAGATTTGAAACAAAATGAAGCCTAATGGCACATTGGGAGAGTGAGATTATACCTCACTTGAAGGCTGAAGAACAAATATATGCAAGTCAACAATGCAAATGGATGACACAACAACTCAATTCAGCCCAAGAGCACAAGTGCAATCAACACAATTCTGTTATAATGATTTAATTAATAAGCATCAATTTTAGTGAGACTCTCTTAGTACATGCTACTACAAATGAGAAATCAGAAAATATGCTGCATGTGTAACCTTAATTGCAAAAATACAATCTAAATCTACTAATGACAAAAATTACCCTAATGACAAAAGGGCCAACCAATGGTGGTCGAGTAGGAGCAGGGTACCTTGAGGGTGGAGGAAGAAGAGGAGGAAGAAGGCCTTCATGGTGGCGCCAGTGGCAAATAGGCACGTAGGAGCTGTAGTCAGAGTAGCGACCTGGAGAGCAAGGAGCAAGAGAGCCGCGACCTAGAGAGCAGTGACCAGAGCACCAGCAAGCAGCGGCGACAGAGGCGAGCGGAGGCAATGACTGTGACCAGAGCACCGGCAAACAACAGCAGAGGCAATGAGCATAGGAGCAGTAGGTGGCGGTGAGCACAGAAATCTCCAGACCTAACCCTCAATCGAGAATGAATGAAATAAAGAAAGGGGAAGAGTTTGGCTCGCGCGGGTGCTGTTAAGTTAACAATAGGCATCAGTTATTAGAACTAACCAACACTTACAACTATAGGCATCAGTTACCAATAAGAAACTAACACTTCTGTTAGTTGATATTCGTTGGTTCCAACTAGAAAAACTGTCGTCTATCTATATATGCCGACAAAAATAAATGTTCTCAAATTAAGACTATAGTCGTCAATTTTGTATAAAAACTGACGCTAAAGGGAGGTGAAAATTTTCACAGTTAAGTGTGTGCGAAAACACATCGATGTCGGTAATTTTAAGACTACCAATAATAAAAATTGGTCAACTTTCTGTCTCGTGAAAAACCTTTAGTCGTCGATTTCTTTGTTAAAAGCCGACGTTGTATGTTAAATTTTGGAGATAATTTTTTTCATTGGAAAATTTGGATTTGGAGGTCAATTTTAGGCGCCAGTTTCTTATTAAGAAATCGACACTAAATAAAAAGCGATACCCCTGTCTGGTTACCCTTCACATATAGATGTCGGTTATTTTATCTAACTGACATTGTATGCATTAGTCGTCAGTTTTTTTATACAACTGATGCCTGTAAATGTGACGTTATAAGTCATTTCTGTAGTAGTGTTTATTAGCCATGTGTGTATAAGAAGAAGAGAGACTTAAGAATGAAAGAACCCATGACAAACATGGCCGCAAGGGTAAAGGAAAAATGAAAGAAACTACTCCTATATTAGGAGGGGTGTCCAAGCCAGGAGATGGAAAGGCTGGGGGAAGCAAGGCTAACATAATTCTTCTTCTGCCATAAGAAAACACATGCTAAAAAGGAGTGCTTGAAGTACAAGAAATTGTTGGAAAAGAAAGGTATAATGTCTCTTGTTTCATATGAATGTCATCTTTCAAATGTTCTATTATATAGTTGGTGGCTTGACTCTTGTGCCACCATGTACACTTCCAATACATTGTAGGGATTTCTAAATCAAAGGTAGCCAACAGAGTGTGAAAAAGTCCTTTATTTGAAAAAAAAAATTGGACTCTCGCGTAAACACCGTTGGCACATGCAGATTAATCCTTGACAATGAAAAGTTGTTGGACTCAGAAAATACTTTTTATGTACCAAACTATAATAGAAATTTAGTCTTTGTTTCTAGATTAGATAAATTGAACTATGGTTTCATTCTTCAAAGTGGACAATTATCATTGTATAAAACTCTAATTTAATTGGTACTTGTGTTTGAATAAATGATCTTTATCAAATTAAATTAAGCTCTCATTTTGAGCAACCTTTTACAGTCCAACATAATGTTACTGGTAATAAACGCACATTGTTAGATGAACAATCATCACTTATGGGGGGAGGGAGCGCCTCCTCGGTGCTTTCCTCCCCCTGGCTTCCACGGCCTTGGGCGGTGTAGTGTGAAGGTTATGGCGGTTCTCTGGAGCTAGGGTGATAGTCGTGCTTGCTGGCGCCTCCTCGGCGGATCTGGATTGAAGGGGCGATGCTAGGCACTGCGAGTTGCTCAGAGCTGGACTGAGGTCGGCGTTCTCGACTTTGTCGACTCCAGTCTATTCATGTGTGACCGATGGAGAGGAGCCGATTCGTTTCCAGACCTGCGAGCTCTCCACTGCTGCCTCATCATGCTAAGCAAGGAAGGTCTCCTTACTTCAATAGCACCTCTTCACCCCCTTTCCTGATCGAACCTGGCTTGTCCAGGGTGACGGCAAGCCACGGATCGGATGGGTCCCCGCCTTGGAGATCACGGCGGTGACGGCTATTCTCTGGGTGGCGAGTCCTTAGGTTGGTGAGAAGCCGATCGGACTGGTCCTGCCTTTCCTGGCCTCGTTGCGGCTCTTGGCATTAGGGCGATGCTTCCCCAACGCTCGTTACTCGGTGGCGCCCTGCTGCTTTTCTATAGAAGGGTTCTGTTTCTAACAGGGCTACGGAGGTCAATGGTGCCTTCTTGGTAACCAACAGTGAGGTCAGCTGTTGGCATCCGTTTGCTGGCTAGGGTGGCCCCATTGTAGCTACGAGATCGAATGCCCTTTAGGTGTTCGATGAGGAGCCTCGGTGGTTTTTAGGATCTCGTTTGGGTTTGGGTTCAAAGGGGAGGGCAGTTTTCTTCTTCTCCCTTTTGATCTCTCTGCTGCACGCCCTGCTCTGGGTTTCAGAGTCTTCTTGTTGGACATGAAGGTGGTGTTTCAGCAGTGTTCTGGTGTGGCTTGAAGGACCCTTGCAGGACTACATAGGTTGCTGCGTTCGAGGATCGAAGCTTGAAGGATTCCCTAAACTTGGCATGTCACCACACCTTGTGGGTGGTTTGATTGTTAGTGATGATGTGCAAAGCGGCAAAGGCTGATCTTAATCTTTCTTTCTTGATCGCTCTTCTATGCAAGAATGCTCGGTTCCTACTGGACCTATGGTTCAGGCTGCTTCCTAAAGATGTTTGATGCATAGAGATCCTTGGTCAGGTGTTATCCTAACATGGATCATGGTTCCTAGCGACTAGAGCAGATCTGCTACTTCAGCAGTAGGTTTTGGATCGAATAACGGTTGTATGAGCTATGTTGAACTGTCTTACCATTTGTGGGTGTGCTTTTTGTATGTATGGCAATTCGAGATAGTTCTTCTTCTGGTAGGATAGTCTGGAACTTATGGCTTGGAGTTTTTTAGGTCTCCTTTTCCTGGTTTATCTTGAGGATCCAGTGTTTCCCCCTGCGTGGGGCACTGGGTTCATTGCTAGGATTTATTTTGTTCTCTTTTGTGATGTAATGGGGTACTTTGTGCCCAAAGCTTTTGGTAATATATAGCAACACACATTTTAGACCGACCAAAAAAAAACAATCATCACTTCTTTGAGACAGAAGGTTGGGACATATTTCTAAACAAAGAATCCAAAGATTAGTAAAGGAAGGAAATTTAGGGCCCTTAGAATTTACTAATTTTGGAACATGTGTTGAATGCATAAAGGCTAAGCAAACCAATAATTCTAAAAAGGGTTTTTAAGAGGAGTAATGGAACACTAGAAAAAATTCACACAGATTTTCGTGGACATTTTTCACCTTGTTTTATAGGGGAAAAGTATTTTGCAACCTTTATCGATGACTATACATGATTAATGTCCTCTACTTATTAAATGACTAAAGTGAGGTTTTTCAAGCCTTTAAAGACTTTAAGGTTAAAGTGGAGAAACAATTAGGAAAAGTGATTAAGATAATCAAATCAGATAGAGGTGGTGAATACTATGGAAGGTTCACTAAGATGGGACAAAAAAAGGACCATTTGCACATTTCCTTCAAGAAGAGGGTATTGTACCTCAATATACAATGCCAGGCACACCAAGTCAAAATGGTGTAGCTGAAAGAAGGAACTAAACATTAAAGGAAATGGTTCGTGCAATGATTTGTAATTCATCCCTTCCTTATACAATGTGGAGTGAGGCTTTAAAGACGACAATGCATGTATGAAATAAGGTTCCTAGCAAGTCTATCCAGAAAACCCCATATAAATTATGGACATGAAGGAAACCATCCTTGAACTATATGCCCATATGGGGATGCCATGTAGAAGTTAGAATCTACAATCCACATGAGAAGGCATTTGACTCAAGAACTACTACTGGTTTCTTTATTGTTATCCAAAAAGGTCAAAGGGATATAAATTTTACTGTCCATCTCACCCACAAAAAATAGTTGATATGGTTAAGGATAGATTTTTGGAGGATCATCATCTCAGTGGGAATGACCTACTTCTGAATATATCCTTTGATGAAATGCATGATAGTCCTCTAACACATGAACCTAGTCAAAGATGTACATGCTATCAAATTATTGTTACCATGAACAATTATCAAGCAGATGATCCAATTGAAGTAGATCGTGTTCCTAACCAGGTTGTGATTGAACAAGTTGAACATACTCATGATGAAGGACAATTTTAGGAGCCCACAGAAGATGTAAAATCTAATCTTAAATTAAGAAGATCCATAAGATTAAGAAGATCTGCCATCCCAACTGACTATGTTGTATACCTTCAAGGGACAAATATAGATTTTGAAAATATTGACCCCTTGTCTTTTACTCAAGCAATAGAATGTGAAAATTCCTTTAAGTAGCTTGATGCCATGAAGGAAGAACTAGCATCCATGGATGAGAATCAAGTTTGGGACCTTGTAACTTTGCGCCAGAGTGTAAATCTATTGGTAGAAAATGGGTCTTTAAGACCAAAAGGAACACAAAAGGTGAAATTGAGAGGTAAAATGCTAGATTAGTTGTCAAGGGTTTCGCACAAAAGGAAGGCATTGATTACACTTTTTGCCCGAGTCTCATCAAAGGACTCTTTTAGAGTAATCATGGCCTTAGTGGCTCATTTTGATTTTGAGGCCTTAGTGGCTCATTTTGATCTTGAGCTACACCAAATGGATGTGAAAATGACATTTTTGAATGAGGATTTATCTAAAGAAGTCTATATGGAACAACCTGAAGGTTTCATTGATAATAGTAGAAGTCACATGGTTTGTAAATTGAAGAAATCAATTTATGGACTCAAACAAGCATCTCGACAATGGTATATAAAGTTCGATGCCATTATATCAACTTTTGGGTTTAAAACTAACATTGCTGATAGATGTACATACCTAAAAGTCAGTGGGAACAAGTTTATAATATTGATTCTTTATGTAGATGATATTCTACTTGCAACTAATGACTTCGACATATTAAATGAAACTAAATAATTTCTTTCTTCTAATTTTGAGATAAAGATATGGGTGAAGTCATGTATGTACTCAATATGGATATTCATAGAGACTGGGTTAAATGCATACTTGGAATATCCCAGAAATATTATATATCTCAAGTTTTAGAGAAGTATAGAATGAAAAACTATTCACCTGGACCTACACCTATAGTTAAAGGAGATAAGTTAAACTTCAAGCAGTGTCCTAGTAATGACATTGAAAGGAACGAAATGAGGAAGATACCATACACATCTGTAGTTGGGAGCCTACAATATCTCTAGAGATGCACCCGACTAGACATTACTTTTTGTATTGGAATGCATGGTCATTACCAAAGTAACCCAGGAATTAACCATTGGAGATTCGTGAAGAAGGTAATACCCTACCTGCAAGGGATAAAGGATTACATGCTTACATATAGAAGGATAAACCACCTTGAGGTTATGGGATATTCATATGCTGATTTTGTTGGTTGTCTAGATAGTAGGAAGTATACAACATGCTATATCTTCCTACTAGCTGGTGGTGTGGTGTCTTGGAGGAGTGTCAAACAAAAGACTACATCTTCATCCACCATGGAAGCTGAGCTTATAGCTTGCCATAAAACATCATCACATACGATAGGGCTATCAATGGGTAAGGTTTAACTCGTTTACCCTTTACCCATACCTTGTAGTGTAAGGGTAAGTGTAAGGGATTTTCTTACCCTTTACCTGCCTACCCACTACCCTCTTATTAGGTTTCATGGGAAAAAATAGGCAGAGGAAACGATTTTTTTATCTGACTACAAAACCATAACCAGCAGATCACATCAACAACTATGCAATATGAAAGATGGTTTAGTGAGATATACCTAGTCATGAGGCTTGCTCAGTGACAATACCTCACATCCAGGGCGGTCTTCAACCACTTAGTCTTCGAAGACGTCTGTGCAGTTCCTAGTATAGACCCAGACTACGGTTGATGGTCGTTCTCTTGAGCGGCAGAAACCTCCCGCCTCTATAGATAGTCCACACAGACCACCGGGAACTCTAGTCATCTTGAGATGGATAGACTAGAAGGAATCATCCCCTTCTGGTGGCGTACTAGTCACTGACACACTCTCCCACCACCATTCACTTTTTGTAGTTGTCTTTCCCTCACTATTCCTCCCTGGACGGGTAGAACTTTCTTGGACTCTCTCAGTTACCACAACTAGAGAGGACAACAACTTTGTGGAGAAACTAATGTTCTGAGTTGTTTGTTCTGAGAAGCCCCATGTACCCCTCTATTTATAGTAGTGGGCAGGGTCAGGGTTCCCATTCTGTGTGGGAGTAGAAGGGTCTGGATTTTCCATGAATTGATTGTACTACGACAAGCAAACTAGTCATTTCTCAACTCAACCGGTCATTTAGACAGGTGAGCCGATCAGTTCAATTTTGAACCGGTCGGTTGGGAGTGTGAACCGGTCAATTCACTTAGTGGACCAGTCATTTCACTTCCTAGACTTTCATATAATTGACTTTTCTTATTTGTTTCTAATTGATACAAAGATTAATTCTTGTCCCAATCAAATTGAACAAGTGAAATGAAAACCTTTTCTCACAAACTAGGAAACTCAACACCTGCTCGGTTGGTCCATGTAAACTGATCGGTTCACTAGAGTGAACCGGTCATCTCATTCACCATGAGCTGATCGGTTCACCCAGTGAACCGGTCAGTGAACCGGTCGGTTGGTGGTCCAACTAGTACATATATTAGTCAATGCAGTTCTCCATCAATCTGACACTCTAATCAATTGGTTCAACACTTGAACTTGATGATTCTAAGTCAAGTCTATTTATTGAATGTTTAATTGAGTACCTAAACACTTTAGTAATCAATCTAAACATCATTCATGGATAAAGTCCTCTTCCAGGTTAATACTATGTGTGTGACCCTATAGGTTCCATTTCACATTGGCAGTGAATGTCAATAACTAATTTATGACATCACAAGCAAAGAGTGGTGCCTAGTCGCACATCAATCTACCCAAGTTAAGAGGAAAGTTGGAGAACAAATTTCAACCTACAATCTGTTATTGGTGTTATAGTGAATGTATAGTCCCTTTATCATTGATATCAGGATTGAACTCGAGGCATGGACTTGTCATCCTCTACAAATGTTCAATCCATATTTTTTGATTCAGAGTAGATTGTCTGAGATATATGTAAGCTCAATGTCAAACATTGACTCACATGTGCATGGTCATGCATTTCTAAGTCTCACTTCTCAAGTGGGCAAGATATCACACTCCCTCAGGAGGGACAAATTCCAAATCTATGACACATAATCAAGTCCCCATGTGTCAAAGTCACCCAGTCATCACCATTATAACAACCCATGTTTTAGGACTGCATTTGATGATGTCAAAGTGTACCCAATCACATGTGAGGAGTGTAATGATTTCATGTCTAAGAACCACAATCACCACCAATACTAAAAGAGATGATCCTGACTAACCAAGTGTGGTTTCCATGCATCACTCTTATGGTGGGTTTGTCCAATACATTGTTCTCTAACATGTATCTGTGTGCTTGGTTTGATATCATATATCATGACTAATGACATTCTGTCATCAACCAACACACACTCTAGTCTTCCGTATTATTGATGTCTATGGTTATTTCCACAATAACAACTGACTAGGGACATTAGTGAGAATGTACACACTCTTAACATCCATATGATCTCATTGTTCAAGTCATGTACTTGAAGACATACGTCATTGAGTTTTGTCACCTCTACTATCATGTAATACTATTATCTCAAAATAGTTAAAACATATAGACGGAAATTGCCTTTATTATTATTATTCAAATCATTTACAATGTATGCCATTACAATAATCACATGACTGGCTCTATGGGCATACATACCAACATACTCCCACTTGCACTTAGAGCCAATTACCCATGAACCTCAGTCCTTGTGATTTAGCATGACCATCACACTTCTTCTATGAAAGTGCCTTAGTCAAGGGATCAACAATATTGTCTTCGGTTGGTACTATGCAAATCTTCACATCTCCTTACTATACGATCACTCATATGAGATGGAAGCACCGCTGTATGTGCTTGGAACGATGGTGTGATCTGGGTTCTTTAGCTTGTGTAATAGCTCCATTATTATCACAATAAAGCTCAATTGCATCACAGATGCTAGGAACCACTCCAAGTTCAGAGATGAACTTCTTGATCCACACAACCTCATTTGCCGCATGCGATGCAACAATAAACTCGACCTCTGTCGTAGAATCCACAACTGTCTCTTGCTTGGAACTCTTCTAGCTCAAAACTCTATTGTTGGGGCAGTATACAAATCCTGACTATGATCTGTAATCATCTTTATCAATTTGGAAGCTTGCATCAGTGTAACCCTTTACCACCAACTCTTCCTCACTGTCATAAATGAGGAACTGATCCTTAGTCCTTCTCAAGTACTTGAGGATGTTCTCCACGAATGTCTAGTGATAATCTCTGGGATCTGAATGGTATCTGCTCATCATGCTAAGTGCATGCGATACATAGGGACGAGTACACAACATTTTGTACATGATGGATCCAATTGTTGATGCATATGGAATCCCATTCATGTGTTCCCTATCTTCACAAGATTTGGGACATTAAGCTCTAGAGATGGGAACTCCATGCCTCATGGGTATGCTTCCTCTCTTTGAGTTCTCCATGCTAAACCTCTTCAACACTTTGTCAATGTATGTGCTTTGACTTAGTCCAAGAATCCTTCTAGATCTATCTCTATAGATCTTGATTCCTAAGATATAGGATGCTTCTCCTAAGTCTTTCATTGAGAATGTATTTCCAAGCCATGTCTTTACCTTTTGTAAAGCAGGAATGTCATTTCCCATAAATAGTATGTCATCTACATACAATATGAGGAATGTAGTCATGCTCCCACTAACCTTCTTATACACACAAGGTTCATCTTCATTTTGACTAAAGCCAAACTCTTTGACTGCTTCATCAAATCGAAGATTCTAGCTGTGAGATGCTTGCTTCAATCCATAGATTGACCTTTGTAGCTTACATACTTTATTTGCATCCTTTGGATTTATAAAACCTTCAGGTTGTGTCATGTACACATCCTCGACAAGATTCCCATTAAGGAATGCAGTTGTAACATCCATCTGCCAAATCTCATAGTCATAGTAGGTTGCAATAGCAAGCATGATCCTGATGGACTTAATCATGGCAACTAGAGAAAAGGTTTTGTCATAGTCAACACCTTGAACTTGTCTAAAACCCTTTCAACCAATCTGCCTTTATAAGTTTGCACATTGCCATCCATGTCAGTCTTCTTCTTGAAGACCCACTTGCACCCTATGGGTTTTACCCCTTTAAGTGGATCCACTAAGGTCCATACCTTGTTGGTATACATGGATTCCATCTCAGATCTCATGGCCTCAAGCTATTTTTCAGAATTTGGTCCCTGTGTAGCTTCTAGGTAGGTGTTTGGCTCATCATCTATGACCAACTTACTGCCTTATTGAGTCACAAGGTATCCAAATCATTTAGGGTCAAGGTGTGTCCTATTAGATCTATGAGGTTCCTGTGTTACTCGAGGAATTTGAGATTCCACATCAGTTTGTGATTCTCTATGTTCCTCTTGTTCATCTATTGGTTCAATTTTTTTCTTGTTTGTCTTGAACCTCTTCGAGTTCCACTTTCCTCCCACTGCTTCCTTTGGAAATAAATTCCTTTTCTAGGAATAAAACATTCCTGGCAACAAACACTTTGTTATCAGTTGGGTGGTATAAGTAGTATCCCCTTATTTCTTTGGGATATCCAAAAAAATTACACTTATCAGATTTGGGCCCAAGCTTTTCAGGAAACATTTTCTTGACATAAGCTTCACATCCCCAAACCTTCATAAAAGACACTTTGTGACACTTCCCGTACCATATCTCATATGGTGTCTTTTGAATCGATTTAGATGGTACGCGGTTAAGTGTAAACGCCCCGGAAGGGAGTTGGAAGATCGAAAAAACTCATCATAGATCGCACCATGTCCAGTAATGTGTGATTCCTTCTTTCTGACACACCATTATGTTGTGGTGTTCCAGATGGAGTCCTTTGTGATACAATACCACAAGCTCTCAAAAGGTCCTCAAACTCTTGGCTTAAATATTCTCCACCTCGATCGGATTGAAGTTCCTTAATACTTTTACTAAGTTGGTTATGTACTTCATTCATGAAATCCTTGAACCTTTCAAGGGTTTCTGATTTATATTTCATCAACTAAACATAGCCCTACCTACTGAAGTCATTAGTGAAGGTAATGAAATACTGATATCCACCTCTAGAATTTGTTCTAAAAGGCCCACATACATCAGTATATATGAGTCCTAATAGATCACTCGCTCTTTCACCTTTTCCTAAAAAGGGAGCCTTGGTCATCTTACCCAATAAACAATATTCACTTGTCTCTAATGATCCAAAATCAAAAGAGTCCAGATATCCATCTTTATGGAGTCTATATATGTGATTCTCATTTATGTGCCCTAGACGACAATGCCAAATGTATATTTTGTTTGAGTCATTGAGTTTTGTCTTTTGGTGTTTACGTTGTATACATTTGTATGTAGATCTATCAAATATAGACCATAAGACATCAGGGCACTTCCTTAAAAGATCCCATCTTTATAAATGGAACATTTTCCATTCTTAATAAGAAATTCAAATCCATCATTGTCCAAACAAAATACATAAATGATATTCCTATTAATGGCAGGTACATAATAGCAGTTCTATAACTCTATTTTCAACCCACTTGGTAGAGATAACTCATATGTTCCTACTGCACTGGCAACAACTCTTGCTCCATTAGCAACACATAGTTCAACCTCGCCTTTCACTAAAGGCCTACTTCTTTTCAGATCCTTCACATTTGAACAAATGTGTGATCTGCATCCGGTATCAAGTATCCATGATGAAGAAATAGTAAAGTTAATCTCAATCACATATACATTGGAAGTAGAGATCTCTATCTCTTGCTTCATCTTCCTTGATTTCCTTAATCCTCTCCATATTTTGAGCACATAAGACTTGGACTTCAGCTTGGCAGGAGAACACTTCTCTGCCTTGCATGTGTCCTTGGACTCCATTCCATTGATCACTATCATGGAACTACCCTTCTTCTTTTATGCCTCAAACAACGCCTTAAGCATACATAGAGTGGATTCTATGACCACTGGTATCTTAGGAATACACATAACACTTCTCATAGTCCTTAACCAGTTATGGAAATTTATCTTAATTAAATTTCCCGATTTAAACGATGATTTCTTTGTCATTTGATTCTAAAAGAGAAAACATTTGCATTTTGTCAAAACTCCTTTTGATTTGATTTGATTTTAATAAACTTGACAATATTAATTAGGCCTTTAATTAATTATCACTCCCACTATTTTGATCAAATTAATAGCCCTCACCATCAATTCAGAAGATTGCAACTTACAACCTTCTAGTGAGCAAGATCCTGATATCCTCTAAGTCATGGATCAGATAGGGCTGTCACCCACAACTAGATTCTTTTAGGTAGGCAACTTTTTCCAATTGCATCTTATGCAACTCTTTATAGATGTCATGCACAACTCTTTGTCATGTACATCTCCATGCCTCAAGGTGCTTGATTCGATCAAGGTCACCTTGTTAAGTCCAACCCAAATGCCAACACAATGAATATGCACCCTCCTAGGGTAGACCCACATATTCACCATCACACTTCCATGAGATATACGGTGCACCACGCTAGGGCGTGCCACACTTAGTCAATCAAGCTTTTCATGTGTGCTACTTTTGGAAGGCATCTTGAACTTAATATATATATTGAGGGGTTTGGTATTTATATACATATACATATGCAACCACCACATATACAATATGTATCATATCCATGCTATATCCCACAAGAAAATAAGCAAAGCAATAAAGCAACAATCATAGCCATCCTATTGTTATTCCTTGAGCCACAAGGAATTACAATCATCTAGGTCTACATCACATGCATCAACCTGTAGTTGATGAAGATATGTGCTTGGGCCATTCGGGGTTGATCAGCTCATCCTATGACTGATCGACTTGGATCCTGGCCGGTCAGTTGGTTGTCACCAACTGATCATTTGGCTCCTCCAGACGCTCAGTTTGTTGGGTTGTCTCGCTCCTCGTCAGGCCGCCAACCGCTCATCTCGCACCATTAATCGATCGTCTCGGTCCTCCAATCGCTTGTCTGGGTGTCCATCATTCTTCACCATAATAGGAAATAAAACTATCCTATTTTTACAAATTTCTTTGAGAAACCCCGAGTTACATTTGGGGGGAGAAAAGGTAGAAGACAAGGCTTGAGTTATCTTGAGTTACATCTAGAATAGAAGAAAAGACTCAATACGCAGACTGAGATGCAAGCAACCAAAACCAACCATACACACATAGGGGTTTATAGGCCATAACCACACTACACATCCATCTTCAAAACCATTTTAGGGTGATGTGTATTGATTGCATATATATACCATATCATATATGTATATTGATATTGTGGTGTTTAATCAGATATGTACATTAGCCAGTTAAGTATTCGTATAGCATGCAATAAATAAATTAATGGTGAAAAATCAAAATATGATCATATCAATTAATCCTAAAACATAGTATGTTGGCGTGACTCGGATACCACTGTTGGGTTTTTTGGGACAGAATAGGCAGCAGGAACAAATTTTTTAATCTAACCACAAGACCATAACCAGCAGATCGCATCAACAACTATGCAATAGGAAAGATGGTTTAGCGAGATATACATGGTCTTGAGGCTTTCTTAGTGACAATACCTCGCAGCTAGTGTGGTCTTCAACCACTTAGTCTTTGACGACATCTGTGCAGCTCCTGGTATAGACCCAGACCGCGGTTGATGGTCATTCTCCTGAGTGGAAAAAACCTCCCGCTTCTATAGATAGTCCACACGGACCACTGGAAACTCTAGTCATCCTGAGATGGATAGACTAGAAGGAGTCATCCCCTTCTATTAGTGTACTAGTCACTGACACACCCTTCCACCACCAGCCACTTTTTTGTAGTCGTCTTTCCCTTGCTTTTCCTCCCTGGATGGGTAGAACTTGCTTGGGCTCTCTCGGTTACCAAAACCAGAGAGGACAACAACTTTACAGAACAACTCATATTCTAAGTTCTATGCTCTGAGAAGCCCCCTATATCCCTCTATTTATAGTAGAGTGAAGGGTTAGGGTTCCCAATCTGTGTGGGAGCAGAAGGATTTAGATTTTCCATGAACTGATTGTATTGTGGCAGGCGAACCAGTCATTTCACAACTCAACTGGTCATTTGGGCAGGTGAGCCGATCGGTTCACTTTTAAACCGATCAGTTGGGAGTGTGAATCTGTCGGTTCACTTAGTAAACCAGTCATTTCACTTCCCAGACTTGCCCATAATTGACTTTCCTTATTCGTTTCTAATTAATACAAAGATTAATTCTTGTCCCAATCAAATTGAACAAGTAAAATAAAAATCTTTTCTCACAAACCAGGAAACCCGACACCTACTCGATTGGTCCATGTAAACTGATCAGTTCATTAGAGTGAATTGGTCATCTCATTGACCATGAGCTGATCGGTTCGCCCAGAGAACTGGTCGGTTGGTGGTTGAGCTTGTGCAGAACTCAGGCAATGCAGTTCTCAATCAATTTGACACTCTAATTAATTGGTTCAACACTTAAACTTAATGATTTTGAGTCAAGTATATTGATTGAATGTTTAATTCTAAACATCATTCATGGATAAACACCTCTTCCAGGTTAATCCTATGTGTGTGACCCTATAGGCTCCATTTCATGTTGGCAATGAATGTCCATAACCAACTTATGACATCACAAGCAAAGAGTGGTGCCTAGTCGCACATCAGTGTTACCCAAGTGAAGAGGAAAGTTAGAGAACAACTTTCAACCTAAAATCTATTATTGGTGTCACAATGAATATATAGTTCCTTTGTCACTGATATCTAGATTGAACTCAAGGCACGGACTTATCATCCTCTATAAATGTTCAATCCATGTTTCTTGATTTATAGTAGACTGTCTGAGATATATGTAAGCTCAATGTCATACATTGACTCACATGTGCATGGCCATGCATTTCTCAGTCTCACTCCTCAAGTGTCCAGGATATCACACTCCCTTAGGAGGGACAAATTCCATATCTATGACTCATAGTCAAGTCCTCATGTGTCAAAGTCACCGAATCATCACCGTTATAACAACCCATGTTTCAGGATTGCGTTTGATGATATCAAAGTGTACCCAATCACATGTGATCAGTGTAGTGATTTCAGGTCTAAGAACCACATTCACCACCAATACTATAAGATATGATCCTGACTAACCAAGTGTGATTTCTATGCATCACTCTTATCGTGGGTCTGTCCGATACACTATTCTCTAACATGTATCTGTGTTCTTGGTTTGATATCATATATCATGACTAATGTGATTCTATCATCAACCAACACACACTCTAGTCTTCCCTGTTATTGATGTCTATGGTTATTTCTACAATAACAACTGACTAGGGACACTCTAGTCTTCCCTGTTATTGATGTTTATGGTTATTTCCACAATAACAACAGACTAGGGACATTAGTGAGAATGTATACACTCTTAACATCCGTATAATCTCATTATTCAACTCACGTACTTGAACACATATATCATTGAGTTTTGTCATTCTGTAGACATCTATCATGTAATACTATTATCTCAAAATAGTTAAAACATATAGACATAAATTGCCTTTATTATTATTATTCAAATCATTTACAAAGTATGCCATTACAATCATCACATGACTGGCTCTATGGGCATACATACCAACACATCTAACCCGCTACCTTAGTGGGTAAGGGTAAGGGTAAAGTATTATCCATTCCCTCTAACCCGCTACCCACGAATATTTATATATAATATATCAAATATATTGTTATTTATTTGTTTAAATCTATTAAATATTCAATATTATCTGGTGATCCTTGAATATAATACATAGTTTCCTTATTTATTTATATGTAGCTAATTTATTCATGTATACATCACCATTTTGAAGGTGTAAGACTAACATGTATGAGTTATGTACCATTTGACATAATATTGTACAAGATTACTTACCATCATTATGAATATTTATAGTCATTCATGGACATCTTGATACCTCACTTAAATATATAAATATATTAGGAAGCCTATTATTGTTAATATTAGCATATATTTTGGAAAGACATATAAATTCCCCACCTCACCCTTACCCTCCCTGTTTACCCTATGGGTAAGAGGGAAAGGGTAAGGGGACGGTAAGGATATTAGTGGAGTGGGGAATTACCCATATCCTTACCTATCACTCTTGGTGGTTAAGGGTAAGGGTAAGACCTTCCCCTCCCCATACCCTCCCCATTGACAACCCTAATAGATGATTTGGCTTCAGAATATGATACAATACCTTAAAGTTGTTGATTCAATTCATAAGCCAATACAGATATAGACATGAAGCTCTATGTTGTTAATGAGCGAGTTGACAACATGATGATAGTAATTGATCATATGATTACACAATATATGATTTCATATCCTCTTACAAAAGGGCTAGCTCCAGGATTGTATATATCTCAGGTAAAGAATATGGGTCTAAGAAAGTCATTTGATGTGTAATGATTAATGCGATTTGACAATGTAATGTTTATTATGTGATCACATATTTGACTCGCTATTTTTGTTTCATACTACTTATAACAGAATGTCAATCCTAACACAAAGTTGGACCTAAGAATAGTGTCCAGGTCAATCTATCCATAAAGTTTATGTCACTACACATGTGATGTTTAGATATTGTGGTGCATAGAAGGAAGTGCTCATTTATTGAGTAGCAACCATTATAACTCGTATCTTAATCTCATATATGGAAGTGATTATGCCAAACATTAATGGGAAATTAATGAATTTTATTGCCATGGCATTTTGGGCCTAGTAGGAAAATGTTAAATCCTATTTTAGTGTGGCCCAAAATTAATAAATATATTATCAATATATTTTCTGAAAGGATGAATCCATTGAGGGCATGGGGAGGTTTCCCATAACCAGCGTGTCTCTTCACAATGGATGAAGAGACAATGAGGAACATTATATAAGGGCTTGGTCCTCTCTTCATTGGATGGTGCACTGTAACCGAATCCATCTATTGGGAATCAAAAAAGGAGAGAGAAACCTCCCTGTGTCTTATGTTTTCTACTCAGGACGACTGCTTTCCCGTTTCTGTGGACGTTACACCTTCTATTCTTGGGATAAGACATCGCTACAACTGCCATTGTTTTTGTCCACTATTATCAGATGTTGCTGCCATTGATCATGGAGGCTCCACAGTCTTTAGGTATGAGACAGTTTAACATTCTCATGTAAGCTCAATTATTCTTTTCGCACAGTTTATGTACTTCTTCATTTGTGTAACTGTTATACCATCTATTTTGATTTATATTTTATTTTTTAATGTAATGACTTTCATAAATGATATGCTCATAGCTATATTTAATCAAATCAGCGCTACATCGGTGGAAAACACAATGTCAAGCCCATGCTTTAGAGTATACATATTTTTGAAGTTAAGATATTATCATATGTAGATGTTAAAATAATGGTGTATATATGTAATACATTCTCATAATATAATCATACATTCACATTAGAATATAGTTAATTATAGTTAGCAAACATAAGAGAAAAAACCAACACAATAACTGTTTAGTTTTCATTAGTAATATCTAACAGTAGGTGAGGTTTTAGGATTTGGGATAGATATTTTTTTGGAATTAAGACATACTTTGTGGGGGGGCGCATAGGAAAGAAACTCTTGTATATATGAGTGGATACAACATAACTTGTTATTAAGAGCTAGGTCATTCATAACAAAAACATAGAGTAAATGCTAAAGATTAATGTATTTTGTGGTTGTTCATCTCGAACAGTTTTGTTGCTTTATGCAATAAGTAGTCTAGCCATTTATAAATAGTAACTTTTATGGGACAATTGATATGCCAGAATGATTTTCATGCAAATAATAAGTCTCAATGAGCTACTAAAAATTATAAGCATCAATTACAATAACGTCTATTTCAACACCAATTAACCTTATAATGTCCTCTAGGAAAGGAAGGACTATGTATGAGCTTAAGTGCCAATTCATGAGTGAATCCAAAAGGAATGAGAGATATTTTGAGGTAGTTTGTGCACATGAAAAGTAGTATTTGGTATTGACCAATCTAGTATGGTTGATGCAAAGGGAGAGTTTAGAACCGTCTTTAAAATGCAATCATCTATTAAACATCGATTTATCTAAATTTAATGTTATGGTAGATTATGGGTGGAGGATGAGAATGGAAATTTTATAGTGTATGGTGTCTCCATAAGGTAGTGTATGGTGTCTCCATAAGGTATTTCCAATTATTAGAGTCATACGAGTGGTTTTGTGTTGCCAAGAGTATTGTGTTTGAACTGCTGTGTGAGGAAAAAATGACTCCAAAAATTTATGATGTCATTAGGAGGGTGAAGAGCACCCTATTAAACATACAATGTACATGTGTCTAAAGTTGATAATTCCCCAACCATCCTATTACTTATGTTAATGACGAACTATATTTTTGACAAGATGGGTTTTCTGGTCACAAAAAAGAATTTTGAGCATGCTTTTGTCAATTTTATTTTCCACAATGTGGGGGTGGGAGTTCGTTCAAATGAGTGAAATATGATGATAAATTTGCAAGAGTAGGGTTCATGAGTATAAGGCTCATGTCTATCCTAATATTTATTTTCCATAACATTATTTTAATTGTATTTATGCTTTAACATGGTTCTATATTGTTGAGACATGCCAATGTGGTGAAATTAGAAGACCCAATTACTTAATGGGGATATATTTCCTCGTTACATTGTGGAATGTGACAAATCACCTCATATTAGCCTAAAAACATTTGTTCCATGTCTATTGGATTTGCAAAAATATAATATAACTTCTAAAAGATGTTGAAATATTCTAAAAATGAATGACATTGATGAGATCTTGGTCACCAGACCAACAAAAACAATTATATCATCAAGAGATTGTTTGATATATCTGTACATGTACTGATATGGTCAAGATTGTCATTTTGTGTTGCAAATTTGGATGATCTATCTAAGATGACTATATTTAAGATGTAAAGATTAAAGGAGAGGAAGTCAAATTGCATAAGGATGTTGGAGTTGGTGAAGTAACCAAAATATTAATGACCACTATAGAGTTTCATGAATTCATCTAACCATGCATCCATGATATCTACTAGTTAGGAAAGTAATATTTTTGGAGGCATTACATTAGGAAGGGGTAGTTGATATTTTCGAATGTCTTCTTGAAGTTGATATCATTGATGATCATGGACTATTTCCTTTGGTGACAGAGAAGGATAGTCATGTTGGCCATAATGTATGAATCCTAGATACACACACCCTGAGATAAAGGTACTTTGTTCTTTATCAATGATTCAGTTGAAGTATGTCTTCAATATAACGCTTAAAGTTTTGTTAATGCTTTAATATGAACTTTTGATGAGATGATAATTTAGAAAGTGTTGATTTAGTGGAGTTATTTACTTCTTGAGATAATAATGAAAGTTTTGTTAGCAAGACAAACATATAATGTAATGTAGTTATCCAAATGTACGTTCTATAATGATATTATGAACATGTTTTGGAATGCCAAAAATATTCCTATAATTTATAACAAAAGCATTAGGTGCATGAGATTGTTTGTATACACATTGTTTGGATCTTTCTAGTTCTCTTTGTCACTAAATAATTTGTTAAATGTGAGGGCCATAAATTTATTAGGAGAAAATACATACCCATTTACGCTAAAGAGAGATGTGAAAGCTCTGTGTAGTTGAATATATGTTTGAAGTGTTGTAATGTGAGATAGTATGTCTTATCTGGTGCTGTTAATTTCAAGCAAGTGGATGTTAGTGCATATTTTTGTCACGTGGCATGCAGAAAAAGTTTTTGTTTTCATCTTCTTTTCTAACCCATGAAAATTTTGATTTTTTTCCAAAGTATATATTGATGAAGAAAAATGGTATCGATTTGAACTTTTACGCTAAATCCTCAAAAGGATATGATTTTATTTTGTGTATTGGATGCTTATAGTAGTTGTATCATGGATTTATGTTTTCAAAGGTGTTTTTGTTCTATGGGTTTTTTGTTTTTCTTGAGATTGTTTATAAGTGCCAAGTTGGATTTTTATTGGTAGTTGGTGTGTTTCATATGTCATTTAATCATTTTTTAAATTTTTATAGGAAGACCTAAACCTTTCTAAACAAAAAGTTATAGCCTCCCAAGGGATGTAGTTAGTATGAAAAATGATAGGGAGGTCATTCAAATTGATGAAACCCACTTCAATGGCGTTGTATAAGAGATAACACTCATTTCAATAAGTGGAAAGAATTTCAATTTCTACAAAATGAAAAATTCTAAATGTTCCTGGAAGGCATATTGAATGAGTGTCTTGTTTAGGTCCTACTGAAATTTGATTGCTACAAAATGAAAAATTCTAAATGAGGATCTATAGATTCCATCAATGATTAGTAAGTGATGTTCCATGTATTGATTGAAAGCATGATTTTCAATAATATGTGATCAATCCAAGCCATTGGGATAATGAGGGCTAATAAGCTAATGATAAAAATTCAATGAACCATAAGAAAGTCATGACCCTATCGTCCATATGCCTTGGGAGGTCGTAGATGTTACATGTGAAAGTTAATAAAATCTTAAGATAGTTGATATTGTTTTCTAATCTTGATGTCTATATGATGATTATAGTAGACTATGACATTTTTCATGCAACGTATCACATGAACACAAGAATAATATATTCTTGAGATTATCAAACTGATAAAGTGTAATAATTAAGAAAGACTTAATTTACTTAGTTAGGATCCCTCAACATTATGATCCTTCAATGATGTTCATATTGGGATGGAAAAACAAGTTTATCCACATTAGATGATGTCAATGTGGAGAAGACCTGGAGTGGGTTAATCCTAAGGGCTAATATGTTGAGGCTTAGGGGAAGTTACATAGAGGTTGAAGAAAGATCCCAACTCTCTTGGTGTTGTGATATGTAGATTATGGGATGAAACCTTAATCCACGATATGTGATATGATAATAATAAATGTGCTATAAGATTTAAGGCATGATGCCTTGTCTGATATAATATCTTAAGTCCCAACCTAGTACTGAGGTGGGAATGAAAGGTAGAGTAGCTATACACTCCTATCTAGCATATCAGTAGACTTGGACTGTGTTAGTTGTCTTCTGATGGGCAACTAAACCATAAGGCATGGATGGTGTAGCAACCCACTACTCCATTATCCCTAGTTAAGGTGGATAAAGAAGGTAAGAGTCGTTACCCATATTTTTAGGATCTAAATTTATAATAAATGACTAATCATCATTAATATATTCCTCAAGACAAGTACTGTCAACAAAAATGAATAATAAAGCTCCTCATAGGGAGTTGACAAAATTCTTGAAATACGAGTAAGACTAACATGTGATGACACTAATAATAGAAATGAAACTATCTAAAATCCTACTTAATTTCCTTCAATATAATTTTTTTTCTTATTGGGAGATGATCCAATTATTCACATTAACATCTGTAATCTAAAATGCTAAAATTCAAAATGTGGTCAACATATTTTTGTAATGTGTATGTGGGTGAACCAAGAAGTGTGCATGCATTTTTAACAAAATATGTGAAAATTTGAGTCAAGTAATTGTAGATAACATAAATTACACATTTCCATTTATTCAATTCATAATTTTTCCCATCTTGCTTGGTGTACCAATAATGATCCATAGTTGAATTCAAAACTAAATATCCATCATCAAGCTCATCAATGTGTATTGGATCATTGGAGTCTTCCACCTGCCTTCTTATTGGTTCTTGGAACACTCTCATATTATCCTACTTTTTTCTTCTTCTGGGGAGTGTACTTCTTACAAAAATACCCATGTGAGATATTTTTTACTAGGTTACATGTTATTTATTAATGATACATGTGACGACCGCTATCAAACCGACAATGAAATCACACTAAACTACACAAAAATAACCATTAGCAACATATTACTGAAAATCACTAAAAATTAAAACTTTTTTACCAAGAGATCCACTACGAGGAAGCTCTTTATAGAAAGAACCAAAGCCATATATACATCATGGTTCACTTCATACATATATCATTCCATCACATCGCAAGGATATAAGATATCAGTTGCTTTACCAAAACATATACAAAAGCAACATTATACATTGAGGCGTTCTAGCCAAAATCACATATTGATTATAAAACTGTTTACACACTATCTACCAAGGACCTGAGAGTACGGGGACAACACATAGGAATCTATTTCTACAAGACACATAACAACACACTCAACCTGAGTTGTTACTATTGTCCTTGCTGCTGCTGCCCGCTCTCTGCTGCACGATCTCTACCTCCTTGTCCACATCCACCTAAGAAGTGTGGAAACCCATAGGATGAGATCCATATTTCAGCGGGAGATATAAATATCTTCCAACAATATTATTATCACATATAAATCTTCATGAAAGAGAGCAGAAGGAATCTTTACTGAATCAAACATGTATAACTACTTGTTATATGTAGAGTAGAACAAAATCATCATTTAAGTAGTTCAGATATCTATCACTGAGCAATAGATCATCTAATCACTTAAAGGAATATAAAAACCATGTATAACATTTATCAACTATGACATACGGAAGCAATTGCAGCCTCATTCAATATTTTCATATTTGATCCTTAAGAAAATACACTAGACAGATGATTACATCTTTCAACAATCAATCTTATTCCCTAAGGAGATGAGGTATACCACTTATGCTCCAACCAACCTAAGTTAGGTAGCATCGGTTCCATACAAGGTCCATGTAAGAGCCACACTCCATGACCTCAACCCCTCAGTCAGTACGAGTAAACATGTAGTGACATTATGAGTCAAACTAAAATTTAGTTCGCCTGGGTATATAGGCTCAATGTTAGAGAGATACAACTCGTAGATGTTCCTTTATCAGGGTATGACCCATAGTCAATCATGATACTCTTATCAAGGTATGGTGTGTAACCAATCATGATTGTATATCGACTGACAACCTACAACCACACTCTTATTAGGGTATGTCCCGCAACCAATCTTATGAGTTAAGGATATAAGGAGATACCTCAACTTGCACCCAACATATTAAAAAATGCATGCTTTGAGTAAAACTCATTTCACCATCCAACAAGTTCTAACACTGAATGGATCTATGGCCATGGCAAACTACATTTTTAGTTTCACTTGATAAGTTAAGTGTATTACAACATCTTTTAGCATCAGTCAAGTTACATGAATGAATTATATATACATGCTATAAGAAAGGTGTACTACATTTTTCAAGGAATCTTATATCAATTGGAACACATCTTGTTACACCCATCCTGGGATCTCAATCCCTTAAACACATTACTGAGAATTTCATCCCTTCAATATTTTCATTATCATGATCACATGTTTTGGGTATCAAACCCTCAGTTCATCATTGAACAATGTCACCTCTTACCAGGAAACAATCATTTCTAGGTTGTGAGACCCATATATATCATACTTGTTGTATAAGTTTTTCACATGACTCACAAGGCCTGTTTAATTTGTATCATGCTAAAACATAATACCTCATACCTAGCTATGCTCATCATCTCATAATGTGTGCATGGTTAGGTTTTCATGGTAAAAGCAATATCAAGTAAATATCATCACCATGCCATAAAGAGAACCATTCAAATTGCAACCCTATTATAATTAAGGTTAGGGTTTCCCCTTATAGCCAATTAGGGTTTTCAAGTTCATATTTAACTACCAAACCCTAAATCACATCATAAGATCCTATATTATTGCCATAAGTAGTCAAGCATACTTAATTACTCTCATCAATTATCATTAATTGATTATCAACATGAAGTATTACCTTTCTCATATGAGTAGTATATGTTTCTCTCTCATCCTTACTAGGATATTGATTTAAACATACTTAATACATTGGCTTGACCCTCTTTAGAGTTTACCAACCTACACTTATCAAAGTGCATCCATCTCATTACTTGTGCACCAATTGATTATATTCATCATGTGTCGGCCTACACTCATCGAGGTGTATCAGCCTACACACTAACCCTTGTGTCGTCCTAGACACATTCACTTGTGTCAGTCTCACTTGTTTCACCCATGACACATCAAAGTGATATTGATTTATAGGTGCTTAGGGTGATATCAGTTTTGAGGTGCTTGAGGTGATATCGGTTTTGAGGTGCTTCAAGTGATATCAGCCATGAATCATATATTGGTGTATCACCTACACCATACCTTGGTGCAGCTCCTTCTTCACACTTTAGCGTAATATTTTCACCTTACTTAAGCATACCATCTTGACCTCACTTTAGGGTATCATCCACCCTATCACTTTTTTTTCTCGGCCATAGTATACTCTAGGGTATTGGACACACTATCATCTAGTGTATCAGACATAACACCATCTATTGTGTTGCCCTATCTATCACCAAGTGATATAAACATCTAGGGTTTTGATATATATCAGGTTCTAGGGTTTCCATAGTACCAAGTTAGCCATCATCAACACCTTTATATACTTTCACCTATCAAGGTACCAACCTCACCACTACTTGGTGTGTTGGCCATGACTTCAAGGAGTGTGTCACCCACACCTTCACATGCTGTGTCAGGCTTAGACTCAAGGAAGCGTGTCACCCTTTACATTGGTGTTGAGTTATAGGGGTATCAAGTTGTTAGGATTAGGACATATTTGGTTAGCCCTATTGACTTTATAACTTCACTCAACTTTCAGGATATAGTCCTACCCCCATCCTTAGTCTTAGGTAACATGATAGATGAATGTAAGGATGATTGTCCTTCACATGTAACAAACTGGTAACATGTTAAGACCTCATTTGTATCGGGTTCCCCTCACATAACCCCATACCGGGTTAGGGTTTCTCAAACCAATATTGATTTGTGCATGGGATATTCCATCATCTTCAAGATTCAACCCTTCATCCATTAACACTCTAGTTCATGGAAAACAACCCCATATATCCATTAGATCTCATATAATCATCATTCAATCAAGGAAAGTCGAAATTGAAAAGGAATCATTAACTATTGCATTAATTGAAGGTGAATAACAATAGAGTTGAGTTCAAGTTATATAACCTGCCTCAAAATCACCACAAGAGATTCAAGATCCAAAGCTTCACATTCTCAAGGTTGAAGATGTCTTTGTATAAGGGTGACATTTTCTCAACATAGATACGTGAAATACTAGATGTAGTCTGTGCAACTCAGGTGGTAGTTCCAACTTATAGGCTACCTTTCCAACACGTGCTATCACCGGGTAGGGCCCCATAAATCTAGGAGCCAACGTACCCTTCTTACTAAATTTGAGAACACGTTTCCAAGGAGAAACCTTAAGACACACTCTATCTCCTGCTTGGAATTCTAATGACGATTCTCATCATATGAATTTTGTCTATCTTGTGCCTTTAATTGTTCTTGTATTACTTTAATCTTTTAAGTTGTATATTGCACAAGTTCAAGACCAAGAAGTTGGTATTCTCCTATTTCATACCATCATAACTGAGATCTACAATGTCTATCGTACAACACTTCATATGGTGCCATATCAATGCTTTTCTTTTAACTATTATTGTAGGCAAACTCTATCAAACTAAGATGTATATCCCAACTACCTACAAACTAAAGAACACATGCCCTAAGCAAGTCCTCCAAAGTTTGTATGGTCCTTTTATATTGTCCATCTATCTATGGGTGGAATGCAATACTAAACTTTAATTTCATACTCAAAGCTTTGTGTAAGCGCTCCCAAAAGTGACTTGTAAACTGAGGACCTTTGTCAGACACAATCGTTGTTGGGAATCTGTGCAACCGTACTATCTCATCTATATAAATCTATGCAAGTTTCTTAGTAGTGCATGTTGTCTTTATTGAAAGAAAATGTGTTGAATTTGTCAACCTATCAACAATCACCCAAATGGAATCATGACCTTGGATGTTCTAGGCAAACCAACCACAAAATCCATTATCACATGATCCCACTTCCACTGTGGTATGGTAATGGTTGTAGTGTTCATGTAGTCTTCTGGTGCTCAAATTTAACTTGCTGACACACCAGACATCACATAACAAACTCAACTACTCTTTCTTAAAACCAGGCCAACAATACATGTCTTTTATATTGTGATACATATTGGTACTTCATAGATGCATAGCATACATAGATGAGTGAGCTTCTTCCATAACTATCTTCCTTAGGTCATTAACATTAGGTACCACAATTCAATCATGGTAACAAACTGTCTCAACTTTTGACTCATGGAAGCCATCATGCTTCTCACTGCCATATTCTGATCTGATCTGTTGTATCACAATATCAACCTGTTGTGCTTCTTTGATATGATGTATCAGTGTAGGTTTTACTTGCATCTATTCCAACAATCTGGCTAACAAAGATACTTCCAGATGCACATTCATCTGTCATAAGAAGACTAGCATGTCCCACTTATAACACACCAAAGAATTTAACTGTTCTTTATCTGTGAATGAAGATGAAGACTTTCTACTTAGTGCATCTGCCACCACATTGGCTTTTCCTAGATGATAATCAATCATGCAATCATAGTCTTTATTAGTTCCATCCAGTTGCACTGTCTTATGTTCAACTCTTGCTAAGAAAAGATGTACTTCAGGTTCCTACAATATGTGAAAATTTGACACTTCTCCCTGTATAGGTAATGTCTCCATATTTTCAAGGCATGAATCACTACAGCCAACTCCAAATCGTGTGTTAGATAATTCTCCTTATGTTTCTTAAGCTATCGAGAGGCAAAAGAAATCACTTGTTTATTTTGGATCAATACACATTCTAATACATTCTTTGAGGCATCACAGAAAACAATGCATCCTTTCCCTTGCTCAGCTAAGACTAACACCAGTGAACTGGTCAATTTTTCCTTCAATATCTGGAAAGAACATTGACACTTGTCATTCCATACAAAAAGAACATCCTTCCTGGATAACATAGTCAGGGGTAGTGCTACAGAACTGAAGTCTTTGACGAACCTCATGTAGTAACCTGCCAAACCTAGGAAACTGCAGATCTCTATTGGTGTCTTGGGCCATTCCCATTCTAGAATAGACTCCACCTTTTTAGGATTGACACAAATACCTTTAGAAGATATGATATGTCCTAGAAAAGACACTTTCGACAACCAAAACTCACAATTTCTAAACTTAGCATATAGCTTTTGTTGTCTTAACAAAGTCAATGCTTGACAAAATGTTGTTCATACTATTACCTATATCGACTGTATATTAGAAAGTCTTCTATAAAGACCACTATAAACTGATCAAGGAATGGTTGGAACATTTTGTTCATCAAATCCATAAATGTTGATGGTGCATTAGTTAGTCCAAATGACATAACTATGAACTCATAGTGACCATACCTTGTCCTAAAAGCTAATTTGGGTATGTCATCCTCCTTAATCTATAACTGATGATATCCTAACCTCATATCTATCTTAGAGAATATTATTATGCCACACAAATGGTCAAAAAGATCATCTATCCTTGGAAGAGGATACTTGTTCTTTATTGTTAGCTTGTTTAACTATTTACTATTTTATACACAACCTCATAGACCCATCCTTCTTTTTTTTACAAAAAGTATCGGAGCACCCCATGACGATGTACTTGGCCAGATAAATCCTTTATCAAGTAAATCTTGTAACTATTTCTTTAATTCTACCATCTCAGCTGGAGCCATCCTATAAGGTGTTTGTGTTGGTATGTATGCCCCGAGATCCAATCATATGATGATTGGATTGGCATATGTCATGACTGATTTGATAAATATCAAAGGCAAGATTCCAATTTATTCTAGCTCAATCGATTATGAGATAAATGATGGAGCACAATGAATGTCTAAAGAATGACAATACTCAATGATGTATGTCTTCAAGTTGAGGATCTGAACAATGGCATCATACAAATGCTAAGAGTATGTACATTATTGTTATGTCCCTAGTCATATGTCATTGTGGAAGGTTGATAGACAACAATGACACATCAAGATTAGAGTGTGTGTTGGTTGATGACATTGACCCATTAGTCATGACATATGATATCAAACTAAGCACATAGATACATGTTAGAGAACAATGTATCAGACAAACCCACCATGAGAGTGACACATGGAACCATGACATCGTAGTCAGAATCATCTCTCATAGTGATGGTGGTCATTATGATTCTTAGACCTAAAATCACTGCACTCATCAAATGTGATTGGGTACACTTTGACATCATCAACTGTAGTCCTAAAACATGGGTTGTTATAATGGTGATGATTGGGTGGCTTTGATGCATGAGATAGACTGTGAGTGATAGATATGGGATTTGTCCCTCCTAAGGGAGTATGATGTCCAGGCTACTTGATAAGTGAGATTGAGAAAGGCATGCGCATGCACATGTGAATCAATATATGATATTGATGTCACACATATCTCAAACAGTCTTCTCTAGTTCAAGAAACATGAATGAACATTGAAAGGATGAAAACTCCATGCCTTGAGTTCATTCAGGATATTAGAGACAAAGTAATTATACATTCACTGGAACACCAATCACATACTGTAGGATTGAAAGTTGTTCTCCAACTTCCCTTTTCACTTGGGTAGCACTAATGTGCAACTAGGCACCACTCTTTTCTTGTGATGTCATAAGCTAGTTATGGACATTCACTGCCAACGTGAAATGGGACCTATAGGGTCACACACAAAGGGTTAACATGGAAGAGGAGTTTATCCATGAATGACATTTGGGTTGATTAATAAAGTTTTTAGGTACTCAGTCAAACATTCAATCAATAGACTTGACTCAGAATCATCAAGTTCAAGTGTTGAACCAACTGATTTGAGTGTCAGATTGATTGAGAACTGAATTGATTGTGTTCTGTACAACCTGGACCACCAACCAACCGGTTCACTGGGTGAACCGATTGGTTCATGGCCAATGAGACGACCAGATCACTCTGGTGAACCAATCAGTTCATTTGTCCAAATGAGCAGTTTTGTATTTTCCTGGTTTGTGAGAAAAAGTTTTCAGTTTCACTTGTTCAAATCGATTGGGACAAGAATTAATCTTTGTATTAATTAGAAACAAATAAAGAACATCAATTGTGAGAAAATGGGAAGTGAAATGACCAATTCACTAAGTGAACCGACTGGTTAACACTCTCAACTGACCGGTTCACTAGTGAAATTGCCCTTTCTACATAGATGAAATAAAGAAGAAGAAGGAGGGGACAGAAGTCTCCACCTTAGGTATCATGAAATAAACTTAAAATTCTTCTTTATCTTAGGTATCATGATACTAAGACATAGATCTGACATATATGATGTGCATGATCTAAAAAGAAGTGATGGTCTTTATGGAAGGACCAAAAGGGAACACTCATCAACACTGGAGCAAGTGTTGCTGCCATAGATAGTAGTATCTTACAATTTATTTCAACCCAAAGGGCATGTAATAGAGTTATCAACTGCTATTTCATTTTTTCAATAAATAGAAACATTTTATTTCTACATCTTGTAATGATAAGGATGTCTATGAATAAAATTCATGTTTCAATTTCAAAGATATGATCATTTATGGCAATGACTTATTTATCTTGTGGTACTTGATATGCATGAGATAAAATAAATAATACCTAAAAGATATTGATGACTCAAGCAATAAATTAGCATATCATGAGAAATTCATCTCTAGGTTCCATGTAGATGGATAAACTAGACTCTCTTGGTTAATGAACCATTAAGAGATATGAATGTCTTGATGACAAGTCAATCTTCACTAGATGTAGTGGGAGAATGACTATTTTATTGTGTATAATACATATTGATGTATATACATACCTACTGGAATAAATGCTAACACTTCAAATATGATATTTAATGAAATACCAATATGAATATCTTGAAATGTTTAAGAATATCATAAATGAAGAACATACTTAGTAAAAGTATTAATTCTTTGATATGATCAATGAACAAGATACTTAAACCAAATGATTGAGGACCTTGTGAGTAATTATGATAGTGTATCATTAAGAACTCATGATTAAGGCATAGTGATGTCTAAATCAAAGAGGGAATCATACTCTAAACAATAAGACCATGATCATCAAACAAATAACTAATCTTATGGAATTCTTCGAAGAACATGCTTTACACTAAATAAATGTACAAAAGGAGATTAAGAATCACAAGTGTTGTGGATTCTCAAATTCCGTATGTAATAGATACACCTCATATATCTAGTAGAAAACACTTTGAGATTGATAGATAATGATATCCTAGAAACTCAAAGGTGATGGATTGGTCATATGATGATGAGCCAATAATCTATCTAGATGATGTTGAGGAACCAAATTTTGAGTTATGGCTTGAAGCCATAAGATCCAAAAGGACTTCATGCGAACCAAATAAGGTATGACCTTAATGGTAACACTTATAGGGATAAAACCCATAAGTGCAATTGGGTCTTAAGAGTTAAGACTGACATGGATGTCATTTGAAGAGTTGATTGGTTGAGATAAATTCAAGTGAGTTCAAGGTGTTGAACCTGATGATTTATTTAACCAATTGTAGTGGCTATAGGACATAAAGAATCATGCTTGTATTAGAACTTACTGACTATGAGAATTTGGTATATGGATATTAAAATCGCATTCCTAGAAGGAATAACATGAGGTTGTGTACATGACACAACCTGAAGGGTTTTATAATTTTGTTGATGCAAATGCAGTCTATAGTTACAAGAGTTTAATCAATATGATTGATTAATACAAGCACCTCAGAACTGGAGTCTTTACATTGATTATACAGTCAACAGGTTTGACTGATATATTGAAATAAATAAGGGATATGTGATTACAAAGATTTAGTGGGACCTATGTGATAGGAATAGAAATCTATAGAGTTAGTTCTCAAAAATCTCTTGACCTGATAATGAGATAGCATACATAGGCAATCTATGTTGAAGGGTTCAATATGCAAATACTCAGTGGGAGAAAACTTGTCCATGTTACATGGAGTTAATCTCTCATATGCCTAGTGTCCCAAATTCTTGTGAAGAATAAGAACACATTGATAGATGCCTTATGCATTCACAATTGGATCTATCATATATGTAACCATCCCATTGTCTTGTATGTATTGGACATGACAAGGAAATATATATGCATTCATCATCTTGTATGTATTGGACATGACAATATGATATGCTTATCCAATTATCTCTTATGTAACAGACATGATGAGTGAATGTCTGTCTACTTCCAGTGAGAGTCAATGGAATATAATAAATAACTCATTCGAGTACTTATGAAGTATTAAAGGATCAATTCTGTGGTAATAAAAGGAAGAGTTGAGTGTAAATGAGTTACACTGATGAAAGCTTCCTAAATGACTGAAAATGATCGCAAAATGCAAAATATAAAAGTTATATTCAAGATATAAAAGTGAATATATGTTGTTAAATGGAAATATTTTGAGTAAAATTAAAATCCATTTAATTCTAGAAGAGAATGTCGAGGTTCCTTGTGTTATGAATAACAGAGGATACCATATGGATCTAGAAGTTCATATCGCACAGTAACAAAGATGTCCCTGATGGTTATGGGGATCAGGAAGAGCAGGAAAGGAATGCGAAGAGGGTTGATTCTCAAGGACTGCAGGGGGTGAAGGACATGGCGCAGGCATTGATCTAAGTTTTGCACAAGGAATAGAGGACGTCCAGCACCTACACAAATGGGGAAACAGGGCCATCACGAGAGCACAAAGACGAATGGAAGCGGGAACAAAGAAAAAGCAGGGACCAAAGCAGGGTCAAGGGAAGAAGAAACGCCAACCATGGGTGTACAAAATGAGTTGAGGTGCTCGGTTGGGTATACCTGAGGATGAGGTGGTGTGGGAGAGCGCAGCTGGGAAGCGGGTCAGGAGTGGGGAAATTTGCGATATGGATTTGGATGAACAGGCACCATAGACTACAGGTGAAAAAAGACAGAGGACAGTTGCAGCGGCCATGGCAGGAATGGTAGAGGGTGGTACAGCCCAAGTAGCGGAGACTGGGGATGTCCAGTCCCGCGAAGGACAATGAAAATCTTTAGCTGGAATTGTCAGGGCCTGGGTGACCCTGACACAGGCAAAGCTCTCCGGGCATGGGTCTGGAGGGAGCGCCCAAATATAGTTTTCGTCATGGAAACTATGTTGATGGACAAGCAACTCGAGGACGTCAAAAGAAGCTGTGGTTTCACGGATGGGATGTGCATCTCTCGTACTGGACGAGCGGGAGGGATTGGTTTCTGGTGGAAAGATATAGAGCTGGAAATCCTGAGTTACTCCAGCAGGCATGTGTCGGCTTTGATAAAGGACGGGGCTACTGACTGTACATGGAGGGCCATTGGAGTCTACGGGTGGGCGGACCAGCAAAGCAAGATTAAAACTTGGGATCTGATGAGAAGGCTGAAAAATGAGGCAAATGAGCCGGTCATCTTCTTCGGGGATTTCAATGAGATCGTTTCGAATACTGAAAAAGAAGGGGCCCGCCAAAGGATGAAAAGTTTATTCAGAACTTTAGAGATATCATTGATGAATGCAACTTGATTGATGTGGGTTTTGAGGGGAACATGTTCACGTGGAAAAGGGGGCTGACGGAAAGAACACTTGTGAAGGAGAGGTTGGACAGATTCCTGCCGGAGCTTGAATGGCGAGATTTGTTTAAATTCTGCAAGGTTATCCACTTTCCCATCCACGAGTCAGATCATGCACCTATTCTTCTAAAAGCGGACAACAAGGGTAGCAAGAAGAGGAGGGGAAGAGGACAGTTTAGATTTGAACCCATGTGGGTGAATGAAGGGGAATGTGCTACAATAGTCAAGGAAGTTTGGGAGCAAGGCAGGGAGGCTGATTTGCATACGAAGATGCTGTCATGTAAAGGACGTTTGAAGGAATGGGCTGCGGAAAAGTTCGGGAAATGACAGAAGAAAATCAAAGAGCTGGAGGATGATCTAAGAAGACTTCAGTCTTGTCCCCCGGACCATACACATCTGATGGAGGCGGAGGAAAAATCTATAGAGCTGCAATATTGGCTGCAAAGAAATGAAGAATACTGGGCTGCAAGGGCGAGAGTAAAAGAACTAAAAGAAGGAGATAGAAACACTACCTACTTCCACCAAAAAGCTACAAATAGGAGAAGAAGGAATTGGATTGAGGAGCTTGAGGATGAGCAGGGACAGGTGAGACGGAAAGAAGAAGAAATTAACAACATCATCGTCAACTACTTTACTCAGGTTTTTACGTCTAGTCATCCGTCGGGTTTTGAGGAGGCCACTAAAGGAGTCCGGCGAGCTATCTCAGGTGAACAAGTTGAGGAGTTAGAGAGAGATATTACGGATGAGGAAATCAAGATGGCGCTGGACCAGATGCATCCAAATAAAGCTCCGGGACCGGATGGCATGAAGGCAATGTTCTACAAGAAATTTTGGGGTGTGGTAGGGAAGGATGTTGCAAATTATATTAAGGGGTGGTGGAAGGGAGAGCAAGACTGGGCGGCGGTGAATGAAACTCTTGTGGTGCTGATCCCGAAGACCGAGCAGCCAAAAACAGTGGGCGAGTACAGGCCAATCAGCTTGTGCAATGTGATGTATAAGATTGCTTCCAAGGTGCTGACAAATAGATTAAAGCCGCTCATGAATAGTTTAGTTTCCGAGAACCAAAGTGCTTTCGTGCCGGGGAGAATGATTACTGATAATGCTATTATCGCCTACGAGGTTTTTCACAGCATGAAGAGGGACAAGGGAAAAAAGAAAGGCAGTTTTGCGCTAAAGCTAGATATGTCCAAAGCATATGATCGGGTTGAATGGAGTTTCCTTGACACTGTGATGGAGAAGATGGGGTTTGGAGGGAAGTGGAGACACAAGATCTGGGATTGTATCAGCTCTGTCCAGCATATGTTTTCCGTCAACGGGGATAGGACCAAGAGTATGAGGCCTGCTCGAGGACTTCGCCAGGGTGACCCTCTTTCCCCGTATCTTTTTATTTTATGTGCTGAAGCATTTTCTTCTTTGTTAAGCACTGCCGTCCGAGACTCCCATATACATGGCATTAAGCCGTGTAGGGGAGCACCCAGTATCTCACTTCTTTTCTTCGCAGATGATAGTATTCTTTTTGCGAGAGCAACCAATGCAGAATGCCTGAAGATAGCTGAAATTATCAGCCAATATGAACAGGCATCCGGTCAACAAATAAATTTTCAAAAGACATAGGTTGTTTTCAGCAAGGGGGTACGAGGCACAAGAAGGGAGGAGTTGTGTGCTCTCTTGGGAGTACGGGTTGTGGACCGTCATGCTTGCTACCTTGGCCTCCCCACAATGGTGGGCAGGTTGAAAAAGCAGGTGTTCAGCTTCATCAAAGATAGAATATGGCGGAAACTTCAAGGCTGGTCCGAAAAACTATTGTCCAAGGAAGGAAGGGAGGTCCTCATCAAAGCGGTGGCACAAGCAATACCTACCTATGTCATGAGCATTTTCCAGTTGCCAGTAGCAACTATGGAGGAGATCCAGCGGATGGTGGCTAGATTCTGGTGGGGTGCAAAGGAGAAGGAGAGGAAGCTCTCATGGATGAGTTGGGAGAGGCTTTGTAAACCAAAGAGGCAGGGAGGGCTGGGTTTTAGGGACTTAAATACCTTTAATCAAGCCCTTCTTGCCAGACAAGCATGGAGGCTGGTGAGTCACCCGGGAGCTCTAGTTACCAAGGTGCTAAAGGCGAGATATTACCCAAGGACGTCGTTTTGGGAGGCGAGAAGGGGGTATGATCCAAGTCACGTTTAGAGGAGTCTTTGGGGGGCAAAGGCAGTGTTGAAGGAAGGGACTCAGTGGAGGGTGGGGGACGGGAGTGACATAGACATATGGGAGGATAGATGGGTTCCTAAAGAAGTGGACACGCTGAGACGGTTCAAGCACGAGGGCAGTCCGGATTTCTATAAAGTCAAGGAGCTCATGACGGAAGATGGGAGGAGATGGGATGAGAGCAAGGTGAGGGACTGCTTCCCGGACTGTATTGCAAAAAAGATCAGTGCAATCCCAATTAGCATTAGGAAGCCCACTGATTCTTTGATGTGGTGGCCGTCCAAAAACGGGGAGTTTACAGTGCGGTCTGCATACTAGATGGGGCTGCTTGGAGTGGAGGAGGCACGGAGCTATAATGACCGGGTTGGAGAGGGTATTTGGAAGAGGGTTTGGAAGGATGGATGGAGTCCAAAAACGGCACATTTCTTATGGAGAGTATGTACGGGAGGGATGGCTACGAGGGGACGGCTTTTTGACAGGCACTGTATTGAAGACGGAACGTGTAGTCTTTGTATGTCCGAAAAAGAGACTATACCTCACATGCTGTTTAGGTGCCCGAATGCGACAGATCTTTGGGACCAAACCTCAAGGGAGACCCAACAATGGGTGGAGGCGTGGAAGGATCGAGATATCCAATCGATCATGGAGGCAGCTCTTCAGGACACGACCACCGGTGAGAGGGATCTACTCGTGGCTGCTATGGCGGCCATCTGGAGGGGCCGCTGTATGAGGACTTTCCAGGAGGGTGTTCCGAACATGGGGTACCTTCTACGTAGCTATAAGGCGATGGTAAAGAACCGGGCAGATGAGGAGGAAGGGCCATGCTTGCATGGCGTGCGGGCGGGAATGGGAAGCCAACAGCAGCAGCGGGGTGACCTGGAGAGTGGGAGCGCCCGAGCGGAAGCTGGGAACGGGTGGAGGAGGCCGGCACAGGAGAATGTAAAAATTAATGTGGACGGATCATGTGGGGAGGAAGGGAAGGCGGGAGTTGCTGCTGTAGCTAGAGATGAAGGGGGGGTGGTTGTGGGGATGCTGGGAGTAAAGGTTAAGACGGGGGACGACGTTGCATTGACAGAAGCAATTGCGATTAGGAAGCACTAGTATGGGCACGAGAAAAGGGCATGAGCAGGATCGAATTGGAATCTGACGCAAAGGTTATCATCCACGCATGCAACAGTCGCAGCCCAAGAAAGGACTACATTGGCTCCGTTGTGGACGATATTCTCCAACTGAAGCATTTCTTTTCTTTATGTAGCTTTAATTATGTTAGACGTAGATGTAACATGGTCGCGCACGAGGTAGCAAATGCTGCTCGTAGGGGCCAAGTAGATAGGTTTTCTTACTCGCAGAATTTCCCTTTGAACTTCATGCATGTTGTAATTAATGATTTAGCTAATGAATAGATGTCGGGGAGTCCCAATCATAGGACTTCCCGCCATTCCTAAAAAAAAAAGATATTTCAACCATTGATGACAAAGTAGAAATACTAAGTCAAACAATGGAGCTAAATGTTAGGCAAGGAATATCAGTTAGCATATTACAGAAACTCCATCTCATATGAAATGTCACATAGCTAGGAGATGTGGAACATGCAATATACCAACTAAAGCAAAGTGTTTCTAACTCACTGAATTAGCATTAACACGAATGAAACATGTGGGACATGTTTAGATATCACTGAGAATATGATTCAAAGGTGATTGGATCTAAGTACAAGTGGGAGTCTGTTGGTATGTATGCCCTGAGAGCCAATCATATGATGATTGGATTGGCATACGTCATGATTAATTTGATAAATATCAAAGGCAAACTTCCACTTTATTCTAGCTCAATTGATTATGAGATAAATGATGGAGCAGAATGAATGTATGAAGAATGACAATACTCAATGACGTATGTCTTTAGGTTGAGGACCTGACCAACGAGATCATACTGATGCTAAGAGTGTGCACATTGTTGTTATGTCCCTAGTTGGATATCATTGTGGAAGGTTGATAGACAACACTGACACATCAATACTAGAGTGTGTGTTGGCTGATGATAATATCTCACTAGTCATGATATATGATATCAAACCAAGCACATAGATGCATATAGATAACAGTGTATCAGACATACCCACCATGAGAGTGACACATGGAACCATGACATGGTAGTCAGAATCATCTCTCATAGTGATGGTGGTGATTGTGATTCTTAGAACTGAAATCACTGCACTCGTCAAATGTGATTGGGTACACTTTGACATCATTAAATGCAGTCCTGAAACATGGGTTGTTATAACGGTGATGATTGGGTGGCTTTGACACATGAGATATACTATGAGTGATAGATATGGGATTTGTCCCTCTAAGGGAGTATGATGTCCAAGCCACTTGATAAGAGAGACTGAGAAAGGCATGTGCATGCACATGTGAATCAATATATGATATTGATATCACACATATCTCAGACAGTCTGCTTTAGTTCAAGAAACATGAATGAACGTTGAAAGGATGACAACTCCATTCCTTGAGTTCATTCAAGATATCAGAGACAAAGGGATTATACATTCACTAGAATACCAATCACAGATTGTAGGATTGAAAGTTGTTCTCCAACTTTCCTTTTCATTTAGGGTAGCACTAATGTGTGACTAGGCACTACTCTTTGCTTGTGATGTCATAAGCTAGTTATGGGCATTCACTGCCAACGTGAAATGGGACCTATAGGGCCACACACAAATGATTAACCTGGAAGAGGAGTTTATCCATGAATGATGTTTGGGTTCATTACTAAAGTGTTTCAGTACTCAATCAAACATGCAATCAATAGACTTGACTTAGATTCATCAAGTTCAAGTGTTGAACCAACTGATTTGAGTATCAGATTGATTGAGAACTGAATTGACTGTGTTCTACACAACTTGGACCAGCAACCGACTGGTTCATTGGGTGAACTGATCGGCTCATGGCTAGTGAGACGACTGATTCACTCTGGTGAACCGATCAGTTCATTTGTCCAAACGAGTAGTGTTGGATTTTCTCAGTTTGTGAGATTTTTTTTTCATTTCACTTGTTCAATTTGATTGGGACATGAATTAATCTTTGCATTAATTAGAAATGAATAAGGAAAGTCAATTGTGGGCAAGTCTGGGAAGTGAAATGACTAGTTCACTAAGTGAACCGATTGGTTCACACTCCCAACTGACCAATTCACTAGTGAACCGATCAGCTCACATTGCCAAATGACCATTTCATTTATGAAATGATTGGTTCGCCTACTGCATTGCAAATTGTTCATGGAAATTCGAGACCCTTCTACTCCCGCATAGATTGGGAACCCAGACCCTACCCTCTACTATAAATAGATGGGTACATGGGGCTTCTCTAGAGACACAACTCAGAGCATCAATTACTCTGTAAAGTTGTTGTCCTCTCTGGTTGTGATAACCGAGAGAGCCCAAGCAAGTTCTACCCGTCCAAGGAGGAATAATGAGAGAAAGACAACAGTAAAAAAACAACTAATTGTGGGAGAGTGTGTCGGTGACTAGTATGCCGATAGAAGGGGACAACTCCTTGTGTCCGTTCTTTAGGACGACTAGAGTTCCCGGTAGTCTATGTGAACTATCTATAGAGGCAGGAGATTTCTTCCGCTTAGGAGGATGTCATTCAACTATAGTCTGGGTCAAGACCAGGAGCTACACATATGTCGTCGAAGATAGATAGTTGAATACTACACTACCTGTGAGGTATTGTCACTGAGAAAGCCTCAAGACTAGGTATATCTTACTAAAACCATCCTTCCCATCACATAGATGTTGATGCGATCTGCTGGTTATTGGTTTATGGTCAAGTAAATTTTTTGTTTCTGCTGCCTATTCTAACCATGTAAAACCCAACAGTTTGGGCTATTGGTTGCGTACCAGGAACTAGATTGATCTCAAAATCAATCTCTCGAGGTGGAGGAACATCAGAAAATTCCTCACAAAACACATCCTTAAATTCTCTGACAACTGGCACTTCTGGAATACTAGGACTTTCTACTTAGGTATCCACCACATGTTCCAAGAATGCCTCACATCCATGTTCCAACAGTCTCTCAACTACCATTTACGATACTAGACATGTTGGAAGAATCTTCCTATCTCCCTCAAAGATCCATGTCTCATCATCATATGTGAACAAAACTTGCTTGGAACCACAATCCAAGACTACCTTATACTTTTCCAAGGAGTCCATCCCAAGAATTACATCAAATCTTTGCATCTCAAGTGGTATAAGATCCACTTGAATTTTGTGTTCCGAGAAAGAAAGAACACATGGGGAACATACCTCTTGCAATACTGCGGAACCGACTAAAGGAGTTTCTAACAACAAATTATCCATTCTATGACTAACAAGCAAGACAATTATGAATCACTTCATAAATGATAAAGGAGTGTGTAGCACCCAGTTCAACCAAAACAAATATGAAGCAAGATGAAGACATATCAGAATGAAGTAACTCCATCTGACCTGTCATGACTCATGGATTGACTATTGCCTCTGGCTGACTCATAACCTATAATCTCGCCATTGCCTGTTGTCGACTTCGTCCTCTGTTGCCTTGTGCAGATGAACCTACTTGAGATGCATGTCCATATCCTCGTCCTCCTACACCACTACTGAACTGTTTCTCTAAGAACCTTGCTAACTCTACCTCATTTGTTGGGTTACCTCAGTATCTCTTACTGGACAATCCCTCATCAGATGTCCTATCTGCCCACACTTGTGGTAGGTTTGGGTCTCTTGTTGTGGCCTAGGCGGCCCTATTACCGATATTGATGCCATACTATGGGCTCCAATAGGAGGAAAACTACAACCTCTACCCTTACTTGACATCCACTATGTCTGAGCACTAAACCTTTGCGGTGTTGAAGGTGCAAGAAACCTTGATTTCTTATAACTTCCATACCTCTTTCCTTATAACTGGGTAGGTCCTTTCCTAAAGTCGGCCTCACATTTCTCAATTACTGACCTTTCTATCCTCCAATCTGATTCTAAAAATGTAGCAAATATCTCCCTATTCTCCAAAGTAGATGCATATGTGGATAACTCAGCGTTCATACCCTTCTGAAAATGTTGAATCAAATCCTGGTCCTTAGTAGCCATGTACTGATAGAACCGTAGAAGCTCCATGAACTTAGCTTCATACTCATTGATCTTCATATGACCTTACCTAATCTGCTCAAACTGTGACAGTTTGTCATCTAGGTATGTCTAGGCAAAGTACCTACTGATGAACTCATGTCAGAATTCCTCCCATCTGACCTCAACATCACATCTTTTCTCTTCTTCAATGGCCCACCAATGGCAAGCAATTCCCTTTAAAAGATACACGACATGCCTAACTTTGTCAGTTTTTGAGATGTTGAGGATCTTAAAATCTTTCTCTAACTCAATGAGCCACATATCTACATCTGTTGGGTCAATTGTTCCAGTACACTCTATAGCTCCTACATGGCATAATCGTTCAAAAGTCTTACCAAAACCTGAAGATTCTACATTGGGGACTAGATCCCTAGGTGGTGGTGCTGGTATCCTATCTACCGTGTGCATTACCATCATCATAAACTTCCCAAAGAGAGCATGAAAGGTAGGGCTTTCTAGCATAGTCTAATCCAGCTGGGGATTCTCAGGCGCTTGTTCTTCTCTTGCCTGTTCCCTTGCACCTCCTCCTGGTGCAGCAATACTGCTCTCAGTAGCATGTTCCTCATGTTCTCTAGCCATCTTTAAGTTGTATTTATTCTTCTATATAAGCAGAAGTCACTATAAGATAAACGAGAGGACACTAGAACAAACTCAATGACCTTAATCCTCTGTCCCTGTAGACTCATCGAGCCTAAGGATCTGATATCAAAAATTGTGATGACCGCTATCAAACCAACAATGATATTGCACAAAACTACGCAGAAATAACCATTAGCATTACTAAAAATTAAAACCTTTTCACCAAGAGATCCACTACAAGGAAACTCTTTACAGAAAGAATCAAAGCCATATATACATCATGGTTCACTTCATACATACATCTTTCCATCACATTGTAAGGATATGAGATATTAGTTGCTTTACCAAAACATATACAAAAGTAGCATTATACATCAAGGAGTTCTAGTCAAAATCTCAAATCGATCATAAAACTACTTACACACTATCTCCCAAGGACTTAAGAGTATAAGGACAATACACATGACTCTATTTGTACAAGACACATACCAACACACTCAACATGAGTTGTGACTACTGTCTTGCTTATGCTGCATGCTCTCTGTTGCACAATCTCTACCTCCTTGTTCATGACCACCTAAAAAGTGTGGAAACCCACAGGGTGAGATCCATATCTCAATAGGAGATATAACTATCTGCCAATAATATTATTATCATAGATAAATCTTCATGAAAGAGAGCAGAAGAAACCTTTATTGACTTAAACATGTATAACTATTATTATATGCAGAGTAGAGCAACATCATCATTTAATTAGTTCATATATTTATGACTGAGCAATAGATCATCTAATCACTTTTAGAAGGAATATGAAGAACATGTATAGCATTTATCAACTATGACATACATAAGAAATTGCACCCTCATTCAATGTTTCCATATTTGATCCTTAAGAAAATATGCTACATGGATGATTACATCTTTCAACAATCAATCTTATGCCCTGAGGAGATGAGATATACCGCTCATGCTCTAACAAACCTAAATTAGGTAGCATCAGTGCCATACAAGGTCCATAGAAGAGCCAGACTCCACAACCTCACCTCCTCGATCAGTACAAGTGAACCTACAATGATATTATGAGTCAAACCACAATTTAGCTTGCATGAATATATAGGCTCAATGCTAGAGAGATACATCATGTAGTTGTTCCCTTATTAAGGTATGACCCATACTCAATCCTACTCTTATCAGGGTATGGTCTGTAACCAATCCTGATTGCATATTGAGTCACGGCCTACAACTGCACTCTTGTTAGGGTATGGACCACAACCAATCATGTGAGTTAAGGATACAAGGAGATACCTCAACTTGTACCCACATATTCAAAAATATACACTTTGAGTAAAACTCATTTCACCATCCAACAAGTTCTGACACATAATGGATCTATGACTAGGGCAAACTAATTTTTAGTTTCACTTGATAAGTTAAGTGCATTACAACATCTTTTAGCATCAATCAAGTTGCAAGCATGAATTATAGATAAATGTTATAAAAAAGGTGTAATACATTTTTTAAGGAATCTTATATCGATTGGAACACATCTTGTTACACCCATACTGGGATCTTAATCCCTTGAACACATTAATGGGAATTTCATCCCTTCAATATTTCCATTATCATGATCACATGTTTTGGGTATCAAACTCTCAGTTCATCATTCAACAATGTCACCTCTTACCAGAAAACAATTATCTCTAGGCCGTCAGACCCATATATATATATATATATATGTATGTATATATATATATATATATATATATATATGGCTCATCTTTAATACCCGCATGAGTAGCTATATATCGGGCTCATCTTTAATACCCGCATGGGTAGCTACCTGCGCACCCTTCCCGATATTTTTTTTTAATTCGCAATTGTAGAGGAGCATTTTATCTAGCTCCCTAAAAAATTTCATCCAAAAATAATATCATTTGCCCCCCCCCCCCCAAAATAAAAAAACTCATCCAAATATTTACCAACTCTGTGTAGTTACTTTTTAGTCACATAGTTACTTTTTATATCAATACAGTTACTCTTTTGATAAGAAGAGTTACTCTTTTGTACCATATAGTTACTCTTTTGGATGTGCGAGTAGCCAGCGGGTAGAAAAATTTCTTGTTACTCGCACGGGTAACGAGTGAACAACCATATATATATATATATATATATATATATATATCTATATATATATATGTACATATATATATATATATATATATTTATTTATTTATTTATATATATATATGGCTCATCTTTAATACCCGTGCGGGTAGCTACCTGCCCCCTATTTTGGTTACTTTTTTTCAAGTTTCTTACTTTCAACATGTACAGGGTTACTTTACCTTGCAAACTGTTACTTTCCATACATAGATAGTTCCATTTGCAACAGAAGATTTCAAAATACAATTACATATATATTTCCTGTGTATTCTACCCAGTTTTACTTTTTTAGTCATATACTTTGTTATCAACATAGTTACTTTTTAATCCTTCCAGTTACTTTTTTTGCCATATGGTTACATTTGGGACTGATGGGTAGCGAAAATCCAGGCTACCCACATGGGTATTCAATGAACGCCCATATATATATATATATATATATATATATATATATATATATATATATATATATATATATATATATATATATATATATATATATATATATATATATATCATACTTGTTATACAAGTATTTTACATGGCTCACAAGGCCTATTTAATCTGTATCATGCTAAATCATCATAGCTCATACCTGGCTATGGTCAACATCTCTTCATACCTACATGGTTAGGATTTCATGGTAAAAGAAATACCAAGTGAATATCATCACCATGCCATAAAGAGAATCATTAAAATTGCAATGCTCTCATAATTAGGGTTAGGGTTTCCCCTTGTAGTTAATTAGGGTTTTCAAGTTCATATTTATCCTCAATTGATTATCAACATGAAGTATTACCTTTCTCATATGAGTAGTATAAGTTTCTCTCTCATCCTTACTAGGATATTGATTTCAACATACTTAATACATTAGCTTGACCCTCTTTAGAGTTTACCATCCTAGACTTATCAAAGTGTATCCATATCATTACTTCATAGTGTATCAATTGATTATATTCATCATGTGTCAGCCTACACTCATTAAGGTGTATCATCCTACACTAACCCTTGTTTCGGCCTAGACACATTCACTTTTGTCGGCCTAGACACTATCACTTGTGTCGGCCTAGACACTCTCACTTGTTTTGGCCTAGACACTCTCACTTGTGTAGCCCATGGCACATCAAAGTGATATCATTTTAAAGGTGCTAAGGGTGATATAAGTTTTGAGGTGCTTGAGGTGATATCAGTTTTGAGATGCTTCAAGTGATATCATCCATGAATCATATCTTGGTGTATCACCTTCACCATACCTTGGTGCATCTCCTTCTTCACACTTTAGCATAATATTTTCACCTCACTTAAGCATAACATCTTGACCTCACTTTAGGGTATCGACCACCCTATCACTTTGTGTGTCGGCCATAATATACTCTAGGGTATTGGCCGCACTATCATCTAGTGTATCAGTCATAACACCATACATTGTGTCACCGTATCTATCACCAAGTGATATCAACCTCTAGGGTTTTGATACATATCAGATTCTAGGGTTTTGATAGTATCAGGCTAGCCAACATCAACACCCTTATATATTTTCACCTATCAATTACCGACCTCACCACTACTTGCTATGTCAGCCATAACTTCAAGGAGTGCTTCGCCCACACCTTCACATGTTTTGTCGGCCTTAGACTCAAGGGAGTGTGTCACTCTTCACATTGGTGTTGAGTTAGAGGGGTATCCAGTTGTTTGGATTAGGGCATATCTGGTTAGCCCTATTGACTTCATAAACTAAACTTTCATGATATTGTCCTGCCCCCATCCCTAGTCTTAGGTAACAAGCTAGACAAATGTAAGGATGATTGTCCTTCACATGTAACAAATCGATAATGGGTTAGGACCTCATGTGTATTAGGTCCCCTCACATAACCCCATATCGGGTTAGGGTTTCTCAAACCAATATCAGTTTGTGCATGGGAGATTCCATCATCTTCAAGCTTCAACCCTTCATCCATTAACACTCTAGTTCATGGACAACAACCCCATATATCCAGATCTCATAGAATCATCATTCAATCAAGGAAAGTCAAAATTGACAAGGAATCATCAAGTATTTCATTGATTGAAGGTGAATAACAATGAAGTTGAGTTCAAGTCATATAACCCACCTCAAGATCACCATAAGAGCTTAAATCTCCAAATATTCACGTTCCAAAGGTTGAAGATGACTTATCAAAAGTCCAAGAATCGATCACAGCACTTATATATGAAAGAAGATATTATAGTTAGGAACTTGATGAAGAAGAAAAGAAAGAAAGGAAAAGAAAGAAAGGAACCATGACCCAAAATCATAGTCCACCCAAGGTTGAAGATGAACATGCCTTCACCTTAGGCTTTATGCTCAAACTCCTTCCTATCCCTCAATCTTCTATGGCCATCCACCAATAAAGGAATGATATGAGAGTCAAAAGGTTTCACTAGTAGGTGAAAAGAGAGGATTATATAGTTGAGGTTCAAGAGAGAGAGCGTGTGTGAAGTGTCACCACCATATGCACTTAGGTGACACATGTCCACGCATGGTGACTTGATGCATCCATAATTATCTCATCATGAAAAATTCACGAGGAAAATCCAAATATGAGATATCGACTACTGGGTATCTTGCTTGATAAGATATCACAACCCAATATCACTTTATATGCAAATCGATTAAACTTTTTCAAGGAAGTCCTAAACCGATACACTTCACCTACTTGAGGTGCTTAGCCTGATATGAATACTTCCAAAAAGTTTCTAAACCAATGTGGGACCTCCCCTATGGCTTCCAATCTGATAGGCACTCTGATATATACTTCATAACTCGACACAACCCCATCTAGTATTCAAGACACTCATCAGTCTTTGGTTCTTTCACCACCAAGAGTACTATCACTCAACCAAGACTCAAACAAGGCGCCCCCTCCCTTCTCTTTCCTATAGATTATGGTTATAAAGGAAGGGACCTTCTAGTGGTGATAATTTGCATATCAACCCCACATTTTGGGTAAATTGTAATTTGCACCAAAACTATCATATAAAGCACAAACAATTTGCAAACATGCTCAAATTTGAGAATTAAACTCTACTTAAGTCTTAATTACTTTTCAAAAGATTAAGATAATGTTCTAAGAAACTTACTTAGGCAAAACTTCTAGGGTTATCCCAAAACCCAAGTCAGGGGTGTTACAATACACATAAGACTTCATTTTTTGCAGTATTTCAAAGCTTGCAATTCATATATCTTATAACTCAAACATACTTTGGAAATGCAAAAATATTAGCTCAAGTGAGTACTCATATATAATCCACATATCTTATCTTAAAGGGTAGGTGATGTCCATGTTCTGATAATCTAATCTACAAACATTAATATGAAAATTGATATCCAGACCAACTGTTACAAACATCATAAATTCCTATATTAGGGTTTCTGAGGTCACTTTAGGGTTTTAACTATTATTAGGGCTTTTTCCATGAATTCTCAATTTAGGTTTAGGAAACCCTATATTATCATTTTGAATCTTAAATCCCTTCATTCGTATATCCATTGTTCATATTAAAAGAGAGATGCATCCAATTATAAAATAATATTATTTGCTCACATATTCAACTCTAAATATACTTGTAATAGATTCCAATGCCAAATCTAACTTTAGGACAAAAAGGTCTCATTTAGATCAATATCTAAAACTAGCATTATCCATCTAGTAATATAAGTCACATTCTTCCAAGCACTTATATCTCAGAGTCACCTATTTTTTGACTATGAGTTATATAATAATAAACATCTTATTGGGTTACTAACTAAACTAAAAAAATTAGGATACAATGATCATTAGGATACTAGGATTATAAGTAGACTCTAAAAACATCTTATTTTCATTCCTCGTGATTTCTTGATAAAATAGACCACCTATATGCTATATTCAGATGCTCCTAGCATTTTCTAGTGTTTTATAAGATTTACCATAAACTAATGATTCCTGGCCATCGATACTTGATCCAATGACCTATAATGCACCACATGCTAGTTCATATCACCCCTTTCTCACTCTTGGGCCTGATCTAGTATGGGCTTAGTGGACTAATCTAGGTTGAAGCCTTCCCATCTCGTCTGGACCAAAGAACATGAGAAGGCCTATCCCAACAATTCGACTTCCATATTGGTCCCTAGGAGCCGCTTGAAACTCCTATCAACAACCTAAATGTGACACCCTGCCTGACTCTCATTACAGCTTCTACAATTTCCTCTCGTTACTAGAGGAGGTGATTTCTTTACCTGTGTGTTTCCCTGACTCTTTTGGGTTCTAATGAGTCTCACTAATAGGGTCTAGAGGGAGTAAAGCCCCATCACACTTAAATTCATTTATGGGTGAAGCAACAACAACATACATCTTGTAGTAGGTGGTAGAGGAAGAATAAGTATAGAGCTAGCTCAAATCCACCTATGATATCGCCTAACCCCAATGGACATACAAGAACTCGAGATAGATAGACAAATAGATAGATTGATACATACATAGATAGATAGATAGAGAGATAGATAGACACATAGAGAGAGAGTTGGGACAACCCTCCAGTATCATGTGGTTGTTGGCAGTCAATCATGACCGTGGAGAGGGGTATACAATAAATGGGAAGATATCCCTCATCCTTGATTTTTTTTATCCTATGTGATGCGTCTAGAGATTTCTATGAAGATTACTCACTTCATGCTTCAATCTAGTATCAAATTTCATTTGTGATTGATGGGGGCATAAGTAAAAGGGAAGTTATGGTTTCACCCCATCTACTTTCCTTATATGGTTGAAGGTTGAAGATGAAAGTGCAGTTACACATTTATTGATCAATTTAATCAACCAATCCATTAATTCTAAACTTTAGGAAAATATTAGAAATTCCACTACTTTTGAACTATAACTCTGATTGTCTTGATACTTCAAACCTATACTTCCTTGTGACTAAATCTTGACTTTGATCAAGGCTCGTTCCATTAGTAAAATGTTTGATTGTCCAAAAGCTTCATATCAGATAATTAACAAACTAGACCAATATGAAAGTCTTAATGACGTGTAATTATGGGATGTTCTTGATTTCTCTCTTATCTTGCCACCATAAAATGTGGTAATAAAAATTGGTTAGATTAAGCTTCCATGATCAAAGATCCAAAGCACACATTCCTCAACTTGAAGATGATCCATCAACAGTCCTAACTCAACCTCAATAACACCGTAAGAATGAAGAAGAAGATGCCATGGTTATGTTAGCTTCATAAAAAAAAGGAAAGAGGGAGAACCACATCCTAATCAATATTCATCCAATGTATCATACATGACCGAGAGAGGAAGAAGAGGATGAAGAATAGATCTCAAAGAAATGGCCATCAAAGAAACATAACTCACCAAGATGGAAGTTGAACAAGAAATCACCATGAATAAGGAACTTGACCTCCCAAGCTCCATGGAGACTTCCTCTAGCTCCATAAGCTTCAAACCTCATCCACCAATAAGAGAGGAACAAGGTGGATGAAAGGGTTTACTTGTGTGAAGTAGTAGGGGGTTACATACTTGGGGGAAGGAAGAGAGATCCAAGGAGAGGTTTCGTCATCTTAGGAGCTTAGGTGACACTTGTCCACAAGAAAGGGGCCAATGCAACAACATGAAAGGAATGGTGATAAGATCTAGGCTAGATCTCATCCTCTAGGTCTCCTTACAAGATAATGGACAATATGTCAAAGCTCTAAACCCTTCACAAACCAATATGGTAAATCCCAACATACACATAAACCAATAGAGCATACTCCACAGACTCACAAATCGATAGGCACAACCCCACACACTCACAAACCGATAGAGCACAACCCTACACACTTCACAAACGGATAGGCACAACCCTACACACTCATAGACTGATAGAGAACAACACTAAAAATCTCACAAACCAATAGGGAACAACTTTAGGCACTTCACAAATATATAGGCAGCCTCTCCAAGGTTCTCTAACCCGAGATAGTCCATATAAGAGCAAGGCATATCTCATACATGTGTTCCATATATCACCAAAGATGTCACCACACAACCAATATCTAAACAAGGTGTCCACCTCTTCCTCTCTCCTCTAGATGATTCCAAGAGAGGGAAGGCACACTTTAAAGATGGTACATTGCATGGCAACCCTTCATTTTGGGTAAATTGCAATTTACACCAAAACTCATACATAAGACACAAGCATCAACCATACAAGCTCAACTTGGAATTTAGGCTTTGCACTAGTCGCCCCATAGAATCATTCTCTCTCTTATGATGCTAAATCACTAAGGGCACAATCATAATGTGACATATTGCAAGATAAACCCTCACTTGGGTAAGTCACATTGTTCCATAATAAGCAAACATTGATCAAGCATCATTCAAACAGAACCAAACTTGAAACAAAAGCATGTCACATGATAACAAAAACACCTCAGAGGATTACATTAAAGTTCTAAGCAACTTATTTAATCAAAACAAATAGGGTTATCCTAAAATGTGGGTCAGGGTCCATACAAGTTATTAACCCCTAATAAGGATTTCACCCCGAAATCGGTGATGAAAGGAGGTGAATATTACTCATGTATCATTCCTTCAAACTTCCACATAGTTTCTTGATTCCAGGGTGATGTCACAAGACTTGGCTAACATACAGTTCCTGCATCCAAGATCAACACAAGATATGTTGCACATGACACATACTCAACTTATCCTTTTCCATTATCGGTTGCAGAAAAACCCTATTCCAGTTGATACTTTCTTAGCCATAGAGGCACTATACATACTTATCCAACTCAGGCGTCAACTCTTTCTAATGTACCACCTCCTTATCTTATAACATCATATAATAAGATCACTTATTCTGGAAGTTTACCATACCCTCTTTAGACCTCGACATGTATGTCTCAAGGAAGGACTAGGGATACATTCAATCATCCACTAGGAATGTCAAAAGCTATCATGCTTACACTAATCTGCTGACTCATCACTAGTCTTACTTTGATCAACTGTCCTGCCAACATACTCACTCTCAATTGTACATTCTCCTGTCAGGAGAAGGGGCCACTTTAATAAGAAAAATTGTCTCAAAGGTATCTCAAGATATTATATGTCACCTTAACTGACCTAGATAGGGAGTGGAAACCCTATTTATCCATCTATATCCAAAGCACAATCTTCTTGGAACCTTCCTTACTTGAAAGCTTGATAGGAGTACTCCAAGGGATTATACTTAGTTTGATTTTACCCAAGAAGATCTTGCAGTTGTCTCTTCAACCTATGCATCCTTGTCAATGTTACATTTATGCGGAGCATAAACCCCTAACATGTGATATCCATTTTATAGGTTGGGTACTTGCAACCTGATTGATCCAAAGTCAACCTTTCTAGGTAGACAAAACACCTAATCATCCTATCAAGCGACATGTTCTTACTCTTCCATACAACTGGCACTACTTGGATATTAGGATTCCTTACCTTGGTATTCCTGACATATGTCAGAAACACATCACACTCCTGTCACATCCATCTTCTATTGTTTACCAAAACCAAAACATGTTAAAAGGATATTTCTTTCATCTCGAGACATCTCTTATCATAGATATCCCTATCTTGGATTAGAACCCAAGACCAACTGATACTTACTAGAGTATCCATATTAAGATCACTTCTAAACCATGCTCATCCAGAGACATAAGACCTACTTGACAACTACATCCTTGAAAGGACAGAACATAAGGGAACATATTCCTCTAATCAATACATCATTACCCAGGGTTTGCTTATCAAGGTGAAGGGATTATCACTTCCTTTGATTATCTCACGAGTTTTCAACTGTTCATGTGTCATTATAACTTGTCCCATCTTGGTTTCCTTTCCATTATCATAGGAATTCTAGAGATGATTACATGCCATTACTCTTTATTTGATTATTGTTCTCCATGTTTTATGAAAATCTCCTTATTTTACCACATTTTTCATCTTTACATCATGAATAGGATCATTATCCTTTACATATTCTATATTGATCAGGGATTATCTCCCTTGTTTTCTTTCACATATCATGAGGATTACACTATATACTTTCTTATACCCATGGGTTGGTCTGAGATTAACTCAGTTTCCATCATATTTATTCATTATTAATTCTCATTTGTCTCTTTACTTCATCCTTGTTTCATAAATTCTCTTCATCTTATGTGAATTTTACACCTTGACTTGCTTTATTAGCACGTATTCATCTGCCTTTTTCTTCATACATTTCTCAAAATTACAATTTCAGGAACTTCTCTTATCATATACATACTTAGATTTAGATTTCATGTAACTGTCTCTTTCTCTTTTAATCACAAAACATTCTATGGTGCAATTTTTATCTCTTTTTATAGTATGGTGGAGGTGTTAGCATCATGATTCTTGATTGTTATTCTCTTTATATTGTTCCAAAATGATTACTTGATCAGATTAATCAAAGAGAAATCAATATAAGAGCTCCATACTTACATTTTCCTCAACATTTGAATACCTGGCCAGGGTACTCAAGTATTGAGATTTGGTAGTATGCACCATATTTCATATCATGTTCTTATCTTAGACACCATTCTAATCCTAGTCCTAGTGTTCCTATAAACTCAGCTAACCTAGAGATCTGATACCACCAAATGTGACACCCTTTGTCACACAAAGCAAGATTACTCAAAACTAAAACCATGATCAACCATAAACAGTAGATTACCAAAAATCTTAGGAAATTAAAACTGATTTGCGACAAGAACCAGGAGTTGAGAACCATTACACAATAGCAAATACTTGCATTTCATAACATATATTCAAGGTGCTACATCATCATATTCCAATCAACTTGTTACATAAGATAATAGTTCCACATGTATATGCATACAACCATAGGCAAACAAGCCAAAAATCACATATCTATCATCGTGTCTACAAAATGCATCGAAAACACCCCCAAGACCTGAGTGTACAGGGATGACACATATGAATCTATTACTAGACACTTTTCATATACCATGATCCATCAAGTGTAGTTTCTCCTCATATTTTTATCCTAAGACACTTTTCATATACCATGATCCATCAGGTGTAGTTTCTCCTCCTATTTTTTCCCTCAGCCACATGATCTTTAACTCAGCATGCACGTCCACCTAAAAAGTCATTTAACCAATGGGCGAGACAACATTCCCAAAGAGAGATATAGCTCTCTGCCAACTTTATTATCACAAATAACTAAGAAAATAGGTTAACATAATGATCAGATTGAATAGAATGACATATATCTCATGGATGAAGTAAATAGAGTGGTAATGTGCACTTGCCAATGAGCAATAGAATAATTAATGATCAAAAAAGGAATATGAAGAGCATCTATAGTTGTAGTAAGCTAAATAGTATAAAATCAAGGCAAGGCTTCATCCAATGTTTTTGTGTTCGATATTATACATGTACACTACACGGCTGATTACACATTCATTATGCCATGAGGATTTGGGTCGTACCACCCAAATTCAAGCGACCAATGCTAAGTCGAAATCAATGCCATTCAAGGTCAATGGAAGAGCCAAAATCCACAACCTTCCCACACCTCCCTGTCAACACGAGAGTAACATCACAGAGACATATCAATCAACTAAATAAGTGACATATAGTCACATCAAAGGGGTTGGCTCACGCATGGCCACCAATATAACATCTAGCCCACCTTGGTACATGTAACAATGCTAGGAGAACAGGCTCACGCATGGTCATTCTTAAAAGGAGGACTGGCTCAGGCATGTCCATTGATATCATATCGAGATCAACTCACACATGGCCACATCACACAACCTGATATTAAGGATGCAACAGAATACTCGACTTGCACCCCACATATTCAACAAAATGCGCTCTGAGTTAAACTCATTTCAACATCCAACAATAATACTGACACTAGAATGGATCTATGGCACATGGCAAGCTACATGATTATATTCTACTTGATTAGTTAGATCAATTAAGGTGTCTTCTAGCATAAATCAAGTTACAATGTATCCAACCATAGCATAATCTATAAATTAAGGGAATAACACACTTCCAACAGATGTAAACATATAGGATGTGAGCTTATCACACTATGACCACATAATATCTGTATTATTTCCATTCACAATACCATCACTATTGTGACACAACCTCTTAAGGCTATCACCAATGTCACATCACCATGGAATATCAATCCCTCATTCTAGTACCGGAGGATATCACCTCAACCAGGTACTAAGCCTTTCCAGGTACTAAGACCCATCACATTACACTTGTGATTCATGGTTTCATCATGCCTCATTGAGCATATAAGCATTACTTATGCCACATCACATGTACATGTCATAGCAACCATTAGTCGTTATATTCAGATAGAGAATATGTTAAAACATAAAGAAAACAATGCATCATAAGATCCCTAACTTAGGGTTAGGCTTCATGGTGATTTCACATAAGGTCCCCAAGCATCATTGCACATTCACATATTTATACTTCATGTATTCCCTTATCTAGATTCAGAGCCAAAGCTTAATATTACTTAACCACCTTCACGGTACTCACAAGTTATGAAACCCAATTAACCCATTAAGTTAAAGACATGCAATTAAGAGAGAGAACAATATCATGCTTTCTATTCACTTACATTCCATAATATGACCTAGTCTTAGAATTAGGGTCAATTCTCTTCACATATAATCGATTAGGTTTTACCTCATGGTTATACCACCAAACTCTAGTTACACCAATTCCCACTTTCTTGAAACTGATTTAGATTTGAACAACATTAGTTAGATATGAATCAATAATTGAACCATCAGTACCCTATATCACCTTTTCATAAATGCATAAGTGTATCACTTCATTAAGTTATGTGTGGGTTACAACAGTGCATTATATAAGCATGTTATTTGTTCCACCAATATGACATTTCATCATTAGGTGACCCATACATTATTACTTCTTACAAATCATGAACCACATATCATACTAAGGGAAGTCAAACCTTAGATTAGATAATCTATAGAGTTTCACTTCAAACTCTCCTCAAGGAACTTATTAGATTATTAGTCTTGTTTATATGATTTCTAAACAAAGGTTGTCACCATGTATTCTAACAAGTCTTATCACCATCCTCATGTATATTCACATAGGTGTATCATTAACCTTTCTCCACAAGTTAAGATAATATAAAAACGAAATATAGTAGACACTTTCCATGGATTATAATCTTTCATTAAGATGAGCACAAGGGTGATATCCTTCCATGATTAAGGTTAACATATGAATACTCAACCATGGAATCATACATTACTTCCCACATTGTTGAAAAGTTTAGGGCTAAGATCTTTAGTGAAAGATGGACCACTTCTATCAACATCTTCCTATGGTTTACTAGCTTTAGGGGAATCAATTAAGATTACTCATACATTATCCAAAACAACACTCTTCTCTTTCATGCATTGCTCACATGAGTACATCATTGAGTATCCAAGCATACCCTTCAACCCTCATCAGGTAATATTGGTTTCACCCCATCAACCAAAGGTATCAGATAAAACCTTCTTGTGGTGTATTGGTTTAGGCCATCTTGTCCAATCATGTCAGGTTCATTATTCATATGGTGTGATAGTTTCACTATACTAGAAGTGTCATTTTATCCACATAAGGGATGTATCAATTTATCTCCTTAAAAGTATGATGAGCAACCCTTCTTGAAGGTGTTCCAGGCATCAACTCTTGAAGGGTTATCGGGCATCACCTCTTGAAGGGGTATGACGAGCATCACCACCCTAAGGTGTGATGGGAAGCACTAGGGTTAGGGTTAGGTCATGTCGAACTCTTACACATCAAGGGTGTCACGGCCAGCACTCGAACAGACCAACTCACACAAGATGTCCTGATGATCATGACATTTTAGAAAGGTGTATTGGTCTAGCCCCATCTAGGGCATGATGAGTAACAACTATCAAGCTTATTGGTTTGGAAACACATAGATCTAAGCACCTTAGATCATGGTGAGTTAACTCCTCATCAATGCATGTCAGCCTAACCCTTCATATCGGTTTGGGAACCCTCTAGGATGTGATGATTTAGCACTTATCCAAACCTATCGGCCTAAGAACTCCCAACTTATGATGACTTGCAACATGTATATCATTTTAAACATCATGATGTCATGATGACCTTTCACCACCTAAGTGTCGACTTAGTCATCTTCAATATTAGGAAACTCGATCACTAGTCCATCCTCTTAATTAAAGTAAGAAAGATCAAGACATGGGAAGTATCTTAAATAAAGTTCCTTTATCCAAAATAGTCCTCATAATAATCACTAGGTACTTAACATATAAGAGGTACATGATCTAGAGATGAAGAACAACTTAAGCATATAAAGAGTGATAATAAAAAAGGAGGTTAAGAGTTATATATCCTGCCTCAAGAAGGTCTTCATCAAGAGTTCAAGCTTTCATGATCAAAGATCCAAAGCACACGTTGCTCAACTTGAAGATGATCTATCAAGAGTCCTAACTCAACCTCAACATCACCTCAAGAAAGAAGAAGTAGAAGATGCCATGGTCATGGTAGCTTCAAGAAGAAAGGAAAGAGGGAGAACCAAGTCCTAGTCAATATCATCCAAGGTATCATCCATGGATGAGAGAGGAAGAAGAGTTGCGTGTCGACAATGAGTTGCGCTCACTGGGCTGCTATGGCAGCATTAACCCTTTCCATCACTAGTGTAGCTTGGCATTGATCTTCGGCCATTTGTCTGGCTCTTTGACAATTAAGTCTAATGCGAAAGTGGAAGCTTCTCTCTACCTCAGAGTCGTACTCTGGATTAGGGGAGAATCCAAGATTATGCGATGGTTGCATACACGTCTTCTACCAGAGTAGAGGAAGAAACACACTTTTCAGATGATGCAGGAGATATGATGAAATCAAGAGAATATGGGGTAATGTTTAAAGAAAAAGTGTAAAACCCTAACCAACTAGCAAGATGATAAATGAAATAAAAATGTTTTGTTGTCCCCGGCAACGGTGTCAATTTTTTGATGGAGCTTCCACTTGCATGGAGTTGCGTGCACCACTAAAAATCCTAAAGATAGTAATTCTTTAGGTTTAGCCTTGCTTATACTAGATTAAAAACTCCACCCACATATGCTAGGATACGTGGAAGTCTTATCGTAGTATAGTTAAGGGTCGAATCCAAATGACAATGGTCTTGTTAAGATCAACAAGATAGAAAATGTTAGAATTTCATTTAACTCCTTAACAATTGGTATTTAGATCAGAGAGCTAGTTTGGTTGTTTAACTAAGTGCAAGTAAAGTAAAAGCTAGAAAGTAAATTTAAGGTTGTAAACAATATTTAGTAACCACTAGGATGTGATTGGGTTTCACCACCACTACGCATGGATCAAAACATACATCTTGATAACTTGGCTTGCAAAGAAAAGAGTCTAAACAGTTAGTATCTTTGTAGACTTAGCTTCCTTTCGGATAACTAACTACGAGAAACGTGGATGTGTTGCAATGCCATCCATCCCCAGACGAATGATCACTCACTTTGCATCACTCCCCTCACAAAGTGTGTTCCTCGACCTATCAAGGTTGTACTTTCATATGTCAACTGATTCCATTTCAGAGTATGAAAGTACAACAATGGAGGTGATTTTACTCCACTCCTTGAAAACGCTCCTAGATACCGAACTAAATGTATGGTGACTACATACAAGCTGGAACCAACAAACAGTCGATATTCGAATCTAGAAATACAAACATAGACAATTTGCACTAACAGATATCAGATAACACAAGTTGGTGATCAAGCAACTAGCATTCATTAAACGATTATGTTGAACTGGAAAGTTAGTTTTTTTCTATTGCAAACTCAATAATTACAATGTATGAAATGAAAACATGGGTAGCGGGGCTACTCCCCACACCCTAGTGTATGAGACTACTCGCTCATGGCAAGAACAAAGAAGGGGGCGAGAAGAGAGAATGAGAGTGTCATCTCCACTAAGGAGGGAGGAAGGTCGACCCCTTGGAGGAGAGAGAGAAATGATCTTCACACTTCATAGCTTGCTTGATGATGAATCCTCCTCTTCCCACCTTCTTTGTCGATGAGAGAGAAAGTAGCTTGGAGATGGAGTATGGATCTCACACTGGCAGCCTCGGGGTAGTGGGTGAAGGATGGAATGGCTCTAGAACAATAGAGGTAGCCTTTGGACATCTAAGACTTGATGATTTGGGAGGACCCCTTTGGGTTCTATTTATAGGATTTTGAGTGAGCCTTAAACGGTTTGGGGTATGTGGGTCCAAATGGTTGTGGAGACCGTTTGGATTTTCACACAGTTTGGAGACCGTTTGGACTCTCTCGGCCTGGAGACCGTTTGAATTTTCACACGGTTTGGAGACCATTTAGACTTTCTCAGTCTGGAGACCGTTTGAGTCCTCTCGGTCTGAAGTTGTTTGCTTTCATTCAATCTTGGGGTCATGTGGCTTCATACGGTCTTGGCACCGGTTGATCCCCATTCATTCTTGGGACCGTTTGGCTTCATACGGTCTTGGGACCATTTGGCTTCACACGATCTTGGGACCGTTTGACCTTTATTTGGTCTTGGGACCGTGTGGATTCATACGGTCTCAGGACTGTTTAGCTTCACATGGTCTTGGGACCATTTGACCTTTATTCGGTCTTGGGACTGTGTAGCTTCATATAGTCTCAGAACCGGTTGATCTCCATTCGGTCTTAGGACCATTTGGCTTCATACAGTCTTGAGACTGTTTGGCTTCACACGGTCTTGGGACCATTTGATCTTTATTCGGTCCTGGGACCATTCGACTTTCATTCGGTCTTGGGACCGTTTGGTCTCCATTCGGTCTTGGGACCATTTGGGGGTTTTGTAATTTTTTTTGCTTTTCTGTAATAAGTGAAAAGGAGAAGTTAATCTAATGGTATATTTACAAAAAGTTGGAAAGTTAAATATTCTATCTAATTTAGCTAAGAAAGAGTATGGAAAACTGAGGAAAACTAGAAAGATAACATCACAAAATGGGAGGTTATCACCCCCCTAACTTAGAGTCTAGCTTGTCATCAAGCTAGATAGAGCTAAGGCATGTAGTGGCGAGGCAATTTTATTTAGTGAAGATTTCCATAATCTTGCTTCAATTCTAAACCAGAGATCTCTTAAAGTTTTATCGGGCTTCTGCTTGCACTAACTCTTTGAGGTATTGGGAGTTGTATGGATCTCGGATTTCTTCTGTATCACGTAGATTGCATTGGGACCACCTTTTGCTCGATCGCATTATGTGCATGTTTTCAACTCTAATCAGTTTTATACTTCTTTGAAAAACCTACTGGAAACTAAGATAGGCATGAGGGTTGGCTAAAGGCTGATGTGTAACTCTCCCTTTTAGTGGGGGAGGGTTTATCTAAACTTTTAGGATCTCACTACCAGGCACGAAACATCTGCCTTTGTGAGGGCAGCTAAATGTATCGTCCAGGCGAGTCCTTTATCAACTTTTTCATATATTCAGAGACCTTAGGATCTCATTACCGTGTGCCATGCACATGCCTTTGTGAGGGCAACTGAATGTACCATCCGGGTGAGACCTTTATTGGTCCTTCATATAGGTCCTTAGGCGTGGCACAACTCTCATGTTTTTATTCAACACTCTGGCTTTTATTCTTATACTCACATGCTTAGGAGTTGGATATTTAGGGATTTTGTTTAGGCTTCCAGGCCTCTCTTTTCTTAAAGAAGAAAATTGTTCTTGGAGTCTCCTGACATGTGCTTATTTTGGTTTCATACTTGGTGGTCCACTTGCGATGTTCCTTGATTTGTATTTCACCTGGTTCCCTCTCATCCTTGAGAGAGTTTTGGTTGGCTTCGGCTATGATGTTAACTTGTGGAGAGTCTATAGAAGAGTTGAAGCAAAAGCATGGAAATCGAGTGTGAAAGTAATTTATTAATTCACCATTACATACCTAAATGATTTTTCTGTTATTGCTTTTTGAGGACTACTTTGATTCTAAATTTAGCTGGGGGTGACCTTTTCCAAGAGTGATGTTATACTTATGTACAAGAATTATTCTATCAAAGAAATTACTGAAAAAGTCTAAATGTGAAAAGAAAGATAAAAAACAATGCATAGAAAAATAGGAGTGAATAAAAAGAGCAGAGGGAGAAGGGTTGAAAAATGATACCTCCCCCTTGTCCAGTGTACCACCCCCCTAACTTATCACTCACTCTATCCTCAGAGTGTCAGTGATAGGTTGAGAAGTACATGGACAAGGGCATTAGGCTTATGTTAGTCCTTTGTTAGCTCCATGTGTTCGAAGAAGATTAGATGTGAATTTTCCACATAGAGCGTGGTAATCCATGTCCATCATGTCCTCTACTGGTCTTCCAAGAACATCGAGGGTGTACATCTAGTAGAAGACGTGGAAACCGCAGTCGTTTGATTCTCGGAGATGCTGGGGGCATCTGTGGCTGAAGGCTGGGCGATGAAAGTGTTCTTTATCATACACCCTTGTGTGCTTGCTTAAAAGATCATGTAGTTTTTCAGCACATTCCTTTTCCACCTTCTCCGTGGGAGTGTTAGCTGTCACAACATACTAGTTTTGGTTAGGATCAAATTGGTTGTCAGAACTGTTATAGATGATTGTTGTTCCTTCAGGAAGGTTTGTCGCCAATAACATCCAGTGCTCTAGGTGAGGGAAAGGAAGCATAATGAACTTTGGAGTTGTATGTTGGTGGAAAGAGATAAGTGCATCTGTGGTTCCAAAGTTCTTTAACTTTAGTAGGTCATCCTTCATGTAAGTTGACGCCATGTAAACTGTAGGATGGTTCCGTCTGAAGAGATATTGATAAGCAATCACCAGGCTCACGGATAGAAATCCATGTAATTGTACGGTTTCACGGAGGGCATCTACCATGACTAGAATATATCTGTCTAGAAAAACGAGCTCATCTTTCTCGGCATATAGCCTAGACATGATGAGTCGGAGTTCATTTTCAGAAATACTCTTGCAAGCTGCAAGGTTGAAGTTAGGAAACGTCAGTTCTATGGCATGTAGGGGCACAATTTGTGTGGAAGGTCTGATGATGGTGGCCCCTGATATCAAGTCGATTTCCCATGTGTATTCTTCCAAATCAAAAGTGTAAGGGTCCCATTGTCTTTTTTCAGGGACCGTGGCAGGTTGTTGTTCTTTCTCTAACTCTGTTAATGTTTGTCAGAAAGGTCAACTTTGTGGATGTTGGATGGCCGAGAAAAGATAGCGAGGGACGTCGTCTGGCGCCATAGTCGGGTCCTTGAAGAACCTTCTATCACATATGAGCTCCATGGTGTAACACCCTCATAGCAAGAGAAAATCTTCTGTGGCCAGCTTGGTGAAGGGGGTTTGTTGATTAAGCGCTTGTATGTGGCGTATAGTGCAGAAAGCGCAATCCCCAGATCCGTCAGTGGCTTGGACTGGTGGAGTGATGATTTGGAACCAAGGTTGGTTCCAACCATTCTTGATAGATGGGCAGGCAGCCCAAATTAGTTTGAGAAGCTGGAAGGGGATGCATCTTGCTTCTCCGACTTCTTCTCTAGCAAAGTTGATTGTTCCAGCCTTTAGTTCGTTGGCACAAAAGTTGTACACCTTGGCATCGCGGGACACGGTGTCAACGATCATGAGTAGCCAGTGGCCAGAAACTTGAAAGGGGACCGTGAAGTATCGCACCTTTCGAGTGATCCCAACTCGCAGCCACTCTATAGACTTATTGCGTAAGTATTTGTATAATAGGTGCATAGCCAGAGCTGGTGAAGCGTTAAAAACTAGTTGCGGTCGCTTTGAGCTTCTGTATATTTCGATAGAGTTGGCAAGAAGGACACAGAAGTTTGCCATCTTCACTATTGATTGCGATCGAAGGATGGTGCGGAAATTTTTGCGTGTCAATTTACGCTTAGTTTTTATATTTGTGTAGATGATGTCCCCCCCTCTTTGGCATAGTCTACAATAGTGTTCAGGATGAAGATATCCTGGACATCTAGGGTAGAGATGGCCGCCATTTCTAGGTCATGCATCATCTTAGGTAGAGGTAGCAGTGGGGGAAGCTCTTGCGGAGGTGGAAGAGAAGTCTGCATTAAGTCGTCCATATAATGTTGCAGATCTTTATCTTTTTCTGATTCAGAATTAGAGTCGAGTCCAATATCTGTGTCTAGACTCACTCTGTCTTCATCTTTGTGGTCTGGGTGAAAAGGTGAAGATTGCTCCCGGGGCAGAGTGATGTGGAAGGTTTGTTGTTGGTTTACTTGTGCTAGTTCCCAATATACATTGCTGGAACTCAGAAAAGGCTGCTTCTTTGACGGTTTCCCCCAGACATCCCATGGCTGAGCAGTCAAGGAATTGATCCCCATATGACATGTTAAAGTTGTCATTGTGATCATGAGATTTAGGATCGTTTCCACCTTCTGTTGGTATGTATCCCCTGAGAGGCAATCATGGGATGATTGATGGGATACATTAAGATTCATTTGATAAAGATCAAAGACAAGCTTCTAATTCTTTCTGGTTCATTCATATGAGATAATGATAGAACATATTGAATGTCTAGAGAATGACAGTACTTAATGACGTATGCTTTCATGTTAAGGACCTGAACTATGAGATCATACAGATGCTAAGAGTTTGTACATTCTTGTTATATCCCTAGTCGGGTGTCATTATGGAAGGTAGATAGACAACAATGACACACAGGAATAGATTGGGGTGTTGGTTGATGATAGAATCTCATTAGTCATCATATGGATATATCAAACCAAACACATAGGTATTTGTTAGAGAACAAGTTTACCAGACAGACCCACCGTGACTTTGACACATGGAACCATGACATGGTGGTCATAGTCAGTTCTCACAGTGATGGTGGTGAGTATGGTTCTTTGACCTGAAATCACTACACTCAACACATGTCGTTGGGTACACTTTGACATCATCAAATGTAGTCCCGAAACATGGATTGTTATAAAGGTGATGATTGGGTGTCTTTGACACATGGGGCTTTTGAGGGGTGAGTGATAGATACGGGATTTGTCCCTCCTCAAGGAGTTTGATATCCATGGCCACTTGATGAGTAGGATTAAGATAGGCATGCACATGCATATGTGAATCAATATGTGATATTGATGGCATACATATCTCCTCCAATCTACTCTGAGATCAATAAAGTGAATGGACATTGACCGGATGACTATTCCATGCCTTGAGTTCATTTGGGATATCAGTGACAAAGGAATTATACATTCACTGTAACACCATTCACGGATTGTAGGATTGAAAACTCTATGTCCTGGATACTCCAGTTATAGAGGAACCTGCTGCTACCACACCAAAGGTAGAAAGGGTTGCTTACAAGAAGCATTCTGATGATGCCATTGATGCAAAGTGATTGATGTTGTACTCCATGAACCACGAGTTGTAGAGACAACATGAGAACATGGGTGTCATTGATATCATTCAGCATCTCAAGAACATGTATGAAGATCAAGCACGGCAAGAGAGATATGATGTCTCTAGGGCGTTGTTCAAGTGCATCATGATAGAAGGAGATCTAGTTGGTCCTCACACACTCAAAATGATTGGGTATGTGGAGAACCTGACAAGACTGTGATTTCCCTTGAGCCAAGAGTTGGCTACTAACGTGATACTGCAATCGTTGCCAAAATCCTACAGTCAGTTTGTGATGAACTACAACATGAACAATTGACAAGTCATTGACAGAGTTGTTGGGCATGTTGAGGACAGTCAAGACACAGATGAAGAAGGACATGCCTCAGTCTGTGATGATGATCAGCGACAAGAAAGGCAAGTCCAAGTGCAAGGGCAAGGGCAAAGCTAAGAAGGGTTCTGATGCTAGCCAGCAGCCCAATGCGTCTTCAGCTCTTGAGGCCAAAGAAGGCATGACCAAGAGAGGCAATTGTCACCATTGTCAAAAACTAAGATATTGGAAAAGGAATTGTCCACTCTATCTGTAAGAACTAAAGAAGAAGGAGGCAACAGACGTCTCCACTTGAAGGTGTCATGAAATAAACTTGTAATATTTTTTAGGTATATGATACCAAGATATAAAATGTAAAGAACTCAATAAATGGGGCAAGTGTTGTCGTCATAGATAAGAGTAATTTAGTTTATTTTCAACCTTGAAGGCATGTAATAGAGTTATGAACTGCTATTTCATATTGCCAATAAATAGAAACACTTTAATTTTGCATATTGTATGACAATGATAGCAATTAATAAAGTTGATGTTTCAATCTCAAAAGATATGATCTTTATGGCAATGCCTTGTTTATATTATGGTACTTGGTATGCATAATATAAAATGACACCTGAAAGTTATTGATAACTCAAACAATCAAATTAGCATAAATCATGAGAAATTCATTTCTAGTTTCCATATGATGGACAAATCTAGACTCTTTTGGTTAGAGAACCAGTAAGAGACATGAATCTCTTAGACATGATTATGTGTGACATACATTAGATCGCATATTATGGCAACTCCATGTCATATGTGTGATGTACATTGAAGAGATGAGAGGCATGCAGTTAATACCGACTTTAGCAAGGTGTTGCCATTTCGATTAATCGAAAACAAATTTAGAAGTCAATTTGAGTTGGATCAGGACCACGAACTGATCAGCTCAGAAGTGAATCGATCGACTCAGGTGCCCCAACCGATCGGTCGAGGTGTGAACCGATCGACTCAACTCCCCAACTGACCGTTTCATGTATGAAACGATCAGTTCTGGTGGCGCAGTTGGTTTTTTTGTGGAAAATCTTGAACCCTTCTACTCCTGCATTAATCCCACATTGCCCGGGGTAGAGAACCATGTCCCATGACCCTCCTATATATATAGGGGTAGTGGGGGCTTCTCTGGTGAACAAATCAGTGCACCAGTTGCTCTATAAAGTTGTCATTCTCTCTGGTTTTGGTAACTGAGAGAGAGCCTGAGCAAGTGCTACCCGATAAGGGAGGCACATCAAGGGAAAGACAACTACAAAAAGTGACTGGTAGCAGGAGAGTGTGTCAGTGACTAGTACACTGACAGGAGGGTGTGAATCCTTCCAATTCCTTGTGGGACAAGGAGATCAAAGTTCCAGGTGGTCTGTGTGGACTACTTCAGAGGCAGGAGACTTCTGCCACTCGGAGGACACCTGTCAATCCTGACAGTCCCGGTGAGACCAGGAGCTGCACCGACACCGTCCAAGACCGGAGGTGAAGACCGCGCAAGCCGCAAGGTAACTTCGCCGAGCAAGCCTCGGGACAAGGTACGCTTCTACAAACCATCCTTCCTATTGTATAGACGTTGACGTGTTTCCTTTATTCTGGGTTTGGGAGAAGAAATTTTGTGTTTCCGCTGCCTTCTCTGTCTCCCCTAAAACCCAACAGTGGTATCAGAGCCATGTCAACTGCTCTATGCTTTAGGATTATCGATATGATCGATTTTGGTTTATCGCCTTTATTTATTGCATACAATGCGAATAAAATTGGCTTTATGCATGTCCAATCCTAAATACACAAATCCCAATATACATATATGATATGTAATATGAATGCACTCAATATGCGTCACCCTTAAATGAGTTTTGTGGTGGATGTATAGCGTGGTTATGGCCAATAAACCCTATGTATGTGTGCTTGGTTGTATGTGGATTGCTTTCATCTCGATCTGTGCACTGATTCCCTATCTCCTATTCCTGATGTAACTCAAATAATTCGAGATTTCTTTCCTACCTTTGCTCCCCCCGACTGTAAATCGGGGTTTCCCAATTCAAATGTAAACATGATAGATTTTATTTCCTATTATGTCAAAGAAACGGCGGACAACCTTATGACAACTGAGATGATCGGTTCAAGCAGTGAATCGGTCGGTTGGCGATCCAGACGACCGGTTCGAGGAGCAAAATGATCGGGTGGTGGCCATTAGGAGATGCACGATGACTAGGCGAACCGATCAGTTAGAGGATCCAACTGATCGACTGGTGGCACCCGGACGACTGGCCAAGGTGAGTAGGTCATTCATGTGATGAGTTGATCAACTCAGACGGCTATATCACTTCATCATGGGCAGGTTGCATATGATGTAGACCTAGATGACCGTGATTCCCTCTTGGCTCAAGGAATCACATAAGGATGGCCATAATCATCGTTTTTATCATTTCACATGTTTTCTGTGGGATATAGCATGTATATGATATGTACTATGTATTGTGGTGATTGGATATGTATATGTACCTATAAAAACTAAATCCCTCATTAAATATTAAAGTTTTAGCTGCCTTCCAAATGCAACACACATGAAAAGCTTTATCGGCCAAGTGTGGGCACGCCCTAGCGTGGTGCACCGTCTATCTCATAGAAGTGTGAAGGATGGATATGTGGGTCTTCCCTAGCAGGGTGCATATTCATCGTGTTGGCTTTGGGTCAGACTTAACAAGGTGACCTAGATAGGATATAACACCTTGAGGCAAGGACATGATCATGGCAAGGAGTTGCATATGACATCTTTCAAGAGTTGCATATGATGCAATTGGAAAAGGTTGCCTACCTGAAAGATCTAAGTTGTGGATGACAACCCTAGCTGGTTCATGACTTAGAGGATTTCAGGATCTTGACCCACTAGAAGATTGTACGCTACAATCTCTCAAATTGATGATGAGGGTTATCAATTTGAACCAAAATAGTGGGAGCGATAATTAATTAAAGTCTTAATTATATCGTCAACCTTTCAAATCAATCAAATAAGTCAAAATTGAGTTTGGACTAAATTGCATATGTTTCCTTTTGTAGTACAAATGACAACAAATAACAATCACTTTTCGTTGTGATTGGTCCTTGAGAAGGACAAGCTGAATGGGACTAACTTCCATGACTGGTTTAGGACATTGATAATTGTTCTCACTCAAGAGCAAAAACTCTATGTCATGGATACTCCAGTTCCCGAGGAACCTGCTCCTACCACACCAAAGATAGAAAGGGATGCTTACAAGAAGCATTCTGATGATGCCATTGATGCAAAGTGCTTGATGTTGTGCTTCATGAACCACGAGTTGCAAAGACAACATGAGAACATGGGTGTCATTGAGATGATTCGACATCTCAAGAACATGTATGAAGATCAAGCACGGTAAGAGAGATATGATGTCTCCAGGGCACTGTTCAAGTGCATCATGACAGAAGGAGATCCAGTTGGTCCTCACACGCTCAAAATGATTGGGTATGTGGAGAACCTGACAAGACTGGGATTTCCCCTGAGCCAAGAGTTGGCTACTGACGTGATACTGCAATCGTTTCCAGAATCCTACAGTCAGTTTGTGATGAACTACAACATGAACAACTTTGACAAGCCTTTAACAAAGTTGTTGGAAATGTTGAGGACAGCTGATACACAGATGAAGAAGGACAAGCCTAAGTCTATGATGATGATCAGTGACAAGAAAGTCAAGTCCAAGCGTAAGCGTAAGGGCAAGGGCAAAGCTAAGAAGGGTTCTGATGCTAGCCAGCAGCCCAAGGCGTCTTCAACTCTCAAGGCCAACGGAGGCATGACCAAGAGAGGCAATTGTCACCATTGTCAAAAACCAGGATATTGGAAAAGGAATTTTCCACTCTATCTGGAAGAACTAAAGAAGAAGGAGGCAACAGACGTCTCCACCTGAAGGTGTCATGAAATAAACTTGTAACATTTTTTAGGTATATGATACCAAGATATAAAATGTAAAGCACTCAATAAATGGGGCAAGTGTTGCCACCATAGATAAGAGTACTTTAGTTTATTTTCAGCCTTGAAGGCATGTAATAGAGTTATGAACTGCTATTTCATATTGCCAATAGATAGAAACACTTTAATTTTGCATATTGTATGACAATGATAGCAATTAATAAAGTTGATGTTTCAATCTCAAAAGATATGATCTTTATGGCAATGCCTTGTTTATCTTATGGTACTTGGTATGCATAATATAAAATGACACCTGAAAGTTATTGATAACTCAAACAATCAAATTAGCATAAATCATGAGAAATTCATTTCTAGTTTCCATATGATGGATAAATCTAGACTCTTTTGATTAGAGAGCCAGTAAGAGAAATGAATCTCTTAGACATGATTAATCAATATTGACTAGTGGTAGTGGGAGAATGATTATCCTATTAGGTGTAATACATGTGATGTATTTACATACCTATTGGAGTTAATGCTAATACTTCAAATGGTGTTTAGAGAAATACCAATATGAATATCTTGAAGTGTTCAAGAATATCATAGATGAAGTACGAATTTTGTAAAGTGTTAATTCTTGATGAGATCAATGAATGAAATACTTGAACCAAATGGTTGAGATCCTTATGAGTGATTATGATAGTGTATCATAGTAAACTCATGATTAAGGCATGGTGATGTCTAAATAAAAAAGGACTCATACTCTAAGGAGTTAGAGGATGATTATCAAATAACTAATTTCTTCTTAATTAAAGAATACCCCACACTAATAAAGGACATTAAGAATCACAAATAGTCGTGAGTTCTTATATCCTTGACAGATACACCTCAATTATCTATGTGATAAGTTGGTCATGTGATGAGTCAACTATCTAGATGAATATGAGGAAATGTATTTTGAGTTATGGTTTATGACCATTACATCTTAAATTACTTCCATGTGAACCATAAGGTATGACCTCGATGGTAGCACCCATTGGGATGAAATCCATAAGTGTGAATGAGTCTTAAGTGTTAAGACACATGGATAACATTTGGAGAAGGATGATTCTTGTTGATTGCGACTAAGAATTTTTGCATATGGATACTAAAACCGCATTCCTACGAGGAATAAAACAAGGATGTGTATGTGACACAACCTATAAGGTTTATGAATCCATTAATGCAAATGAAGTCTATAAGTTACAATGGATTAATCAATATGACTGATTAAGTACAAACAACTCACTGTGATCTTTATTTTGATAATATAGTCCAAGGGTTTGACTGATACGTCAAAGATAAAGAGAGATCTGTGATTTAGTGGGAGCGTATTCACATTACACATATTGATGTGAAACAAAAATGTTCTAGAATGGATATCCAAAGTGGAAATTATCTTTAGGGAAGATAGAGACGTTTCCTATGTGATAGGAATAAAGATCTATAGAGATAGTTCTCGAAAACCTCTTGACCTGAAAAGAGAGAGCATACATTGGCAATCTATACTCAAAGGTTCAGTATGCATAGGCAATCTATACTGGAAGGTTCAGTATGCATAGATTAAGTGGGAGAAAAATTTATCCATGTTACATGGAGTTAGTATCCCAGAGCCAAGTATCCAATTCTTATGAAGAATGGAAATACTAAGAATATATATGGATCTATCATGTATGTAATCGCCCCATTATCTTGCATGTATGGACATAGCAAGAATCAAATGCATTCATCATCATGTATCTAGGACATGACAATATGATGTGCTCATCCTGATAACTCATATGTGGGACATGACGAGTGGATGTATGTCTAGTTCCAATAAGGGTTACTGGAATACCATAAGAACTTGATTAGTACTTGAGAAGTACTAGTTCTATGGAAAATAAGGAAGGGTTCACTGTAAAGAGTTACACTGATGTGAACTTCCGAAAAGGACAGAATATTAATCGCAATATATATATGGGATATATAAAAGTGAATGTTTGTTGAATAATGGAAACATTCCAATAAATTTGTTTTAAAAGGGAAGGTTGAGTATCTGTATGTTAGAGAACATTAGTGGATACTATATCAATCTAGGAGTTCATAGAGATGAACTTATAGATATTTCGGTCATTGATGACAAGTTAGGAGCGCTTGGTCATGCAATGTGGCTAAAGGTTAGCAAAGGAATACTAGATTGCATATTACGGCAACTCCATGTCATACGTGTGATGTACAATGAAGAGATGAGAGACATGCAGTTAATACCGACTTTGGCAAGGTGTTGCCATAACTCACTATGTTAGTACTAGAGCATAGTAACATGTGGGACATGTTTGAAGATCACTATGAATATGATTCAAGGGTGATTGGCTCACAGTGCAAGTGGGAGTCTGTTGGTATGTATGCCCTGAGAGCCAATCATGGGATGATTGACGGGATACATTAAGATTGATTTGATAAAGATCAAAGGCAAGCTTACAATTCTTTCTAGTTCAGTCATATGAGATAATGATATAACAGATTGAATGACAGTACTCAATGATGTATGCTTTCAGGTTAAGGACCTGAATGATGAGATCATACAAATGCTAAGAGTTTGTACATTCTTGTTATATCCCTAGTCAGATGTCATTGTGGAAGGTAGATAGACAACAATGACACACAAGACTAGATTGTGGTGTTGTTTTATGACAGAATCTCGTTAGTCATGATATGGAGATATCAAACCAAACACATAGGTATTTGTTAGAGAACTAGTTTATCAGACAGACCCACCGTGAGTTTGACACATGGAGCCATGACATGGTAGTCACAATCAGTTCTCATGGTGATGGTGGTGAGTGTGGTTCTTTGACCTGAAATCACTACACTCAACACATGTCGTTGGGTACACTTTGACATCATCAAACGCAGTCCTGAAACATGGGTTGTTATAAAGGTGATGATTGGGTGGCTTTGACACATGCGGCTTTTAAGGGGTGAGTGATAGATACGGGATTTGTCCCTCCTGAGGGAGTTTGATATCCATGGCCACTTGATGAGTAGGATTGAGATAGGCATACACACGCATATGTGAATCAGTATGTGATATTGATGTCATACATATCTCCTCCAATCTACTCTGAGATCAAGAAAGTGAATGAGTGTTGACAGGATGACTATTCCATGCCTTGAGTTCATTCTGGATATCAGTGACAAAGGAATTAATATTTGTTGTAACACCATTCACATATTGTAGGATTGAAAGTTGTTCTCCAACTTTCTATTTCACTTGGGTAGCACTAATGTGCGACTAGGCACCGCTCTTTGCTTGTGAAGTCATAAGTGTTATGGACTTTCACTGCCAACGTGAAATGGACCTGTAGGGTCACACACATAGGATTTAACCTGAAAGAGGAGTTTATCCACAAACGATGTTTAGATTGATTACTAAAGGAGTTTAGTAGTTCAATTAAACACCCAATCAATTGATAGCTCAATATCATAGTGTTCAAGGTGTTGGACTGATTGATTAGAGTATCAGATTGATTGAAACTACAATTGACTGATTTACACAATTTTCTACTCCAACCGTTCGACTCAAGAGTTGAACCGATCGGCTCAGGTAGGTGAACTGATCAACTCATGTGATGAACCGATCGGCTCAAGATAGGTTGAGATGACCGGTTCAAGGGTTGAACCGATTGACTCAATTGGTCTAACCGAGATCATTTGGAAAGTGAGAACACTATTTTGCAAATACAATTTGTTTCACTTGTACAAAATTCGATTTGGACAAGGATTAATATTCAATTAATCGGAAACAAATTTGGAAGTCAATTTGAGTTGGATCAGGACCATGAACTGATCGACTCAAAAGTGAACCGATCGGCTCAGGTGCCCCAACTGATCGGTTGAGGTGTGAACCGATCGACTCAACTCCCCAACCGACCATTTCATGTATGAAACAATCGGTTCAGGTGGCACAGTTGGTTATTTTTGTGGAAAATCTCAAACCGTTCTACTTCTACATTAATCCCGCATTGCCCGGGGTAGAGAACCTTGTCCATGACCCTCCTATATATATAGGGGTAGTGGGGGCTTCTCTGGTGAATAACTCAATGCACCAGTTGCTCTGTAAAGTTGTCGTTCTCTCTGGTTTTGGTAACCGAGAGAGAGTCCGAGAAAGTGTTACCCGATAAGGGAGGCACAACAAGGGAAAGACAACTACAGAAAGTGACTGATGGTAGGAGAGTGTGTCGGTGACTAGTACGCTGACAGGAGGGTGTGACTCCTTCCGATTCCTTATGGGACAAGGAGATCGGAGTTCCAGGTGGTTCGTGTGGACTACTTCAGAGGCGAGAGACTTCTGCCGCTCAAAGGACAGTTGTCAATCCCAATAGTCCCAGTGAGACCAAGAGCTGCACAGACACTGTCCAAGACCGGAGGTGAAGACTGTGCAAGCCGTGAGATATCATCACCGAGCAAGCCTCGGGACAAGGTACACTTCTGCAAACCATCCTTCCTATTGTATAGACGTTGACGTGTTTCCTTTGTTCTGGGTTTAGGAGAAGAATTTTTTTGTTTCTGTTGCTTTCTTTGTCTCCCTTAAAACCCAATACCTTCGTGGTGGTCTTTGTCATCTGCTTTCTTTTAAGGTTTTGCTCCTCGGATGGTTCCCTCAGCATGTCCTGGGTCATCAGGTTTGTCATATGAAGAGGAAGTATCATTGTTGGAGTCAACGGAGGAGTCAGAATCTTCTTCATCTTCATTTTCTTCTTCTTTGTCATCGTATGCTGCTTTATCTTTTTGTTTTCATCATTGTAGTCTTCTTGCACTGTCGGTGAAGGGCTTGTAGTTCGTTGAAAGCCACTTGCACATGCTCATGTGTTTCAAGAAGTTTGTTGTGGGTTTCTATAAGATCTGAATATCTAGCCTCGGCGGAGAGGAGTCGTGCGGTAAGATGTCACTTGAGCTCGTAATTGGTTGATTTCATTATTTGACGACTCCTCTTGGCAGCTATGGAGTTGTGCAAGGGTGTTGTTGATGTTGTCCAAGCGCGTGCTAAAAGAAATTTGTTGCTTCTTAAGCTCACACAGGGTCTCAGGCAGAGGTTGATTCTGCACAGAGATCTTGTCAACTTTTTGAGCCAATGTTGCTTGCTCGCTTTTCACCTCAAGCACCAATTGTGGCAGTTTTTGTAGGCGGTCATCGATGTGTTCGACTTGCGTGGCCACTGCTTCCTGTCAGTGGTGGATACTTGAGAGGATGCCTGGTAAGGCGTGATTTTGCTCGTCGATCTTGGCGACCTATTTAGTAAGACCATGCACACAAGAGAAAATAGATTGCATTATGTTAGAAGGGTTGGTGAGGAGGTTTTAGATGGTATCAAATTGACATCTGAATTCCTCACCAACATTTGTAAAAGGGACCCTAGTTATGGATGGGTGTGGTGGTTGGGTTCGGGGTGGAAGGGCGGTAGTACCTTGTGAAAAAGACATTGTGGATGGTCCCTCGAACTGCAAAAACTCTAGAGATGGCCGTTTCACTGATATTTTTGTTATTCTTTTTGTCGGGGCAGTGATGTTGTGCTCTGTCTGCCCTGCTTTGGATTTCTTTTCTTGTATTTTGACCGAAGCTAGGAGGCTTCCAAGCTCCTCTTCAGTGAAGAGAAGCTTTTCCTTGTCATAGTATGCAAGCTTTGGAAGCGGCAGCAGAGTCCTTGAGGATTTTACTGTAGTGAAAAAGATAAAGTGTAGCTTTGCATCCTTTTCTTTGATGATGTATGAGTTTTTTAAGGTCTGCTCATTGGTAAGGATGCCGCCCTTGATCTTTGTGCACCTGGGGAGTAGTATGTCCATCTTGAGATATTTTAGGATGGATGTTATGTGACCTCCCATACATATTTCTTTCCCGAGGGCGTAAGTTGTGTGCTTGTGTATCAATTGTTGTCCGATGTTGATCGACTGCCCTTTTAGAATGGACCAGAGGACGAAAAGATTGGAAATGCTAACATTTCTACCCTCTATCCTGGGGAAAAGTGCACCTATAAGAATTTTGTGCAATGTGCGCACCAGGCCAGATTGAATATTGGAGGCCTTGCAGGTTTTTTCCTTGTAGGTCGGGATCCCTGTCATGGATTTCCAGAAGATATGCTTGTTGAACTCAGAGCTTTCAATGCCTATAGCTTTGGCCTTCTTCAGCTGCTCCTGGTTGTCTATAAATATTTCATTCAGTAGGTTTTCTGTTATGACAACCTTGTTGCCAAAGAGTTTGGTGACCAGCATGTGGTCACCTCCATCCCTTGATCTATATGTAATGTCTGCAACTTATTTGTTGAGATGTGTGAAGAATTCAGTTGTGGGCTCAACATAAGAAATCTCAGGGACAAAGCAGAGTCTTGAAAGGTTGGCATTATCGAGCAGAGTGAGGATTCTGTCATATATCCCCATCTTTGGTAGTACACTTGTGCAAACATACTTTGTTGGCTTTAGGGTCTTGTCAATAGATGGTTGGGTGTGTATGAAAAGATTTGCTGGTGGTGGTGCTGTGGTGGTGATGGTCGTGAAAGCAGGGGTAGCGGTGGTGGCGGGATTGGCAGTGGTTGATGGAATGTATCCCGCCAGGGTTTGTACCCTTGCAGTGGCGGGATGCACCTGCTTCCTTGCTCGTTTCTTTGTTGGTTGTTCTTTTTCATCTTCATGGGTCTTCTGTTTCCCCTTTGTCTTTATGGATGGGGATTCCTCCTCGGGAGTTGGCTCGTATTCTGATGCATCATCAGATGAGGAGATATCTTCGGCCTCTTCCTCATGATTGACTGCTAAGAGTTGGTTGATTTGTTCGAGGTCTTGGATGACCATGGGTAGGTCAGCCGGAGTTTTTCTAGTCTTTTAACATGAGTCGATGATGTGTTGGAGCTTAGTTCTACGCGCCATCAACTATTCTATAGTCTAGGTTGTGATCTCCATTGCAGGTAATGCCATTCTGAAAGTTGAAAAGGAATCTTGAAGTTAAATTTTTTTTGATGGAACCAAATGATTTGGAGGACCATTTAGATCCAAACGGTTTTGAGACTGTTTGGTTTCAAAGGGTTTTGCAAAACCGTTTGGTTTGCTTAATAGAAGAAATTGTGAAGGTGAAAACCGTTTGGGTCCAAACGGTTTTAGGACCGTTTGGGTCCAAACGGTCCTGAGCTCAAACGGTTTCAGGACCGTTTGGCACCAAACGGTTTTAGGGCCGTTTGGGTCCAAACGGTCCCGAGCTCAAACCGTTTCAAGACCGTTTGACATCAAACGGTTTTAAGACCGTTTGGGTCCAAATGGTCCCGAGCTCAAATGGTTTCAGGATAGTTTGAGCTAAGATCGTTAGGAAGGCAAAGCATTTGGATGGTTGAAAATGGGCATAAGAAGTGATCGACGGTGGCGGCATGCGCGTCAGTGGTGAAGATGGCACCAATGAAAGAAGAACTCATCGTTAGCGTTAGAATGAACAACTTTGGCTGATTCTACCTTGCTACTACAGACGAAGAAGACGACAGTGCTGAGGGTGAAGGTGACGACGATGGTGACGAAGCGACGAATGGCGATAACGATGGAGATGAAGTCGCGAAGGGGCGCGGAGATATGGTGGCGTCGGCAGCGACGTCGGCGATGGTCGTAGAACGAACAAGAGTCGGGAGCAGAGAAACGGAATGGAACAAGGTTCGCGCGAGGGTTTAGAGAAATCAAGAATCTAGGGAAAGAAAATGATGGGGGTTATATTTATAGAAAATGTTGGGTGTCGCTACAAATTTCCAAGGGCAAATGGTCTTGAGACCGTTTAGGGTCCAAACGGTTTCGGGACCGTTTGGGTTCCAAATGGTTTTGAGACTGTTTGGGTTCCAAATGGTTTTAGGACCGAAAGGACCAAACGGTTTCGAGATCAAAAGGACCAATAAGTTTCGAGACCGTTTGAGTCCAAACGGTTTCAAAACCGTTAGGTTAAGATTTAATTAGGTTTTTGGATATTATATTTTTATGTTTGTTTTGGTTATTTATGTGAATTTTTATATTTTCAGATTAAAGATGATAAGTCTAAATCAAAATGAAGAGATTAGAAAATTAGCAAAACGAGGAAAAATAAAATGGTGGTACTCAGATCTTGGGTTGCCTCCCAAGTAGCGCTTGGGTTTTACGTCGCTGGCTCGACGAAAATCCGATTTGGTTATGTCGATGCTGAGGGATCGTGGATCTCGATAGTTTGTCTTGGTATTTTGTCTACTGGTGTGTAATATCTCTTCAATCTGTGGCCATTAATGGTCCATTCTCCCCCATTGTTATCAAGGATGATGACTGCTCCGGTGGGGTAGATGTGTTTAATTGTGAAAGGTCCAAACCATTTTGTGCGGAGCTTTCTAGGAAACATCTTAAGTTTGGAATTGAAGAGGAGGACCTTATCTCCGACAGCGATGTCTTTTCTTTTGAGGTGGTCGTCGTGCCACATATTTATTTGTTCTTTATAGATTCTAGAACTTTGGTAAGCTATCATTCTAAGTTCCTTAAGTTCTTGTAGTTGAAGTTGTCTATATTCACCAACACTTTTGAGATCAAAGTTCAGTTGTTTGATGGCCCACCAAGCTTTATGTTCTAGTTCAACCGGTAGATGACACGACTTTTTCATACACCAGACGGAACGGGGTTGTTCCTATCAGTGTTTTGTAAGCTGTGCGGTATGCCCAAAGGGCATCGGGGAGCTTGGTAGACCAATTAGTACAATGTCTATTGACTGTTTTTTCTAAGATAGCTTTCAATTATCTATTTGAAACTTCAACTTGGCCACTTTTTTGTGGATGGTAAGGTGTGGCAACCTTATGGTTGACCCCATATTTTCTCATGAGGGCTTTGAAGCTTCTTTCCAGAAAATGGGTTCCTCTGTCTAATATGATAGTTCAGGGGACTCTGAATCTGGGGAAGATGATATCTTTGAAAATCTTGATGACTAGCTTGGAATCGCATAATATGGTGGGTATAGCTTCTACCCATTTCAAAACATAATCCACAGTGACCAATATGTAAGAGAATCCATAAGATGAGGGGAAGGGACCCATGTAGTCTATTCCCCAAACATCAAAAAGTTCAATTTCTTGCCACAAAGTGAGAGGCATTTCATTCCATTTAGTTATACCACCAGAAAGCTGACTTTTATTGCAAGATCTTACAAAATCATAGGAATCTCTTTCTATTGTTGGCCAAAAGAAACCCGATTGTAGAACTTTGAGAGTGGTCTTCTTCGAACTCATGTGCCCCCAGTGGGGCCAGAATGATAGTGCTCTAAGACAGGGGTAATTTCCTCTTTTGGTAGGCAGCGACGGAAAAGTCTGTCTGCACATAGATGAAAAAGGTAGGGTTCATCCCAGAAGTATTGCTTAACATCATGGAGAAATTTCTTTTTATCATGGTGAGAGGCAGAACGGTGGATGATTCCTATAGCCACATAGTTCACTATGTTGCGTACCAAAGAAATTCGGTGGTAATTTTCATAAGTTGGTCGTCAGGGAGGGAGTCTCGGATAGGTACATTGTCATCCTCTTGACACTCGATGCGACGTAGGTGGTTAGAGACAACATTTTCCACTCCACTCTTGTCTTTTATTTCAAGGTCAAATTCTTGCAGCATCAATACCCAGCAGATGAGTCTAGTTTTGCATCTTGTTTCTGAATAAGATATTTGATGGCAGAGTGGTCTGTATATACTACGACCTTTGATCCAATTAGATAAGAACGAAATTTTTTGAAGGCGTAGATGACGGATAAGAATTCCTTTTCAGTAGTAGTATAACTCTTTTGCACCTCATCTAACGTCTTGGATGTGTAGTATATTACATATGGATTTTTGTCTATTCTCTGCCCCAGCACCACCCCTATAGCATAGTCGCTAGCGTCACACATTATTTCAAAAGGTTGTGACCAGTTAGGCGCTCTCAGAATGTGTGCAGAGATTAGAGCATTCTTCAAGGTTGTAAATCTATGAAGGCATTCATGGTCAAAGTTGAAATTAGCATCCTTGGTCAATAAGTAAGTCATAGGTTTTGCTATTTTCGAGAAGTCTTTGATAAATCTCCGGTAGAACCCGACATGACCTAAGAAAGCTCACACTCCCCTTATGTCTTTGGGCAGTGACAACTTTGATATGACATCAATTTTTGCCTTGTCTACTTCAATTCCTCTTTCGCTCACTCGATGTCCGAGGACAACACCTTAGGTCACCATAAAGTGACATTTTTCCCAGTTTAGGATAAAGTTTGTTTCCTCACATCTCTATGAAACTTTACTTAGGTTGAGTAGACAGTTGTAAAAAGAGTCTCCATTACTGAAAAATCGTCCATGAACACCTCCATAATGGTTTTGGTTAATTCTGCGAAGATAACAATCATGCACCTATGGAAGGTTGTGGGTCCGTTGCATAGCTCGAAGGGCATCCTTCTGAAGGTGTATGTTCCAAAAGGACAAGTAAATGTCATTTTTTCTTGGTCTTTGGAACCCAGAATATCCTTCGAGGTAGCAAAAAAAATTTTGGTGGGCTAGCCGCTCAAGGACTTCGTCAAGGAAGGGTAAGGGAAAATGGTCTTTCCTTGTTGATTTGTTCAGTTTTCTATAATCAATGCACATTCTCCAACCAGTAACAATCCTTGTAGGTACTAGTTCATTCTTATAATTTAAGGCAATAGTGGTTCCCCCCTTTTTAGGGACCACTTGGACAGGACTAACCCATTGAGAGTCAGAAATTGGATAGATAATACCCGCTTTTAAGAGTTTAAGAACCTCGAGGCGAACTACCTCTTTTGGATTTGGGTTTAGTTTTCTCTGGTTCTCCCTCGAGGGTTTGAACTCTTCTATCATAGGTAGTTTATGCATGCATAGAGCTGGGTTTATGCCTGTTAGGTCAGTCATCTTGTACCCAATTGCTTTCTTGTGCTTCCTTAATTCAGTGAGAAGTCTTTCTTCCTGAACGTCAACCAGAGAGGAACTAATGATAACTGGACATAAGTTTTCTTCATCTAGGAAGACATGTTTGAGTCCAGTTGGTAAAGTTTTCATTTCCGGGGCTTTTAGTACTTCTGTTGTCTCTAATATGGTGACAGATTTCAGTTCTTCAAAAGTAGCTTCTGGGCCTTTTTCATCCTGCTCCAAGTATTGCATACATTGCTAAACTAACTCGTTGGTTGAAAATTCAGCTTTCATATTTATTAGAGCGTCCTCTAGGACATCTGCTGGTTCTGGATTTTCTTGCTTGAGTTGAGACATTTTATCAATTGCTTCAAGCAGAAAGACCTCTTCATGGATACTAGGGCTCTTCAGGCTGTTGAAAATCCTGAATTGAACGGTTTCTTTACCCAACCTCAAGGTAATTGTGCCAGCCTCGACATCAATTACTTCTCTAGCTATGATGAGGAAGGGTCTACCGAATATTATCGGGCACCTTAGGTCTTTTTTTATATCCATACTGACGAAATCACAAGGGACATAAGAGTCCATCCCCACTCTTATTGGAATATCTTCAATGATTCCCAGGGGTGCAATAATGGTGGAATCAGCGAGCTAGATGGTCATTGTTGTAGGCAACAAGTCAGTGAACCCCAATCTTTTACACATGGAAAATGTCATAATTGATATGTTGGCTCCCAAGTCAGCCAATCCCTTTTTACCAGAAGTGTTCCCAATAGAGAATTGTATGCCAAAGGATCCAGGGTCCTTCTATTTTTTTGACATTTTATTCAAAATGATATCAGAAGTGGTTTGGGCTAGCTTGACAATTTCATGCTCCTCTGTCATATATTTCTTTGACAGCAAGGTCTTCAGATATTTGGATCAGGTTGGGATTTCAGATAAGGCATCAAGAAAGGGAATATAAACATAAAGTTTCTTCATTGCCTCTTTGAATTTCTGGAATCTAGAGTCTATTCTAGTTTCCTTTAACCTTCCAGGATAGGGTATCCTTGGCTTATATTGTGAAACATTTGGTTCTTTGGGACCTTATTCCTTTTATTTCCTTTCTTCAGATTATTGACCCGATTCTTCTGTTGGGATGATTTCAGTTACATCCATGTCTTCTTGATTAACTGAGATGGCTTCAGTGAGAGCATGACCAGACCTTATTGTAAAAACATTTAATTGTTCTAGTCTATGTTGATCGTGTCTTGGATTTGCTTCAAGCTGGCCAGCGAAAGTTCCCACTGGAGGTTTTAGCTGAGCTGCTATCTGTGCTAACTAGGTTTCCACAGCTTTTTGCTGGGCATGCTGGTTAGCCAACATGGTTTGTTGTGATTGCAGCATCTGCCTTATCAAGGAAAGTTCATCAGTCTGCTGTGGTGGGGCATTCTTCTATTGAAATTGAGTGAGTTGTTGCTGCCCTTGAGGTGGTTGTTGTTGAGGTGCTGGCAACTGAGGTTGCTGCGGCTACTACAGTTGAGTTTGTTGTAATTGCGGGTGCAGAGGAGTGTGAGTATATTGGTAGTATGCAGAGGGATTTCTTGGGTAGTTGGATCTCTGAAAATTGTTTCTAAAATTCCCTTGATTTTGGTTGTAGTTGCTTTGAAATCCAGGTGGTAGTCTGTTGGAAGATCCACCTTGTGTTTGATGTTGCGGGTTAGCAGTCCCCACATGATTTCTATATTGAAACCCGGGATGGTTTCTCAGTTGATTTGGATTGTAGTAAGCTTGTCCTGGTATGGAATGGATGTAATTTACTTGTTATGGCATCTGATCCTCAGGTTGTTCAATGACCAGCTCATATTGTGGTTTAGGTGGTTGTAAATCCATCATTACATTATATAGGAGACCACATGATAATGTGGGATGATTAGATGCATGACAGGCCTTGCAAGTTCCTGTAGCTGCTTTAGCTTGTTAAGGGTTCTTCTTTCTGTCATACTCCCCAAATGATGCTTCGAGGGCTTGTTGTTTGTTGGTTATGGTTTTCAAAGCTTTGGCTATGGCTTTCATTTCCATAGATTCTTTAGCTTTACAAACCTTTAGAACTCCTCCTGTGGTCGCCCTCCCCCAATTGGATTGATTTTCAGCTCCGAGAGTGACGATCCTCCAGGCATCTTCATAGTTCAATCTCATAAAGTTTCCTCCAGATGAGGAATCTAAGAACTTCTTAATTTCATCACTTACTCCCCTATAAAAAGTTTCTATGAGCTAATTTTGTGAGATTCCATGGTGAGGGCGTTTCCTCAAGAGTTCCTTGAACCTTTCCCATGAGTCAGCCAGTGACTCTCCCAGTAGTTGAAGGAATTGGTTGATTTGTCCTCTGATTTGGTAGGTTAGTGAAGGGGGAAAGAATTTATCCAAGAACTTCTCTTCCAAGGGAGCCCAGGTGGTGATTGGCTCCCCGTCCAAAGAATTGTAAAGCTTAGTGCTCTTCCAGACAAGGTGAAGTTGAAGAGTCTGAGCATGACTGCATCCATGGTTGTTCCAGCTTGTGGTACCAACCTACAAAGAGTTTTGAACCTCTTCAATGGTCCATGCAGTCATCTCCAGCACTTCCAGAGAATGATATGCCCTCCATTATATGGATCCATTGTATCCTAATCTCAAAATTAGGAGTGCTGATGAGTGGTGGTTGGACTGGATGGTTGTCTTCATAGTTCTTGGGAATAGTGTAATCCCGTAATTGCTTGCTTCTTACCAACAGTTGAGTAGCAACCGTGGCTGCTTCATTCTCAGTGTGGATGTGGGCTTGCTCTTCATCCCGTACTTTGACATGAACTTGGGCACGCGTGTCGGCAATGAGTTGCGCTCGCTGGGCTGCTATGACAGCATTGACCCTTTCCATCACTAGTGCAGCTTGGCATTGATCTTCGGCCATTTGTCTTGCTCTTTGACGATTAAGTCTAATGCGGAAGTGGAAGCTTCTCTCTACCTCAGAGTCGTACTCTGGATCAGGGGAGAATCCGAGATTATGCGATGGTTGCATACACATCTTCTACCAGAGTAGAGGAAGAAACACACTTTTCAGATGATGCAGGAGATATGATGAAATCAAGATAATATGGGGTAATGTTTAAAGAAAAAGTGTAAAACCCTAAACAACTAGCAAGATGATAAATGAAATAAAAATGTTCTATTGTCCCCAAAAACGATGTCAATTTTTTTATGGAGCTTCCACTTGCGTGGAGTTGCGTGCACCACTAAAAATCCTAAAGATAGTAAGTATTTAGGTTTAGCCTTGCTTATACTAGATTAAAAACTCCACCCACGTATGCTAGGATACGTGGAAGTCTTATCGTAGTACAGTTAAGGGTCGCATCCACAGGACAATGGTCTTGTTAAGATCATCAAGATAGAAAACGTTAGAATTTCATTTAACTCCTTAACAGTTGGTATTTAGATCAAAGAGTTGGTTTGGTTGTTTAAACTAAGTGCAAGTAAAGTAAAAGCAAGAAAGTAAATTTAAGGTTGTAAACAATATTTGGGAACCACTAGGATGTGATCGGGTTTCACCACCACTACGCATGGATCAAAACATACATCACGATAACTTGGCTTGCAAAGAAAAGAGTCTAAACAGATAGTATTTTTGTAGACTTAGCTTCCTTTCAGATAACTAACTATGAGAAATGTAGAAGTGTTGCAATGCCATCCATCCCCAGACGAATGGTCACTCACTTTGCATCACTCCCCTCACAAAGTGTGTTCCTCGACCTGTCAAGGTTGTACTTTCATACATCAACTGATTCCATTTCATAGTATGAAAGTACAACAATGGAGGTGAGTTTACTCCACTCCTTGAAAATGCTCCTAGATACCGAACCAAACGTATGGTGACTACATACAATTTGGAACCAACAAATAGTCGATATTTGAATCTAGAAGTACAAACATAGACAATTTGCACTAACAGATAATAGATAACACAAGTTGGTGATCAAGCAACTAGCATTCATTAAACAATTGATGTTGAATTGGAAAGATAGTTTTCTATTGCAAACTCAAGAATTACAATGTATGAAATGAAAACATGGGTAGCAGGGCTACTCCCCGCACCCTAGTGTATGAGACTACTCGCTCATGGAAAGAACAAAGAAGGGGGAAAGAAGAGAGAGAGCATCGTCTCCATGAAGGAGGGAGGAAGTTCGACCCCTTGGAGGAGAGAGAGAGCAACGATCTTCACACTTCATAGCTTGCTTGATGATGAATCCTCCTCTTCCCACCCTCTTTGTTGATGAGAGAGAAAGTAGCTTGGAGATGGAGTATGGATCTCAGACTAACAACCTCGGGGTAGTGGGTGAAGGATGGAATGGCTCTGGAACAATAGAGGCTGCCTTTGGACATCTAAGACTTGATGATTTGTAAGGACCCCTTTGGGTTCTATTGATAGGATTTTGAGTGAGCCTTAAATGGTTTGGGGTATGTGGGTCCAAACGGTCTTGGATACCATTTGGATTTTCACATGGTTTGGAGACCGTTTGGACTCTCTCGGTTTGGAGACCGTTTGAATTTTCACACGATTTGGAGACCGTTTGGACTTTCTCAAGTTGGAGACCGTTTGAGTCCTCTCAGTCTGAAACTGTTTGCTTTCATTCCATCTTCGGGTCGTGTGGCTTCATACAGTCTTGGGACCGGTTGATCTCCATTCGGTCTTGGGACAGTTTGGCTTCATACGGTCTCGGAACTGTTTGGCTTCACATGGTCTCGGGACCGTTTGACCTTTATTTGGTCTTGGGACTGTATGGCTTCATACAATCTTGGGATCATTTTGCTTCACATAGTCTTGGGACCATTTGACCTTTATTCGGTCTTGGGACCGTATAGCTTCATACGGTCTCATAACCGATTGATCTCCATTTAGTCTTGGGACTGTTTGGCTTCATATGGTCTCGGGACCGTTTTGCTTCACACGGTCTTGGGACCGTTTGATCTTTATTCGGTCCTGGGACCGTTCGACTTCCATTCAGTCTTGGGACCATTTGGTCTCCATTCAGTCTTGGGACCGTTTGGTCTCCATTCGGTCTTGGGACCGTTTGGGGGTTTTGTAATTTTTTTGTGCTTTTCTGTAAGAAGTGAAAAGGAGAAGTTAATCTAATGGTATATTTATAAAAAGGTGAGAAGTTAAATATTCTATATAATTTAACTAAGAAAGAGTATGGAAAACTGAGAAAACTAGTAAGATAACATCGCAAAATGGGAGGTTATCAACAAGAGAGCTCAAAGAAATGTCCATCAAAGAAACATAACTCACCAATATGAAAGTTGAACAAGAAATCACCATGAGAAAGGAACTCGACCACCCAAGCTCCATGGAGACTTCCTCTAGCTCTGTAAGCTTCCAAGCTCATCCACCAAGAAGAGAGGAACAAGGATGGATGAAAGGGTTTACTTGTGTAAAGGAGGAGGGGGTTATATACTTGAGAGATGGAAGAGATATCAAAGGAGAGGTTTCATCATCTTAGGAGCTTAGGTGACACTTGTCCATGAGAAAGGGGCCACATGCAACAACATGCAAGGCATGGTGATAAGATCTAATCTAGATCTCATCCTCTAGGTATCCTTCCAAGATCATGGGTGATATGCCAAAGCTCTACACCCTTCACTAACTGATATGGTAAAACTCAATATACACATAAATCGATAGAGCATACTCCAAAGGCACAACCCCACACACTCAGAAATCGATAGAGCACAACCCTACACACTTCACAAACCAATAAGGAACAACCCTACACACACAAACCTATAGAGAACAATCCTACACACTTCACTAACGAATAGGAGACAACCATACACACTTCACAAACTGATAGGAAGCCTCTCCAAGGTTCTCTAACCCGAGATAGTCCATCTAAGATCAAGGCATATCTCATACATGTGTTCCATATATCACCAAAGATGTCACAATACAACCAATATCCAAACAAGGTTCCCACCTCTTCATCTCTCCTCTAGATGATGCCAAGAGAGGGAAGGAACACTTTAGATATGGTAAATTGCATGTCAACCCTTCACTTTTGGAAAATTGCAATTTACACCAAAACTCATACATAAAACACAAGCATCAACCATACAAGCTCAACTTGGAACTTAGTCTTTCCACCAGGTGCCCCATAGCATTATTCTCTCTCTTATGATGCTAAAGCACTAAGGGCACACTCATCATGTGTCATATTGTAAGATAACCCCTCATCCTGGGTAAGTTTCACATTGGTCCATAACAAGCAAAAATTGATCAACCATCATGAAACAGAACCAAAATTGAAACATAAGCATGTCACAAGATAACAAAACACCTCAGACGATCAGACTAAATTTATATGAAACTTACTTAAGAAAAACATACATGGTTATCCCAAAACGTGGGTCACAGTCCTTGCTGGCTATAAATCATTTCAAAATTGCATCAATCTTGTCTTCCTGTCATCTTCATCTTAAGACCATGTAAAGTGCAAGAGAATGCTCATTTCTATGGAAAAATTCTCTGGAAAAAAGAGGACTCAATCTAATATACTCTTGATTGATTTCTATAACCTCTAAGTACAAGTAGGAAAATGCATACGTCTTAGAGGAGGAAACAACTACCCCTCCTAGTGCTCAAAACCCAGCTAGAGATCAAAAGAGGATTGGTCACTCACTAATTCTGAAACATTTTATAGCCCTAAGACTAATTAGGATAATAAAAGCTGAGTATTAGGAATAAAATTATAGGAGTTGTGCCAAATAAGATGATGAAGGACTCCACCCAATCGATATAGTGTTGCACTTAAGAATGAAGATATGCCCTGCCCGGTAGTAGAACCTAAAAGCCAAAATATCCTTCACATGTCTTTCAAAGGTAATATCATATAACCACCTAAGACTACATTAGATCCAACATTTGGGTGACACTGTACTACAATAGTACACATGGTTGAGTGATCCTGAGGAAGATCGAATACACTGTAGCCTTATCCCACCCTAGTACATCTAGCTAGGATACCAAAAAAATTTGGGTGTGAAAGATACCTCTTGCAAGAACCTTGCATAAGTATGGCTAAGAAACAAGGGTTTGATCTTATTGTGAAGGAAAAACACTTCCTCAAAGAAGATTGTTTGAGATAAAAAGGAGTAACATAACTCTGGATCTAAGAGAACAAATATGGTATTTAATGATTAGACCAACCAACTACATAAATATCTTGACCTAAAGTTGGTATAAGGACATGTTTGATCACAAAAAAACTAAATTAATAAAGACCTTTGGAGTCATTTGATGCTTTGATTCTATTTATTAGATTTATTACAAAATAGACTCTAAGTTTGGGGGGTAGATAACATCCTATTTTGTTGTTGTTTCATAATTATTTTGTTTGTAGTTCCCTTCTTTAGTATTAAATCTTTCTAACTTCTATACATTTTCTTCATAATTTACCCTGATTAAGCGGTAACAACTTCCTTTGTACAGAAAAACCATCAAATGAACGTCATATCCCATCTATCGATGGCCTCAGATAAAGAGTCCACTTGAAATATGCCTTCCATTAGTTTCCATAACTGATGGGTGCATCTAACCCACCTCTCAGAGGTGCCAACAACTCCATCAATCGAAGGGTGAGCCAAGATCTCCTCCTATGACGTCTACGAGCCCTACGAGTTGAAGACTCTCGTTCTGAAGGTCATCCATAGAAGATGATGCCATCCACTCAATGAACGGAAGGCTCTCCAACCAAAGGCTTGCCTACCAAAAGAAGCACCAGGGTTCTTCTACCGACATATCCACTACACATCAGGACTCAAAGGCCCAAGAACAACATACTAATGGTTTAGTCGGAGGAATACCGCTTCTCCCTCTATATCTCAACCCGCCCAGGATACTAGGCATTTGTCAGAACACGGTAGATAGATGTTTGATCAGGATCACAACAACTGAAGGATGAAATCCAATCTAGCCGTCTGATGAATTGACAGAGCATCCACCTTTTAAACATTCTATTAACCATCCGTTTACTAATGTTTCCACAACATTGATCAATCGAAGATCAAGCACACCATACCAATCGATGGCTCACTAACAAGCCACACCTACTGATGGTGGTGTTAGGTACACCAACCACCATGTAAGTTAAGCACGTGCCCTTAGGACATTCTTATAGGACTTGGCACACAGACAAAGCTCATATATGAGAACCTCGAGCTTTGCACTAGTTCCTATAAATTTCGGACCCCTTGCTATGTAGAGGGATTCTCTCTTCTCTCAAGTTGATGATGAATTGCTACCGCTACACTCATTCTCCATCGACCTTCAATCTGATCTATCAGTTCACCACAAACAAGGACAAAAGTCAAAGGTTCCATCATACCTTCACTATCACTGAGCAACTGCTAAAGCCATCTTTAAGAGAAGAAAGATAACAAAGTAGAGCCCAACATCCACCACATGATCACTACCACCAGATTCAATAAGGAGGTCTTCCCCAAGATTTAGTACCCCTCTTATGGCTATTGTATTTGAGTCTTCCTCCTTGTACTCATTCCTACCTTCTTCCTTCCATTTTATTTACATTTCATCCATTCTTCGTGGCTTCATTCTGTTTTAACTTTGTCAGGACACTCACGACTATGAGTGGGTAATCCATTAGCTTGGGTTGGGAGTAGTTGCTAAGTCTCTCCCAACATTAAATACCTATGTACATTGATGTATATACTTTTGGTAATGTTTATCTCCATACTCTTGTTTTAATGATTCACTTGCATGATTATCAACTATCTATGTTGTTTGGTGGTTAATACCTTGAGCGAGTAGTATTAACCTATATATAAGAGATATGGATCAACATGAATGCATGATAATGTTGGAATATTATAGATAAATATTATATGGTTTGAAGTTTAATGTTTATTTGCCATCTCGAGAAAGAGAGAAAAAAATCTTATCATCTAGATATGTCTTGAGCTCAAGAGAGGAGGAAATATGCACTTATAATGATTACTTGTAAACTTTGTAAGGGTATCTATTGGATATAGGTTTTGTAGGTTGAGAGATCTAAGGTGGTGAAACCCAATTCAAGTTCCATCCATCTATATTTTAAATTACTCTTCAAGATTCTCAATATAAACTTGTTTTGTCATATTATTCTTTATTTCTATTTTCCTTATTTTGTTACCTTATTATTTGGAAATCACTGTTCAATAAGGAACAATAATATTGCATATTGATCAGTGTATCTAGACCAAGGATTTTGTGATGGCCCTAGTTTTAGGGTTTTCATACCCAATATAGTACTTGAAGACAAACCTATAATAAAATAGATATTGATGGATCATGATGCGTTATATAGTCAAATTAAATAAGTTAGGAATGTGTTGATAATTTTAGAGGATAATTGATGTATAGATTAAGTCCATTACCTTATATAGATACCACTTGGGACTACTTGTGTACCAATTTGAGTATATAAATCCAGATTGTTGATCGATGAATGATGGGATGCTTATTAATTAATATGTTAGAAGTGAATGTGTTTCATCATGGTTTCGTGAAGAAGAGATTTGTATTTAAGGTTTATACAATCATTGTGATGTTATTTGAAGAATTAGTTTTAACAAACTTACATTGGAAATTTGATCTTAATCTCTGTTGAGTGCTTGATTACATGTTGAGGAACTACTGCCTAAAATTTCATATCATTTGCACTGTCCATGTGAGAGATATGGATGTTTGAAATTGGATCATATGATTACTGATTCTTTAATATTGAAGCTGAGTCTGTTTCCATATAAATGTCACAGACCCATGGTTTTAATGGAGGCAGTGTAGGATTTAGTATTGAAATCCTATAGTGAGGATCTGACACTAGATTAAGGAGTCAGGACCAGAGAGTGGAGACTCTATCTTCCACAATCTGACTTCCTTGGAACTGACTATAGTTGAAATCACAAATTTCTCATGCCAACACACCACAATATTGTGAATAAGTCATCAACTCAATTGGTTAATTTTCTCTGAATCACAAAGGCATACACAACAACCTATATACCACAAAAACATTGGTGATGCCAAAGAGAGATCGACTTTCCCTCCTTTGCTCCTTCTCAACTGTACTTTTTAGTGATCAAGCAGAGACAATAGAGAAGATTCAAGGAATGTGGGTTGGTAGATTGAGGGAGTTCTCCTCCATTCAGTCTCGCCCCTCTTGACCCATTGCATAGTGGAAAACTTGAATAATACCAAGTCAAAGGAGAGGTCTTGGTGAGGTTCTGAGTGGGAGGGATAACCAATAGAGGTGACCCTTCCTCCTTGATCTATGTTGATCTAGAGACGCCTCTGAGAAACTAGACAAACCCCACCACTGGAAAAATGGAGATCAGGTCACGAGAATCACCGACCAGGACCAGTATGAAGCTCGTGGCAAGGCTTCTTGGCTTCCGATAGGTCTTCCCTATAGCCTCTGAACCCAACCACACACATCATAGAAGAAAGGTCAAGCAAGAGCGTCTGGAGATCCCCACCCTAATTTGGGTATGCCTACGAGATCAATGTGCTTGTGTGAACCTCTTTGATGTAGCATGGGATGAGTTGTGGTGCCAATGACAAAACCCCCATTATGATCCTCCTAATACTCCATCATCGACCAGGCCAGGTGATGTAAACCAGTTGAGGTGGCGCTTGGGGATTCACTGCTGCTAACCTTCCTAACCATGATGGAGTCCTAAGTGGTGAGGAATCCTTGATCTCCTAGGATTTTCGAACTGCAACACTACACCGTGAACAACACCACTATTCCTCTTTCAGATGATGGAGTAGCAGTGAAGAATGGAATTGTGATGCATAAATCATGAGGAGAGAGGAGGCTTTCCCGCCTCTGGTCATCCTACATTAATTTAAGAGAACTGACCCGCCAGTTTACATAGGCTAGAGTGAGCCAAGTCTCCCTCTCCAGCAAGGCCAAAATGGAAGAAAAGATATGGGAGTGAGCAATTGTACAAGTGGTACCTATTGTGTTTAGATCTTGTTAGCATACATGTTCATGTACTTGTAAAAAAATTCTTTTAAATTATGTAAATGTAAGTTGTACAATTCATTTTGTAAATAAACATTTTGAATGTTGAGATATATTCATGGTTATGTTCATATATGTGCATATTGCTTCCACAATGCACTCTGATATGATTGGATAGTGTTTTTGGATTTTGACCTCTCATCCCCATGGGGTTTGGAGAAGCCAAAATCAAGGGATGTTATAGTTGGTATCAGAGCATGAAAAATAGCTACACCTAGAAATTGCTCACCATGAAACATATGAACTAAGTTCACCTTTCACTTTAAACTCTAGAAATATAGTAAGTTGTTATATAGGAATAAGGTTTGACTTAGCCTCTAAGTTAGAACCTAGATGTTCGAGAACTAGGTTTAGACAAGTGTCTAAAACCCTTTCCATATAGAGCTCATTTGTATTGAGTAGCTACACTAGTCTACACCCTATTCTCACCATTTCACTAGGTGGCATGGCATTGGACTATCTACTGTGTGTGGGATGCTCATTTTACTGATTTGGTTTTCTTTTCCAATCATATCGAGCCTCAATAGTTTCTCTGACGTCTTCTTCTTAGAGAAAAACTATATAATATTTTATTATATATATGTAAATATAAAAATGTGTCCCTCATATAGGGGTATAGTTGATGTTCATGCAATTTAAGTGAAAGGAGTGACACCAGTCTAGAAGAGAGAGTAATTTTAGATTACATGCTTATAGAGCCTTATCAAATATTTGAGAGTTAGAGTAGATGATAGATTGATAGTTGATATAACCAAGGATAATCTTATCTAAGTTTGATCCCTGATGGTATAAGTTTCCATATAAATGTCTAATATGTATACTGGCTGAATCCAATTTTAGAGAATCTAAGCTAAGTCTTGATGATGAAAGTCCATTCCCTTTTCTTACTTAAGACAAGTTAAGTTAAGATAAGATTGAATATGCATGAGTCTCAAGCTCTTTTACATAGGAGGACCTCTAATGTTAGGACAAGATACATGGTGAACTCCAGAGAGAGTGAGACCCAGAAGGAGAGGGTCATAGGACCTACCTTAAAATATATGAAAATATGAGATATATGTAAAATGATGTGTCCTAAGATGGGTTACTCCTGAGTAGATGAGTTGATTCCTTTTGCATGATTCAATCCTATATGTGAGAGTTGGGTAAAAAAAAGATGGGTAGGTGACTCATAATGAGAAAGTCAATCCTTTGACGGAGTTAGGTCCTAGCTTGAGTGACTTAAGTCTGTGAAGCTCATCATTAGCTACAAATGAGGTGATATATGGAACTCTGGTTCTTGGAGTAAAATGTCTTGTACATCAGATACTCACATAAGTTATTCCTTCTTATCCTCTTTCTTGATACATGATGCTAGAAAACCTCATTTGAGCTACAAAGATGATTTATCTATAAAAGGTCACACAGATAAGCTTGGCCTAATATTTTTCTATATTCTCTTCCTATATTACACATGTTATTTTAAGTTTGAAATTATGATAAGCGTGAGTTAGTATATTCTCTTTGCCCTCATATCATAGATGAAACATTTTAGTTTTAAATCATAAGCTTGAACATGAAGATATCTTCATAGATTACATGATCACAAAATATAATTCTTAACCTGAATCCTTCTGAAGATGCTTCTGTGTTTGAGAATAACTCTCGCACGATAGGATGAAAATCTTAGTATGTGAATATGAAGATCAATCCCCTCTAATGCTGAAATACTAGTATGATGTTGACTATAAACCACATTAAAGATGTTAAGTCTGACAATTATAACAACTAATGACATGAAACTTTGACATCAATCTATGATTAGTAGGGTGAAATATGCAACCCTACATAGTACATTATTAACTTCATATGTATGAATAAAAACCCTTAACCTTAAGGTACTACAGGGATGTGAATCCTAAAATTTAAGAACTTCATGTGATGACTAAGACACTAAGTGATGCTACAGTTCCTTAAAAATATGATGCTTCCACCTATATAAGGTGGGGTGGGTACACCCTACGTGCTTAAATATCCAAAGATGACTACTTAGGATTAATCTAGAATAATGATATTCTTGGAACTTAGAAGTGGTGACCTAGAGGCATCCACAACTCCTTGAGATCACCTTAAATATGAGACTAGTTTAATTTTGAGGATGAAAATACATTTAAGGTGGGGTGAATGTGATGACCCTAATTTTAGGGTTTTGGTACCAAATATACTACTTGAAGACAAACCAAGAATAAAATAGATATTGATGGATCATGATGTGTTATATAGTCAAATTAAATAACTTAGACTTGTGTTGATAATTTTGGAGGATAATTGATGTGTTGATTAAGCCCATTACTGTTATATATATATACCACTTGGGAATACTTGTGTACCAATTTGAGTATATAGATCTATATTTTTTATCGATGAATGATGGGATGCTTACTAATTAAGATAATAGAATTGAATGTGTTTCATCATGGTTTGGTGAGGAAGGGATTTATATATAAGGTTTATACAGTCATTGTGTTTTTATATGAAGAATTAGTTTTAACAAACTCACATTGGAAATTTGATCTCAAAATCGGTTGAGTGCTCGATTACATGTTGAGGAACTACTGCCTAAATTTCATATCATTTGCACTGGCCATGTCAGAGATATGGATGTTTGAAATTAGATCATATGATTATTGTTTCTTTAATATTGAAGCTAAGTTTGTTTCCACATAAATGTCATAGACCCATGATTTTCATGGAGGAAACCTAGGATTTAGTACCGAAATCCTATAGTGAGGATCTGACACTAGATTAAGGAGTCAGAATCATAGGGTGGAGACTTTGTCTTCCACAATCCAACTTCCTCATAACTGACTGTAGTTGAAATCATGAATTTCTTGTGCCAACACACCACAATATCATGAATAAGTGTTCAACTCAATTGGTTAGTTTTTTCTGGATCAAGGAGGCATACACAACGACCTATATACCACGAAAACATTGGTGATGCCAAAGAGAGATCGACTTCCCCTCCTTTGCTCCTTCTCCACTGCACTTTTTAGTGATCAAGTAAAGACAATAGAGAAGATTCAAGGGATGTGGGTTGGTTGATTGAGGGAGTTCTCCTCCATTCACTCTCATCCCTCTCCACCCATTGCATAGCAGCAGCCTTGAATAACAATACCAAGTCAAAGGAGTGGTCTTGGTGAGGTTGTGAGTGGGAGGGATAACCAATAGAGGTGACCCTTCCTCCTTGATCTGTGTTGATCCAATGACGTCTCTAAGAAATTAGATGAACTCCACCACTATAAAATCAGAGATCACGTCACGAGAATCATTGACCAGGACCAGCATAAAGCTCACAGAAAGGCTTCTTGGGTTATGATAGGTCTTACATATAGCCCCTGAACCCAACCACAAAGACAATGGAAGAAAGGTTGGGAAAGAGCGTTTGGAGATTTCCATCCCAATTTGGGTGAATCAACAAGATAAATGTGCTTCTACAAACCTCCTCAATGTAGCATGGGTTGAGTTGGGGTGCCAATGACAAAACCCCCATTATGGTTCACATAATACTCCATCATTGACCAGGCTAGGTGTTGCAAACCAGTCATGGTGGCACTCGAGGATTTACTTCTGCTAACCTTACTAACCACGATGGAGCCCAAAGCGGTGAGGCATCCTTGATCTCCTGGGATCTTTAGACTGCAACACTATACTATAGACAACACCACTATTCCTCTTTTAGATGGTAGAGTAGCACATACGAACAAAATTGTGATGCATAGATTGGGAGGAGAGAGGAGGATTTCTAGCCTCTGGTCGGCCTGTGCCAATTAAAGAGAATCGGCTAGCCAGTTTACATAGGCTAGCATGAGCCAAGCCTCCCTCTCCAGCAAGGCCAACATGGACCAATCATAGACTGAATCTCTCCTAGTTTGGAGAGTGGGACCACCCTAAACAACCTTGTCGAAGTGCATGTTTCAATTTCTCTCAACCTGGATATGCTTGCTTATTTAGGACTTTAAATTTCAGTTAATCTATTAGTTTTATTTGACATGATTTGAAGTTCTAACTTATCTTGTGAGAATTTTAAATCTCTATTCACCCCCTCTTGAGACCTAGATCCAATAGTTTAGACCAGCCTTGATGTCAGCTTCAATGGAAAATGAAAGGATGATCAACCCATATCTTAGGGTGAATACCTCCAACTCACCTCTCAGTCTCTAGTTTAGGATCGTCAATGGGGAAGGTATTACCCATTTACCCTTTATCCATACCCTATAGGGTAAGGGTAAAGGTTTTTCTACCCTTTCCCCATTTACCCTTTCCCGTTTCTTGATCACATTAAAGGGGGAGGGTAAGGGATGGACATTATCCACACCCTTTTACCCTCATTTATTTGACAAAAATATATAAATATATAGAATTTTCTAATTAAAATTTCATCCTATCTTTTGGTTTTTGTCTTGTCTCCCACCCCACTCACACTCAAATGCTTATAGTGTACTATTATTAAATGTTGAACCAACTGACAACGATGTGGAACAATAGGAAAAGGATGGCTCCACGCTCCCTTAGCCTCTTCTCTACTTGCTTAGTCATATGGATTTTCTCTTTTGCGTTTGAAATTTCTTAGGCGTCCCTTCTATGGTCACATTCCTCATCTTGGTCTCATGAGAAGTGAGTGGTTGTTGCTGTGAAGACCAGTAGTGTTGAGAAAATTCCTTGCGGAAGCTGACCCGATAAAATAGTTGAACCCCTTTCACACAATTTTTTACTTTGCCCTCATTGTATGGTGAAATTAATAAGAGAGCTTCCTCAATCTGCTAAAATATAACAACACTAGATGGAATAGAAAAAGATACTTCATTTTTATTCTTGGACTAATGTCTAAATATATTACACAAGCATAAATATTGATTTTCTTATTCACATTTGTGATAACGCAAGTGAATAATGATGTGAATTAATCTTTATCACCTTAGGAACCACATTAAAATATGTTAGCCTTTTTACAAAATTCTCTTTATATCAAAATTACATGTTTACCCTTTACCCTTCCCATTTACTCTGTAGGGAAGAGGGCAAGGTTAAGGGGAGGGTAAGGGGATTGTTGAGAAGGGTAATTACCCTTACCCTTACCTGCTACCCTTTGGAGGGCAAGGGTAAGGATAAGACATTACCCTTCCCATACCCTCCCCGTTGACACCCTACTCCAGGTCTTAATCCTTCATCCTGTCAACTAGATCATATTCACATATGTTCCCACAATCTAGACAATGGCAGAGAACCTATGATCATCATCCATTTTCCCACAATAGGCTCCATGAATCTCGTCCATTGACGTTTATCCCCTTCTTTGAAAAAAGCAATGTCTTTGGGTGCTCGAGGATGCTTCCTCTGATGTGCATGGGCGGACCCTCCACGTCCTTTCCCAATCACATGCAATGGTTACATCATCTCTCAATCTTCTCCATTGTTCAATCATCTTCGGGGTAGCAGAAACATTGGTACCATGAGGCGGATATCCCTTCTAATTAGGGATGGGACTGGAGGCCACTGGCTTTCACTCGCCATGGATCGTCCCAACCCTAGAGAGGGATTAGATCTCAGGTAGAGATAGAAAGCAAAAATCCAATTGATCTTTAGAGAGAAAGTAAGATTTGTTAAAGACTAGTACATAGGAGACAACATTAAATTATCCCAGAAGCTTATGCATGATCTTAACCCTAGGAGCCTCATGGGAAGAAAACATGATATACTATGTAGATTTGTCCAAGGTCTTTGACATGGTAAATTGAAATTTTATAGAGTGTATATTGGGGTCTTTTGGGTTAGCTAGAGGATTCATTGCATGCCTCTCTTGGTAAAAGATGCATGGTTTTCTTTATCGGTCAGTCGATGTTTAGGGTTTTTTTCCTAGTATCATGTGGTCTTAGAAAAGGGATCCACTACCACATATCCTATTCATATCTCTGAGGAGGTCCTAGGGATACACGTCAAAAGGACATGAGCTTAGGACGAATACACAATTGAACACAAGATATTTATAGTGGTTCCATCTTTAAAGGATGTAGCTCTACTACCAAGAGAGGTCAACCTGTAGAATTTTGTTGTTTTGAGGAACAACTTACATTTCCTTACCAGATTTAATAGATAAACCGCCTTTTTCAAGTACTAAAGGATAAGTTTGCATTCCCTTTAAGGATTAGAGTTCCAATAACCATACAAACATCTTACCCAATTTTACCTTGACTCTTCAATCCTGACTAAGGACTTATCCACTCTAGATCAAGAGTCTTTTGCCTAGGGTTCTCCATGGCAGCGGTTGTAGGGGAAGTTTTAGCAGTGGTCGGGGCCGTGGTTACTCCGATCATCCACCGAATCCTCATAGGGGCATCCAAGATGAAGTCCCTCTTGCTCGTGAAACAACCAACATCATCAATTAAGCTATTAAGACCCCTATTGTGGGTGCAGCAAAAGATACAGAGATGACTACGGATGCCGATAATGAACAAAGCCATCATATGCAGAAACGATCACTGGACGACCAGTCGACATGTTAACATATGAGAATCCAGTATCGCTTGATGTTCTGCTTGACACTGATATTAGTGTTGATCTAAGTGTCATCCTCCCATCCTTCTCGATCTGCAATAATTCACTTCAACCTCTGCTCGAGCCATGGAGAATTTGCAATCATTGTCAAAGCTATTGGAATCAACATCGGTTTCAAAGCCATGATCAACAAAATCTACTCCATCTGGGAACCACAACAAGAGTTCTGAGTTATTGACCAAGAGAATGGTTACTGCATTATCCAGTTTGCCGGTCAGGATGATTACATCAACCCCATGACTGACGGACCATGGACGATCTTTGGTAATTACCTCTCGGTCCAGTCATGGTCGCTAGCCTTTAGACCATATGATCCCATCCCAAGGAAACTCATCGTCTGGGTGAGAGTTCCGGACCTCCCTATTTTTCTATTCCAAACCCAGTTGCTAAGTTCTATTGGTAATTGGATTAGAAAAACCATTAAAGTAGATGCTCATACCCTCTACGGGCACAAAGGGTAGTTTCCACAAATTGCTATTGAAGTGGAAACTTTCAAACCCCTACTGTCGGCCGTCTTCATTAATGGGGAACATTTTTGTCTCGAATATGATAACCTCCCAGTCATATGCATGAAGCGCGGGTGAGTTGGTCATGCCGACACAGACTATAAATAGACAGTACGTGTAGAGACCAATTAGGCCTCCTCCTCTGCATTGATTCCTCTGCCTGGTGTGACTTACACCATGGCAATCCATGCCAAACGGCCTAAGCTGAGAAAGAAAACACAAAAGAATCCTGATTGTAAGAAGACATCCTCAATAGAACAAGTGAAGCCAATACATGTCTTAGACACTGAGGCTAAGATTGATGATGAGGGATTCACTAAGGTGGTTAGCAAGAAACAAAAGAAGAAAAACAAGAAAGATGGAGGTACATCAACCGACCAAGCAGCTCCTAAGACCAACCCCAAGGTGGTCGATGAGTTAGTTGTTAACTTGGTTGGGAACGAAACTAGCAATGGTTGGCCTCAGCTTGAAGATGCTGGTCAGATCTTCCAATTCCAGTTGTCGACAACTGCCCCTGGGCAACATCCTCGCAAACCATTCAGCAAACTCGGGAAGGAGAATGGCAGTGGATTTGTCATTTTGAGAAATCACAAGGTGGTCTACTAGTCCGTGCTTAATCCAGAATGTATTCATAAAAAGGGTAGAACGGAGTACCTGGAGACTGAACCACCGAATGAGGCAGCCGATGCCAATCTAGGAGAACGTGGCACCAAAAAGGCCCCTGAGTTTGGTGATGAACCAACCAAGGGTGGTGCTGATGTTAATATAAATGTAGATGATGAGCAGTCTAACAGATTGCTCACTGCTATCTAAAGCAGCACCCTTTCCCTTACTCTATCTTTATGTTTTACTGCTAGAACATACAAGGCGCCTACCAAGACACGAAGATATGTATCATTAAGGAGATGAAATTCTTATACAAACTCCATTTTCTAGCCATTATTGAACCCTGTAGTGACTCCATTGCATCTAGCATCATTCGTCAATTGGGATTCTCTTACTCTCACATGGTTGAAGCAGTTGGGTTCTCTAGTGGAATTTGGCTCCTTTGGGACCAAGCTAAATGTGATGTTGAGATCCTCCTCAATCATAGACAATTTATTCATCTAAACATTAAAAAAAGTTGGCTCCTAACTATTGTTTATGGAAGTTTGAATCCTACACTCCGTAAACATCTTTAAGACCATCTTGAAGAACTCTCTACTACTATTCACTCTAGCTAGGTTGTCATGGGTGACTTTAATACCATGCTCCATACATCTAAGAAGAAGGGAGTGAAATTTTTTGATAAAAGCTCATGTTCTCATTTCAATGATGTCATGTTGAATACTAGACTCTCTGACCTGAGCATTCAGGGCAATCTCTTCACCTTCAAGCGAGGCAACCTTCTAGAGAGGTTGGACCGTGCCATTGCAAATGATGAATGGCTCAATAGTTTCAGTGAAGCCACGGTTATTGCCCTTCCTAGGCTCTTCTCGGATCATAATCCGCTCTTACTGCACATTTCTGGCCCACGACAACATCATCGTGCATTATTCAAGATGAAGGCTAGTTGGACTCTTAATCCAGACTTCCACTCTGTCGTCATGGAAAATTGGGACTCCTTACCATCCTTCCAGTTTACTCTTCATGATTTTCAAAGGCCCGCCATTAAGTGGGATCACAATCGCATAAGAGAACAATCCAGAGACAAAGAATCCTTACTTCCTCACATCCACCGCATCCATGTATCTTCTAAACTGAAACTTGATGGAACTAATAACTTGATTGAAATTGAATTGTAGGAAAAATTATAACCAACTCATTCTTAGTGAAGAGGTCGACTGGAACAAAGAGTACATGTTGACTGGCTTCGTCATGGTGACGGAAATACTAAATTTTTTCCAATCATTAGTCAAAACACGTATTCATCATAATAGGATCACACAACTAAAGGATGCTACGGGTGCATGGATCACTAAGCCTGACGCCCTCATCACGCATGTTTGAGACTTCTTTGCAGGTCTCATGACCCACTCCTTCCAACCTAACCCCGTGGATATTGCCCTATACCCCGGACTCTTCAAACAACTCACCATGTAGGAGCTTGTTCACATTCAATTGGCACCCTCTCCACAAGAAATTCACGATGTCATGTTCATGATGGCACCGTCCAAGGTGCCTGACCCAAATGGGGTATACAATGATTCATCCAAAACAATGAGGGTAAGATTGGTCCTTCGCTGGTCAAAACAATCACTGATACATTCGTCTCTGGTATAATTGATGCTACATCTGTAGATTCACATCTAGTGCTTATTCCTAAAATCAAAGCTTCTATCATTTGTGGTGACTTGAGGCCCATCTCGCTAAACAATGGATGCTTCAAACTACTGTAGAAGATCATTGTTGAATGTATTAAACCTTATTTTAATGAGTGGGTCTCACCTCACCAATCAAGCTTCATTCCTGGCCGGAAGATCAGTGACAACATTCTTCTAGTACAAGAGGTCATTCACTCAATGAAAACAAAAGCCTCCAAGAAGAAGTGGTTCTGTATCGAGCTGGACCTATCCAAAGCATTTGATAGAATGAACTGGAATTTTGTTGAATATACCCTCAAGAAAATGGGTCTCCCTCACAAAGTGATCAACCTCATCATGCAAATTATCACTATTGGGGAAACGTCTATCCTCTGGGTGGTCATCCAGTGCAATCATTCAAGGCTTCTCATGGAGTCCTCCAAGGCGACCCTATAAGTCCCTATCTTTTCATTCTTTGTATGGAGCGTCTAATCCAGGCTATCATCAACTCGGTGGGGAATGGCTCTTGGAGGTCGATTAATCTCTCACGAGGAGGAACACCAATTTCTCATATTTGCTTTGTGGATCACGTACTTCTATTCACTGAAGCTTCCCTATCCCAAGCTAAGAACATCAACATGATCCTTAAAGCTTTCTCCAAAGTCTCAGGACAAGTTGTCTCCAAAAAAAACTCTAAATCCTACTTCTCTTGTCATGTCACAAGTGTTGAACGTAGGTTGGTGAGCAGCAAACTAGGCTTCCCCTGGATGTCTGACCTTGGGAAATACCTTGGGATTCCTATCCTCCACCACAAAATTAACAAACAAATGCATGGACATATCACCTTGCTAGTAAAAGATCGGCTCAATGGATGGGTGATGTGCCATCTCTCTCTGGTTGGGCGCATCACGCTGGTTAAAAGCACTCTCTAGGCCTTGCCCACATAGACTATGCAAACTATGAAGATCTCGTCACCACTTTGTGATGACATCAACAGACATATTCACACTTTTATCTGGTCAGGCTCTGGTAGCAGGAAGCTTCCCTCGGTCGCTTGGAGTAAGATTACCCTAGCGAAAGACAAAGGAGGTATGGGTGTCAAGGATGTATGGGATCATAACTCCTCGCTTATGCTGAAGAATGTATGGTCCTTCTTGAATGAACCCGATAAAGTTTGGGTTAATATTTTCAAAGAAAAGTATATTGCGAATGACGAATTCTTAAAAAAACCTTGTTCACCTATGTGGAGCTTTATCAAAAGCAAAATAGGCGACGTCCAAGATTTGTATAGAAAAGTTATCAACAATGGTCAATCTACAAATGTGTGGCACAATAAGTGGATAAATAATCGATCTATAATGGACATCGTCCTTAAATAGACCATTCCCCCATCCCTTGACACACTCCAAGTAAGTTCCATGGTTCTTGACAATAGTGAATGGGACTGGGAATTCGTCAAAGCATTCCTCCCTAGTTCTACATGGCAGCTGATTGAGACTACACTATCGCCTAGCTCAATAGGTGGGGAGGACCAATGGTCGTGGCCGTTGGAAATTTCTAGAGCTTTGAGTAGCCGATCTTCTTACCGATGGCTTCGGCCAGATACTGAATGCACTACCCCAGGTAACTGGAGGTTGATTTGGTAAGCTAGGATCCCAAAGCGTGTCCAAGTCTTCCTCTAGATTCTGTAGCATAAATCTCTCCTCACGAACATTGAACGTGCTCGTAGGCATATGGACGTGGACCTGCTCTGCCTTGTATGCAACAACGTGAATGAAATACTACTACATGCTCTCTGGGACTGCCCTGAGTGCAATAAGACCTGGAAGGAGCTAGTTAAGGATAACTTGCATTTTGATCTAGCTGAAGATGAACACACTATGAAGGATACACCAGAGGCAAAGTTCTATACATTAATTTGCTGGCACAATTGGAATCTAAGGAATAAAATTGTCCATGATCATAGTGTTGTTCCTCTTGTAAGATGAGTTAAATTCATTCAGGAATGCTCATCCTCGATCCAGAAGGCCTGGACCGTGCCTTATATGTTGTGCCAACCTCCAGAGAGTCACACTATTCCTCCACACCGACTCCTTGTCTTTGTGGACACTACCTATCAATTTCACTCAGGCCAAACAAGACTTGGTATTTTCATGTGCGACAACCTGGGGCATAGTATCTTCTTTGCAGTTCTCCCAACTGCAGCTCGCTCCAGCCTTGATGCCAAAACCCAAGCGATATTCCAAGCCACGCAACTCAGTGCATCGAAAGGTTTCTCCAACTATATTATTCTCTCAAACTCCAAACAAGTAGTGGCCAACCTAACAAGAGGTTTCAGTGGCACAGACATATTCAAACCCCAGTTGAGAAGGTATAATGACCTTCGGAAGGACAACAGTAGCATGCTCCACTACATTCCTAGAAACAAAAATGTAATAGCAGACTGCATAGCAAAATGAGTTCTATGATCTAGGCGCTCCTTTTCTACTACTATGCAACCTCATGGCTGAATTGTAATGTCTGTGAGGTAGTAACTTTGCTTTACTCTTGTACTAGAGCACAAGATCAATAAAATGTAGCCTTGGTTTAAAAAAAAAGAGTCTTTTGCATTTTCCTTCTTGCTTCTTTAGCAAGGAAACATTCTTCAACCATCATTAGAGAGTGGGAGATAGATACAAAAAGGGTAGCTTTTTAAATCGCAATTGGGATAGATCCCCTTATAATATTCTTAACTTACTCTCAAAAATGTTGTAACACCCGAGCCCACTGCCAAAGGCTCTAGTAGAGTTTCAGGAATGACGACTGGCCCCACAGACCACCACTAGCCTTAACTACACTCTTTGTACTCACTAACGCGCAACCCAGGATCAACTTCTCGATTGGTCACCCATCCTAGTACTACTCCAAGATGAGCACGCTTAACTATGGAGTTCTTTAGAGATGGGCTCCTAGAAAAGGAGGTGCACCTTGGTGATATGGGTAGTACAATCATTCCTTATAAGATCATTCTATCTGAGGCCTCAAATCCTGGGATGTTACAATCTCCCCCACTTCGACTCTTGACACCTTCGTCAAGGCTCAACTATAAGACCCATAATCTATCCCCATTTTAGTGCAGACCCAAATGGCCCATGGGAACCCAGCTCCCAATCATGGAATACCAACGCAAGGGTGGCTACATCACCATGGGTAGCCCTTTCCAACATGCCTAGACCGTATGGCTCAAGACTAGCATGCCATATGCCCATGTGGGCCACACCTACTGGAGGGAAATTGGCTCTGATGCCATTTGTAACACTCGGGCCCACTGTCCAAGGCTCTAGTAGAGTTTCAGGAATGACGATTGGCCCCATAGAACACCACTAGCCTTAACTGTGCACCTTGTCCTCACTTATGCACAAGACAAGTTAAACTTCCTGACTGGTCACCCATCCTAGTACTACTCCAAGATGAGCACGCTTAACTATGTAATTCTTTAGTGATGGGATCCCAGAAAAGGAGGTGCACCTTAATGATATGGGTAGTCCAATCATTCCTTATAAGATCATTCTATTTGAGGCCTCAAATCCTGGGACGTTACAAATGTAGAAAAGTAATTCATATCAAGAGAGACTAAGGGTTTTAGGCACAATCACTCAATTATAAAATAGGAGCATAGAAGGTAACCTTGGATGAATCCCAATAGGTCCTATTTATGGTTGTGGGTGCCAACTAGTCAACAAATACAATTAATTTAAATTCTATCCATTTCTAACAGATGGGTTGCATGTCCAAAAAATATCAAAAACTTTTTACTCCTCTCGAAAAACTATATACCACTTTACAACTACATCACCATCATACAAGATTCTGAGGCTCTAATTCGGTGATGGAACTAGCATACCAAAAAATCAAAGAACACTGACCAAGATTTTGGGTGACCAAACTTGATAGATGGACCTTAATGCATTTCTTACCATATTGCCATTGACTAAGATTTTTGGCAGTTAAGATCGTGACCATTGACATTTGTTGGATAAGCAAATAAATCATCCAACTAGATAGTTCCAAGACAACATAGGCCAGTGAAAAAGCCTAATTTGCATTAAACTAATTAATAAATTACAAAATTCATTAATTTAATAAATATTAAGTATTTTTTGAACTTAATTACAAATAATATAGTCATTATAAATGGTGTACTAAGAAAATTCCAAGATAAAATCTATCTAGTCTTCATAATGTTGTGTACTTGAGTTTCGACAATCTAGGGTTTGTGGATTTGATTCATTTTGGTGTACCTATTCCTCAACGATACTTCGTATGTATAGACCATCAACACATAGAGTGAAGAGGTACGACTCATCCCAGTGATACTACTTCACATCATGCATGAATTTCTTCAACGCATTTCCGGTGCATTCATGGTGGATAATGATAGCGGCAAGGTAGTTCACATAATATGAAAACCAAGGGGTAGCTTCTGAAACTTTCATAAGTTGGTCGTCTGGAAGGGAGTTGTTAATTGGGATCTTCTTGGTTTCCAAGGTTTGGATGCAACTTAGGTGATCTGCTACAACATGTTATGTACCCTTCTTATCTCTTATCTCTAGATCAAATTCTTACAATAGGAGAATCCGTCTAATTAGCCTAGGTTTAGCGTCTTTCTTTGCTAGGAGGTAATGGATAGCTGCATGATCTGTGTAGACGATGACTTTTGAACCAATGAGGTAGGATCTGAACTTGTCAAAGGCATACACGACTACAAGAAGTTCTTTCTCGGTAGTTGTATAATTCCTTTGAGCTTCATCAAGGGTCTTCGATGCATAGTAGATCACATAATGTTTCTTTTCTATACATTGGACTAAGATAGCACCCACAACATAATCGTTGGCATCACACATAATTTCAAATGGGTGATCCCAATCAGGATCTCTAATGATGGGTGGTGTTGTAAGGGCAAGTTTCATGTTATTAAAACTTTTGACGTATTCTTCGTCAAAATGGAACTCAGCGTCCTTTAGTAACAAATTTGTCATCGGCTTGGTTATTTTAGAGAAATCCTTTATGAACCGTCTATAAAAGTCTGCATGACCTAGGAACGCACAAACTTCTCTTACATTTTTTGGGATAGAGAGTTTGTAAATCACTTTGATTTTTTCTCTATCCACTTTGATTCCTCGCTTGTTGATTCTACGACCAAGGACATTGCCTTCTTTCACCATAAAGTGACACTTCTCCCAATTCAACACAAGATGTGCTTCTTCACACCATTTAAGACAAGGGAGAGGTGTTTTAGGCATGAGTCGTATGAATCTCCGTATACAGAAAAATCATCCATAAAAACTTCCATGATGGTCTCAGTTAGACTAGAAAATATAGTTGGCATGCAACGCTGGAAAGTTGCAGGTGCATTGTAGAGTCCGAACGGCATCCTTCAGAAGGCATATGTTCCAAAAGGGAATGTAAAAGTTGTTTTCTCTTGGTCATCTGGATGTATAGATATTTGATAGAATCCAGAGTAACCATCGAGATAACAGAAGTACTCTTGGTGGGCCAACCTTTCTAGGACTTGGTCAAGAAAAGGCATTGGAAAATGATCCTTTCGATTCGCCTTGTTCAATTTTCTGTAATCAATACACATTCTCCACCCTGTGACTGTTTGAGTAGGGATGAGTTCGTTATCTGCATTGCGTATCACAATAGTTCTGCCTTTCTTGGGGACAACATGCACGGGACTTACCCATGGCGAGTCAGATATCAGATAGATGATCCTTGTAGTAAGTAATTTGATAACTTCACAGTGGACTACTTCTTTCATATTTGGATTTAGCTTTCGTTGATGTTCAATAGTGGGCTTATGCTATTCCTCCATGAGAATTTTTTGCATACAAAGTGCTTGACTCACCCCGGTGAGATCACTCATCTTGTAGCCTATGGCTTTCCTTCTTTCCTTTAGTCTTGTCAAGAGTTTATCTTCTTGTTCTACCGTTAGATTAGAATTTATGATGACTGGGTAGACTTTGAGGTCATCTAGAAATGCATACTTCAATCCCTCAGGTAGAGGTTTCATTTTAGGAGCTTGTGGTTTTTCACATGGTTCCTCAGTGACATCCATAGCTTTGGGTTCCTCAATTTTGGTTTCAGAATCTTCTTCGGCGGTGGCAAGGTTAAGAACACAATTTTTCACTTGTTCATCAACTGAACTAGTTGCATTTGGATTAGTCAAAGCTACTCCTAGAGGTTCTTCTTGTTTGTAATCCTCTTGTGTGAGTAGTGACATCTTCTCTATGCACTTAATCAAGTAGACTTCTACTTGCATGCTCGATCTTCACATACTTTCAAAAACTTTAAACTCGAGAGTTTCTTTACCTAATCTGAGCAGCATAGTTCCTGCTTCAACATCAATCAGGGCTCTTGCAATGGCAAGGAACGAACATCCAAATATGAGAGGGTATCTAGTGTATTCCTTTATGTCCATGATGACAAAGTCACAAGGAACATAGGAGTCTTTTCCTACCTTAACATGGACATCCTCAATGATTCCTAAGGGTAGAGTCACAGTGTTATCTACAAGGTGTATCGTCATGTCGGTTGGGAGCAGTTCAGCAAACCTTAGCCTTTTGCAAAGGCTAAGTGGTATGATGGATAAACTAGCACCAAGATCTGCCAATCCCTTCTTACAAGACGAATCACTGATATGGCAAGAAATCTCAAAAGATCTTGGATCTTTCTGCTTCTTGGGCATCTTGCTTTGGATGATGTCTGAAGTAGTTGTTGCTAGCTTGACTGTTTTGTATTCCTCAGTTATATATTTTCTGCTGAGGAGAGACTTCAAGTACTTTGTCCAGGCTGGTATATCAGCTAGAGCATCTAAAAAGGGAATATCAACATGAAGCTTTTTCATAGATTCTTTGAACTTATTGAAATGAGTATTGATTCAGCCCTATTTTAGGGCTTCATCTTGTAGCATTTTGTATTTCAATCACATATATACCTATTAGATTACATGTTATTTCCCTTAATATGCATATTTGTGTAAAATGCACTTATGGAGATTATTTACATGTTTTTCAGGTACTTGGATCACACTTGGATGGACGAGAGAGATGGAGGGACCCAAAGAAGGCCCCAGAGCTCCCCCAACCTACCCCTAGTGGCCAAGAGTCAAGCTTAAGCAAACAATGAAGCTCAAAGTGCAAGCAAAGCCCCCAGCACAGTCGTGGTAACACAGAATGGTCGTGCTACAAATGAAGAAATCATAGGAAAAATCTCAATTTTGAAGCAACCACAGAGCATACTCTACCACGGCCGTGCCACTCAGCACAGTCGTGCTGCAACCACCCACCACAGTCGTGCCACATAGCACATACGTGCTACCATATCCCACCACGGTCGTGCTACCCTCAACCCACCATGTTCGTGACCATTTCAACCCAAAATCGACCAAAACCCTGTTAACTTTGATGGAATAAACCCACGACCGTGCCCATCCACCACGGTCGTGGTCTACCCTACCTACCATGGTCGTGGTGACCTACTACGGCCGTGGTGACCTACCACGGTCGTGCTACTTACAAAACCTACCCATTTTTTCATTGCTTTCCTCATTTTACCCCTAACTTAATCCTAGACCCCCTAGATCCCTATATAAGCCCTAGTGGCGGATGGGGTCGGGAGGTTGGCTGCTTAGAGTCCCATTTTCGCTCCCTTGTCACCTCCACTCCATTCCACATCACCTCCACCTCAAATCCACTCCATTTCACCATTTACACCACATAATACCCCATATATAAGCCTTCCATCCACATCCCACTCCATTCCATCCAAGGAGAAGAAGGAGGACGTCCTTGCAGCAGCTGGTGGGAGGAGATTGCTCATCTACACCGAGCTCCATGGCTACTTCTTCCTCTATCTCCTTTCTTTTTGTATTTTTCTTTGTTATGAGTAGCTAGGCCCCTTTGGGTGGGCTGTTTGGGGGAAATTATGTTACTTTGATACCATGTTGGGGGAAAATGACATGTAAACATTGTAATTCCATTTGTTAATGATTATATTCTATTTCTATCTCATTCTCCATGGATTGCTTATTGGTTTGTGTTTGAAATAACCTAAGAATTTAGGCAAATTGCTTATATGTGTGAATTTTGGGATTTACCCCTTGGTCCAATTCTTGGATGCCTAGGTTTCCCCCTATCTTCCTACATCCTAATCAATCTCCCTAAACCTAAGTGAGAGATATAAGTAGATAGATGTAACGTCCTAGGATTTGAGGCCTTGAATAAGATGATCTTAAAAGGAATGATTGGACTACCCATATCACCAAGGTGCATCTCCTTTTCTGGGAGCCCGTCTCTAAAGAAATCCATAGTTAAGCGTGCTTAGCTTGGAGTAGTACTAGGATGGGTGACCAGTCGGGAAGTTGATCTTGGCTTGCATGTCACTGTGGATAAAGTGCGCAGTTAAGGCTAGTGGTGGTTTGTGGGGCCAGTCATCATTCCTGAAACTCTACTAGAGCCTTGGGCAGTGGGCCCGATCATTACAAATGGTATCAAAGCCATAACCCCTCTAGTAGGTGAGGCCCACATGGGCATGTGACATGCCAGTCTTGAGTTGTGCGATCCAGGCATGTAGGAAAGGGTTGTCCATGGTTGACGTAGCCACCCTTGCACTGGTATTTTGTGATCGAGAGTTGGGTTTCCATGGGCCATTGTGGGTCTGCACTGAAATGGGGTCAGATTATGAGGTCGTATAGATGAACCTTGATGAGGACGTAAAGAGTCTAAGTGGGGGATATTGTAACATCCTAGGATTTGAGGCCTTGGATAAGATGATCTTAAAAGGAATGATTAGACTACCCATATCACCAAGGTGCATCTCCTTTTCCGGGAGCCCCATCTCTAAAGAACTCCATAGTTAAGCGTGCTTAGCTTGGAGTACTACTAGGATGGGTGACCACTGGGGAAGTTGATCCTGGCTTGCGCGTCAGTGTGGACAAAGTGTGCAGTTAAGGCTAGTGGTGGTTTGTGGGGCCAATCGTCATTCCTGAAACTCTACTAGAGCCTTGGGCAGTGGGCCCGATCGTTACACTAGATTAGATAATTCTAGTGCAATCAACATGGAGCCTTCTCAAGGCTAGAATGTGGGGGAGTTGGGGTCCAAAGCCCTAATTTCACCTCCCCATTACTACACTCAACCCCTAATTGCCCTAGGAATGCCTAATCTAGAAACCTAGACTTGAGTAGACTCTAATTGATTTGAACCTAATCCCTAACCCAATTGAGCCTCGTAAGGGTAGTAGGGGGTGTTAGGGACTAGTTCCCCAATGCACAACCTAGCATATCTGAAACACCCCTGACCTGGGTTATGACCTAACCCTGGAAGTTTTGCCTAAATATGTAATTAAATACTTGTGAACACTCCCTGGCATGTAATTAAGTTCCTCAGGAACATTTACTTTCAATTTTGCTCCTTTTTGTATAAAGTTGTAGCAATGTGTTGTATGCAGGGACCTATGTGCAAATCACCCAGTTTAAGGGTTGAACTTGCAAAATTCACAAGATAAGATGTATCTCTGATGTTGAAACATCATGAGAATGGTTATGGTAAAGTTTGAGGGATTTCCCAAGCTTGAGCACCAAGGTGCAGCTGTGGAAGCAATCCCCATGCTTAGAAACCCTAATTTGGGGTAAAGTGCAATTTACCCAAATTGAGGGGTCCAAGTTGTAATTCTTAATATCTAGAACATCTTTTATGACTCTTGTCATCATTTAGAGTAGAAATGATGAAAGGGATACATCATTTAATAATCAGATGAGAAAAATGATCTTTGTGATAGAAATCACCTAAAATGGGTATGAAACCCTTTCATCTATGTACCCTAGTTGAAGGTTGAATTCCTTTACCCTTAGATCTTGAGATTTAATGAGATTTGTATAAGGATATATAAGTTTGGTCGTGCCTTTGAGCAAGGAAGGACCTAGATGTGATTACCAATCTTGTGAGGACCTTAGGGTGTAAAAGAGGCTAAAGTATATAAGCCCTTTTCCCTTGCAATTAAGTGAACGATCCTTTCTTTCCTTCACTTCTCTTCCTTTCTTGCTCAAACGACCAAGGACAGCTATGGAGCTCAGGGGGGAACGACCAACCTGTTCTAGGTAAGAGAACCCCACCTTCTAGCTCGAATTCATGGATGAATTCATTTTCTAAGGTTGGTTTTGTGGTTAGCTTACTTAGTCTTCTTGTTCTAGCCGACCAAAGCAACGTTTCCTTGGAGAATTCACCTCTGACCAAGTTGTGGAAGCTCAAGGACGCCATTAAAGCTTGGAGCTTGAAGGCTTGGAGCTCTAAGAACAACCTTTAGGCGGGTTTTATAACTCTAAACTTATGCTTCATATGTATGTTCAATTCTTGCAAATTACTTGGTAAATTCTCCTTCTACCACCCTTCTTCCTTGCACGTTTGCAAGCAAATCAGTGGAGAAACCGACCTTGCAAGAGGTTGAAGATGAGGGGCGTGATTCCCTATGTTACTTTTTCAAACGACCTTGGACCCTTTTGGTCCAAACGGTTGCAAACCGTTTGGGTTCAAACGGTTTCAAACCGTTTGCTCTCAAACGGTCTTGCAAGACCGTTTGGATTGAAACGGTCTCAAGACCGTTTGAAAGAGTTGACCAAGGGACGACCGTTTGAGGGTCTGTTCCTAACATATTGAATTTCATCTCTGCAAAGAATCAAAGTCTAATTCTTAACCAATTGAGAGTTGAAGGCACTTCAACATGAAACCCTAATCGGGTGAAAAAGTGCTGATTTAACACATAGATCTTGTTGAGTTTTGGGTTGAAGGACCCAAACGGTCTCAAGACCATTTGGGGATTCCTCCAAACGGTCCTCAGACCGTTTGGGCACAACCCAAGACCGTTTGAAGGTCTAGGGTTGAGTTAATCTAATGGTTTGAAGGTCCAATTGTAGGAAATTGATGAATTGATGAAAATTGCTGATTTTGACCTAATTGGACTTCAACCTTAGTCCAAACGACTTGGATTTTGGTCAAACTTTGGGCAAACGGTCTCAAGACCGTTTGGATGATGTCCAAACGACCTCAAGACCGTTTGGGCCAAGTTTGAGCCCAATTGGAGGTCAATTGATAGGTTCAACCTTGAATTGATTCACATTGTTGAACATTGATGACCAATCAACTTGAAACCCTAATTGAGGGGGATTGAACCCTAATTGGCTTGCAATTGAGGGTCAATTTGATGTCTAAGTGGCTAAGGCTAACCCTAATTGACTCAATTTATAAGTGGTTAGCATAGCTTTGATCAATTGAGGGCTTCAACACACATATCCATGAACTTTGGTGACCTTTGAACCCCTTTGGAGGTCCAAACGGTCTCAAGACCGTTTGAGACCAAACGGTCTCAAGACCATTTGGGGCCAAACGGTCTCAAGACCGTTTGGGCTCAAACGACCTCAAGATCGTTTGGTCCAATCGATCTCAAGCAAGTCTGATCAAACGGTTTCAAACCGTTTGAAGCTCCAAACGGTTTGGAAGTCAACCCTTCCAAACAGTCTTCACCTCCAAACGGTCTCAAGACCGTTTGGATCCAAACGGTCTCAAGACCGTTTGGGGTCAAACGGTCTCAAGACCGTTTGGGGTCAAACGGTCTTAAGACCGTTTGGGTGGTTGAAACCGTTTGGAGGTTGAAACCGTTTGGAGATTGGTGATGGTTTGTACTTAACCATTTGATGATGTGATTAGTTCAATGGTGATCCAATCTAAACCCTAATGGTAACCTAGGTCATTAAGGGACTATGTGATTAGTGAGTTAACCCATGATGGTGATCATGTGGCAAATTACCAAAATACCCTTGAGGGGTCTAAAGGGGTAAAACCTTGTTCTAATCAAACCCTAATCACATGATGTTGATGTTTTGGCTTATGTTAGTCAATGGAGACTTATCTTATCCTGATCTAGAGTGGTGTTGCCACCATCTACTAGTGAGAGGTGAGAGAAAGTATTCTAGAGAGAGAAAGTATCCTAGAGAGAGAAAGTACCCTTTTTTAGGTGGAAACTCAAGTGTGATACTTCAATTACACATGAATGTGCATGTTTAGGGAATGACCCACCTATGTGAGGTCATGGAAACCCTAATTATGATATCTAATGGGTCTTAATCTTAATTAAGAGCCTTAATGATGATGTTTCTCTTACATGATGATGTAATGAGTACAATTCACCATGGAAGTGAATAGTAAACCCTAATTTTAGGGTGATGACTTGAATGATGAATAGTAAACCCTAATTGTTGAATTGTTTACTATTATCTGTTGAATTAACCATGCAGGTTATTATGAGATGATGGTCACACCCAGGTATGGAATACCATGTTATATTCATTAAAAGCATGTCTTGAGCTTTATGAATAGTGAATCATCTTGATGCACTGCTAAGTGTCATCTTTTGTGATTTATGGGCTGTAAGAGCCATAAACACCATCAAGGTCATGCTTGACAGATGACTTGTGATGAGATAACTGAGAACTGGTGATTGTGATAAGTTAGGCCTGCTACATTTTAGTATTCTCATATATAGCTGTGATGCTAATGTTTTTGTATGATGTCAAGAATACTGAATGTACCTAACTAATCAAGTGAAATGTAGAGCCCTGATCATAGATCCATCATTGTCAGAGTCTAAATGATGGTGAAACAGGTTTTCCTCAGGGAACTCCTGGATCACATACTTTTGAGTATGTGGGGTACATGGATGTGTAGAACCTTACATCCTAGTGTAGGTATTTGATGTAGATTCATGTAGTCCGTCATACCTTCACTAAAAGAGAAAGGGTGAGAGGATGATGTAGATTCTAGTAGTCCATCAGACCCCACCATATAGTCCAAGAGGTGAGATGTAATACTACACTCCCTTAAAGACACAAACTCCACATCGATAAAAGATAAACAAGAAATCTTCCGATGACGAAGAGAGTACAGAATGCCACTGTAACTCTAAAATAGCGAAGGTCCAGTTTACCCTGGAGAGCTATAACAAAAGATATCACGCCAGATATCTAACTTTCAATCCTCTAACTGACTGAGGAAGATGAGGTCATAAGAATCCGGCTCTTTTAATGACCTATGTATGATACTGATGTGACTTCTTAGTGATCAGTTGGAGTATGAGTGGTAAGCCTCATCTCCACAGGGCATAACAATAATGTTTGAAAAACATAATCAACAGCGTAGTATATCTGTTAGAGTTATCTACGAGTTAATTGATTGATGTTACCTTGAATAGCATGGAGGTCCTCATATTTTAATATTGATTGAACTCTGCTTAACATTAAACTGCTAGTGAATATCTTGAAGGCTTTTTATTGCTTTAGTTATTCCCTGCTTTACTTATAAAGCCTAGTGGAGAGTTATAACTCTCGCTGGGGCAATTATGTATAATTGTCTCACCCCGTAGACTTCTACTTTTTAGGTGGTCGTCGAAGACGGAGGAACAAGAACTCAGGTGACCAATCCCAGCAACAGCAGCATCAGGAGCAGTAAATATCTCAGGTGGAGATCTAGCCTGCTTCATGGTGTAGTATAGAGTCAAGTCCTATGTGTCCTCTGTACTCTCAGGTCCTGGAGTGTTTTGAGAATGAACTCTTGAGAAGTTTTGTATCATGTTGTATATAATTACTCAAGAAGTAATTTGTCAGTGTTGTAAACAGTTAAATCCTTTTTCTATGGAAAAGGTTTGTGGTTTCAAGCTCTTGTCTCGAAAAGTTTTAATTTCCCGTGATTTTTGTCTTCCGCTGTTTATCGTTTGTTTCCGCACATGATTAATTCGGGATTAATTCGTGGTTTGGAGATCGGGGCCCACAATTAAGTGGTATCAGAGCTCTAGGTTCGCCGAGTCTACAGAGGCATAGGACTTAGGAAGTCGAGTCTATCTTTAGTATTCCTTCCTTGTCTAATAGAATCTTCTACTCCTCAGGAGAAGAAGATACTTAAGATGTCAGAGCCACATGATGAGTATGTGGAAGAAAGTAGTGCCAGTGCACCTCAAGGCGGTGCAGGAGTACCAGAGGTGGAACAGCCTGTACCAGAACAACCTAGAGATCCACCCCAGTTTGACCCAGCTGATATGGGTAACCCAGCAGTCCAGACAATGTTTGGGCAGTTCATGACTGCCATGACACATATAACCGACAGGTTGCCTATGCCTGCACCTAGGGCACCTGTCCAACCTGAGGGGCAAGGTATCAGGAAGACGTTCGAGCGACTACGTCATGTCGGAGCTACCGAGTACCATGGGACTGCTGACCCCGCAGATGCTGATCTATGGTTGACAGAGCTGGAGAAGGCTTTTAGGATCCTCAACATCCCTGAAGCTGAGAAGGTTAGACATGCTGTCTATCTTCTCAAAGGAAGTGCTGGTCACTGGTGGACCATGGAAGAGCAGAAGAGACCTGGAATAGAGATCTCGTGGGAAGACTTTCGGCGGGAATTTATCCAAAGATATTTCCCAAAGACCTTCCTAGACGAGAAGATCTCTCAGTTTGAGAGACTGAGACAGGGCATGATGAACATTAGCGAGTACGAAGCTAAGTTCATGGAGTTGTTGCGGTTTTGTCCGCACATGGCTGCCACAGAAGAAGAAAGAATTAGAAGGTTTGAGAAGGGGTTGAATGCTGACATGTCTACCCCAGTGTCTGCCTTAGAGAATCGAGAGAGATTCTCTACCTTCGTTGAGTCAGTCCGAAGGATAGAGAGATATGTGGTTGAGAAGAGGCAAACACAGAAGAGGTATCCATAGTTCCAAGGTTCTTCATCTATGGACTTTAAGAAGTCTAGATCCTCTGCACCTAATCCTCCACCATCTAGATCTAGTTCTCAGACTCAGTGGTCTCCTAGTAGAGGTAGAGGAAGAGGACAACCGCCTCGGGAGACACAGAGTTCTGCATCAATGTCTGCCACCGGACCACAAAGACCACAAGAAAGAAGATGCTATAACTGTGGTAAGGTGGGACATTTGATGAAGGACTGTCGATCTAGGCCTGTCAGTGTGACACAGCCTCCGAGACAAGGACAACAGGGATCACGGGGAGGACAATCTCAAGGAACAAGTCGAGGACGCGGGCAAGCGTCTCAAGCTGGATCATCAGCACCACCTCAACAACAGGCTACGGCGAGGTTCTATGCTATGAACCCACCAGAGGCAGTGGTCAATCCACAAGTGGTGACAGGTCAGATGGAACTTTTATATTCTGATATCTCTAAATCTTGTGTAGTATATGTTTTGATTGACCCGGGTGCTACACACTCTTTCATCACTCGAAGAGTGATTCGTAACTGCAATATGACAACTAGTCATAGGGCAGATAAGTTGATGTTGGAGACTCCGTTGAGTGGGTCTGCTGTTTTGGAAGAAGTATGCTCTCCCTGCATACTCTCCTTTGCTAAACATCGCATTCAAGTGGATCTTATACCACTTGATATGCAAGGATTTGATATAATCCTAGGGATGGATACCTTGGAAAGGTATCATGTTGTCTTGGATTGTGAGTCCAAGTTGGCAGTGTTTGCTGATGAAAGCAGCACATGGATCTTTCAAGGTGAAAGAAAGATTCTGCCCACCTGTCTTGTATCAGCTATGGTTGCTGATAAGTTGATGAGGCAAGGATGCTATGCATTCTTAGCCCATGTGATAGATGTTACCAAGGAGAGTCCCAACCCAGTTGAAGTTCCGATAGTCAGGGAATTCGAGGATGTGTTTCCTGAAGAACTTCCTGGTATACCACCACCCCGGGAAATTGACTTTGAGATCAATTTGGTCCCAGATACGAAACCCATAGCCCAGACTCCGTATAGAATGGCGCCTGCCAAGATGGCAGAACTCAAGAACCAGCTTCAAGAGTTACTTGAGAAGGGTTTCATCCGACCGAGTACCTCACCTTGGGGTGCTCCGGTCCTGTTTGTTAAAAAGAAAGATGGATCGATGCGGTTGTGCATTGACTACAGACAACTCAATAAAGTAACAATAAAGAATAAGTATCCTTTGCCAAGGATTGATGATCTTTTCGACCAGTTGTGAGGTGCAACAGTCTTTTCCAAGATAGACTTAAGGTTTGGATATCATCAAATCCGCATTAAGGACAGTGACATATCCAAGTCTGCCTTTAGGACAAGATATGGTCATTATGAGTTCACGGTTATGTCGTTTGGACTAACCAATGCACCAGCTGCATTCATGGAACTCATGAATAGAGTCTTTCGACCTTTTCTTGATCAGTGTGTTGTCGTCTTCATAGATGACATACTGATTTATAGCAAGGATGCTCAGCAGCATGAGCAGCACCTTCGCCAAACTTTGACCTTGCTAAGAAAACATAAGATATACGCTAAGTTTAGCAAGTGTGAGTTCTGGTTATCTGAAGTGTCTTTCCTTGGACATGTGGTATCTGCCTCGGGAATTCGTGTTGACCCTGCAAAGATAGAATCTGTTCTGCAGTGGGAACAACCGAAGACACCGACGGAGATTAGAAGTTTCTTGGGGTTAGCTGGTTATTATCGAAGGTTTATTAAGATTTTCAGTTCTATAGCCTTACCTTTAACCAAGTTAACCCGGAAGGATGTTCCTTTTGCTTGGAGTGATAAGTGTCAACAGTCTTTTCAGTTGTTGAAAGAGAGGTTGACAAGTGCACCTGTGCTTTTGTTACCTGAGCAAGGAAAGGAATATGTAATCTTTTGTGATGCCTCCAAGAATGGACTTGGATGTGTGTTGATGCAGGATAAACAAGTGATTTCTTTTGCTTCTCGACAGCTTAAGAAACACGAGGAGAATTATCCGACACACGATCTAGAGTTAGCTGCTGTGGTCCATGCTTTGAAAATCTGGAGACATTATCTTTACGGAGAAACTTTCCAGATTTTCACAGACCACAAGAACCTTAAGTACATCTTCACTCAGCATGAGCTCAACATGAGGCAACGTCGCTGGATGGAGTTAATCAAGGACTACGATTGTACAATTGATTACCATCCGGGCAAAGCCAATGTGGTTGCTGATGCCTTGAGTAGGAAATCAGCAACATCAACCATGGATAGGGCACAACTAAGTTCCTTAGTATGCTCTAAAAGAGATATTCTTATCTCTTTAAGACAAGACAATGTGCAGTTAAAGGCATCATTGTTAGCTGGTCTGTTAGCTGAGATGCAGATTAAACCTACCCTTAGAGAGTAGATAAAGGAGGCACAACAAGTAGATGTTTTTGTGCAGCAGATTAGATCTGAGTTTGGTGATGAGAAACGAGAAGGTTTTCATGAATCAGATGACTAGGTGGCATGCTATCATGGAAGGATGATAGTGCCAGATGTGGATAACCTGAGGAAGTTAGTCCTGGAAGAAGCTCATTCTTCAATGTATGCTATGCATCCAGGGAGCACCAAGATGTATCGGAACTTGAAAGATATGTATTGGTGGCCTGGGATGAAGAAGGATGTAGCTGAGATTGTTCTGAGGTGTCCTGTGTGTCAGCAGGTCAAGGCTGAGCACCAGAAACCTGCAGGAACAATGCAACCCTTACCCATACCACAGTGGAAGTGGGACCATGTGACCATGGACTTTGTTGTTGGCCTACCCAGGACAAACAAAGGACATGATTCCATTTGGGTAGTTGTTGATAGGTTGACAAAGACAGCACATTTCTTACCTGTCAAAACAACCTATTCTGCTGAAAGATTATCCCAGATATATGTTCAAGAGATAGTGCGTTTGCACGGAGTTCCTGTCACTATAGTTTTTGACAGAGGTCCCCAGTTTACAAGTCATTTTTGGGAACAGTTACACAGATCCCTAGGCACCAAGCTAAGGTTTAGTACAGCCTTTCATCCCCAGACTGATGGACAGTCAGAAAGGACTATACAGACCTTAGAAGATCTGTTGAGAGCATGTGTTCTCCATTTTACCGGGAGTTGGGATCTACACCTAAGCTTGATAGAGTTTGCCTATAACAATAGCTATCAGCATAGCATTGATATGGCACCATATGAAGCCTTATATGGTAGACGTTGTAGATCACCCTTGTGTTGGTATGAGACTGGTGAGCACCAGTTGTTAGGCCCCGAACTTGTGCAGCAAACTACAGAAAAGATTAAAGTTATACAACAACAGCTTAAGACTGCACAAGATAGACAGAAGTCGTATGCTGATAAACGTCGTAGACCCCTAGAATTCCAGGTTGGAGACAGAGTGTATCTCAAGGTCTCACCTTGGAAAGGAGTCCTTCGTTTTGGGAAGAAAGGAAAGTTAGCTCCTAGATTTATGGGACCTTATCCAATTGTTGAAAGAGTTGGAAAGGTGGCCTATAAACTAGAGTTACCTCAGGAGTTGCAGAAGTTGCACCCTGTGTTTCACATTTCCATGCTGAGGAAATGTCACCCAGATACCGAGTCAGTTCTACAACCTATGGAAGTAGAATTGAATGAAGATATAATGTATGAGGAAGGACCAGTGTCAATCCTCGATAACAGAACTAAAAAGTTAAAGAAGAAGGATATAAACCTTGTAAAAGTCCTCTGGAACCATCGTGGTGTTGAAGAAGCCACTTGGGAACTAGAAGATGAAATGAGAAGAAAATATCCTGCTCTTTTCTTATAATATGCTTTATCGATTTCGGGGACGAAATCCTTTTGAAGGGGTAAAGAATTTGTAACACCCCTGACCTGGGTTATGACCTAACCCTGGAAGTTTTGCCTAAATATGTAATTAAATACTTGTGAACACTCCCTGGCATGTAATTAAGTTCCTCAAGAACATTTACTTTCAATTTTGCTCCTTTTTGTATAAAGTTGTAGCAATGTGTTGTATGCAGGGACCTATGTGCAAATCACCCAGTTTAAGGGTTGAACTTGCAAAATTCATAAGATAAGATGTATCTCTGATGTTGAAACATCATGAGAATGGTTATGGTAAAGTTTAAGGGATTTCCCAAGCTTGAGCACCAAGGTGCAGCTGTGGGAAGCAATCCCCATGCTTAGAAACCCTAATTTGGGGTAAAGTGCAATTTACCCAAATTGAGGGGTCCAAGTTGTAATTCTTAATATCTAGAACATCTTTTATGACTCTTGTCATCATTTAGAGTACAAATGATGAAAGGGATACATCATTTAATAATCAGATGAGAAAAATGATCTTTGTGATAGAAATCACCTAAAATGGGTATGAAACCCTTTCATCTATGTACCCTAGTTGAAGGTTGAATTCCTTTACCCTTAGATCTTGAGATTTAATGAGATTTGTATAAGGATAGATAAGTTTGGTCGTGCCTTTGAGCAAGGAAGGACCTAGATGTGATTACCAATCTTGTGAGGACCTTAGGGTGTAAAAGAGGCTAAAGTATATAAGCCCTTTTCCCTTGCAATTAAGTGAACGATCCTTTCTTTCCTTCACTTCTCTTCCTTTCTTGCTCAAACGACCAAGGACAGCTCTGGAGCTCAGGGGGGAACGACCAACCTGTTCTAGGTAAGAGAACCCCACCTTCTAGCTCGAATTCATGGATGAATTCATTTTCTAAGGTTGGTTTTGTGGTTAGCTTACTTAGTCTTCTTGTTCTAGCCGACCAAAGCAACGTTTCCTTGGAGAATTCACCTCTGACCAAGTTGTGGAAGCTCAAGGACGCCATTAAAGCTTGGAGCTTGAAGGCTTGGAGCTCTAAGAACAACCTTTAGGCGGGTTTTATAACTCTAAACTTATGCTTTATATGTATGTTCAATTCTTGCAAATTACTTGGTAAATTCTCCTTCTACCACCCTTCTTCCTTGCACGTTTGCAAGCAAAACAGTGGAGAAACCGACCTTGCAAGAGGTTGAAGATGAGGGGCGTGATTCCCTATGTTACTTTTTCAAACGACCTTGGACCCTTTTGGTCCAAACGGTTGCAAACCGTTTGGGTTCAAACGGTTACAAACCGTTTGCTCTCAAACGGTCTTGCAAGACCGTTTGGATTGAAACGGTCTCAAGACCATTTGAAAGAGTTGACCAAGGGACGACCGTTTGAGGGTCTGTTCCTAACATATTTAATTTCATCTCTGCAAATAATCAAAGTCTAATTCTTAACCAATTGAGAGTTGAAGGCACTTCAACATGAAACCCTAATCGGGTGAAAAAGTGCTGATTTAACACATAGATCTTGTTGAGTTTTGGGTTGAAGGACCCAAACGGTCTCAAGACCGTTTGGGGATTCCTCCAAACGGTCCTAAGACCGATTGGGCACAACCCAAGACCGTTTGAAGGTCTAGGGTTGAGTTAATCTAATGGTTTGAAGGTTCAATTGTAGGAAATTGATGAATTGATGAAAATTGCTGATTTTGACCTAATTGGACTTCAACCTTAGTCAAAACGACTTGGATTTTGGTCAAACTTTGGGCAAACGGTATCAAGACCGTTTGCATGATGTCCAAACGACCTCAAGACCGTTTGGGACAAGTTTGAGCCCAATTGGAGGTCAATTGATAGGTTCAACCTTGAATTGATTCACACTGTTGAACATTGATGACCAATCAACTTGAAACCCTAATTGAGGGGGATTGAACCCTAATTGGCTTGCAATTGAGGGTCAATTTGATGTCTAAGTGGCTAAGGCTAACCCTAATTGACTCAATTTATAAGTGGTTAGCATAGCTTTGATCAATTGAGGGCTTCAACACACATATCCATGAACTTTGGTGATCTTTGAACCCCTTTAGAGGTCCAAACGGTTTGAGCCCATTTGGACCAAACGGTCTCAAGACCGTTTGGATCCAAACGGTCTCAAGACCGTTTGGGGCCAAACGGTCTCAAGACTGTTTGGGCTCAAACGACCTCAAGATCGTTTGGTCCAATCGATCTCAAGCAAGTCTGATCAAACGGTTTCAAACCGTTTGAAGCTCCAAACGGTTTGGAAGTCAACCCTTCCAAACGGTCTTCACCTCCAAACGGTCTCAAGACCGTTTGGATACAAACGGTCTCAAGACCGTTTGGGTGGTTGAAACCGTTTGGAGGTTGAAACTGTTTGGAGATTGGTGATGGTTTGTACTTAACCATTTGATGATGTGATTAGTTCAATGGTGATCCAATCTAAACCCTAATGGTAACCTAGGTCATTAAGGGACTATGTGATTAGTGAGTTAACCCATGATGGTGATCATGTGGCAAATTACCAAAATACCCTTGAGGGGTCTAAAGGGGTAAAACCTTGTTCTAATCAAACCCTAATCACATTATGTTGATGTTTTGGCTTATGTTAGTCAATGGAGACTTATCTTATCCTGATCTAGAGTGGTGTTGCCACCATCTACTAGTGAGAGGTGAGAGAAAGTATTCTAGAGAGAGAAAGTATCCTAGAGAGAGAAAGTACCCTTTTTGAGGTGGAAACTCAAGTGTGATACTTCAATTACACATGAATGTGCATGTTTAGGGAATGACCCACCTATGTGAGGTCATGGAAACCCTAATTATGATATCTAATGGGTCTTAATCTTAATTAAGAGCCTTAATGATGATGTTTCTCTTACATGATGATGTAATGAGTACAATTCACCATGGAAGTGAATAGTAAACCCTAATTTTAGGGTGATGACTTGAATGATGAATAGTAAACCCTAATTGTTGAATTGTTTACTATTATCTGTTGAATTAACCATGCAGGTTATTATGAGATGATGGTCACACCCAGGTATGGAATACCATGTTATATTCATTAAAAGCATGTCTTGAGCTTTATGAATAGTGAATCATCTTGATGCACTGCTAAGTGTCATCTTTTGTGATTTATGGGCTGTAAGAGCCATAAACACCATCAAGGTCATGCTTGACAGATGACTTGTGATGAGATAACTGAGAACTGGTGATTGTGATAAGTTAGGCCTGCTACATTTTAGTATTCTCATATATAGCTGTGATGCTAATGTTTTTGTATGATGTCAAGAATACTGAATGTACCTAACTAATCAAGTGAAATGTAGAGCCCTGATCATAGATCCATCATTGTCAGAGTCTAAATGATGGTGAAACAGGTTTTCCTCAGGGAACTCCTGGATCACATACTTTTGAGTATGTGGGGTACATGGATGTGTAGAACCTTACATCCTAGTGTAGGTATTTGATGTAGATTCATGTAGTCCGTCATACCTTCACTAAAAGAGAAAGGGTGAGAGGATGATGTAGATTCTAGTAGTCCATCAGACCCCACCATATAGTCCAAGAGGTGAGATGTAATACTACACTCCCTTAAAGACACAAACTCCGCATCGATAAAAGATAAACAAGAAATCTTCCGATGACGAAGAGAGTACAGAACGCCACTGTAACTCTAAAATAGCGAAGGTCCAGTTTACCCTGGAGAGCTATAACAAAAGATATCCCGCCAGATATCTAACTTTCAATCCTCTAACTGACTGAGGAAGATGAGGTCATAAGAATCCGGCTCTTTTAATGACCTATGTATGATACTGATGTGACTTCTTAGTGATCAGTTGGAGTATGAGTGGTAAGCCTCATCTCCACAGGGCATAACAATAATGTTTGAAAAACATAATCAACAGCGTAGTATATCTGTTAGAGTTATCTACGAGTTAATTGATTGATGTTACCTTGAATAGCATGGAGGTCCTCATATTTTAATATTGATTGAACTCTGCTTAACATTAAACTGCTAGTGAATATCTTGAAGGCTTTTTATTGCTTTAGTTATTCCCTGCTTTACTTATAAAGCCTAGTGGAGAGTTATAACTCTCGCTGGGGCAATTATGTATAATTGTCTCACCCCATAGACTTCTACTTTTTAGGTGGTCGTCGAAGATGGAGGAACAAGAACTCAGGTGACCAATCCCAGCAACAGCAGCATCAGGAGCAGTAAATATCTCAGGTGGAGATCTAGCCTGCTTCATGCTGTAGTATAGAGTCAAGTCCTATGTGTCCTCTGTACTCTCAGGTCCTGGAGTGTTTTGAGAATGAACTCTTGAGAAGTTTTGTATCATGTTGTATATAATTACTCAAGAAGTAATTTGTCAGTGTTGTAAACAGTTAAATCCTTTTTCTATGGAAAAGGTTTGTGGTTTCAGGCTCTTGTCTCGAAAAGTTTTAATTTCCCGTGATTTTTGTCTTCCGCTGTTTATTGTTTGTTTCCGCACATGATTAATTCAGGATTAATTCGTGGTTTGGAGATCGGAGCCCACAATATCCATGGCCAGTTAGTAGCTTAGGTTAATTCATTAGACTCTAACTTGTTGTTTGGTTTGGATAATCTAAATGGAATCATAATGTTCATATGTCAGCCCCCAACTTAAGTGATAAGTTCATACCCCTAAACAGCCCACACATCTCTTTACTGCTTGAAACCCTAGTTTTGTGCTTGCTTAGCTTAATTAGTTCTTTCCTTTCTTAGTTATCTTCTTGCTTTGCTCTTGTCTTGTTCATGCTAGTGTATCTCTTTAATTGCTCTTTTACTTCTCTCTTGCTTGCCTTAGTGTAATTTGCCTTTTCATACCTAGTTTAGTCCTTTCTTTCCTGCTTAGTCTTAATCTAGTCTAGGGTTAACATATATTTCATTCTTGTCTTTAATTCCTCATTTGTTCATAGTAGTTTAACAATCAAATCACCTTTAAACCCTTAACCCTAGTCTCCGCAGTAGGAACCTATCCAAACTAACCTAGCTCTAGCACCCCCTCTTTTCCATGTGGATCGACCCTATACTTGCCACCTTCCTATACTACGACATGACCCCGTGCGCTTGAGGGTGTAGTGTTTTAGTGTGAGTAGGTTGTTGGATCCTATATGGGTGATTAGATGCTCTAGAGGGGGGTGAATAGAGTTGAATGCACTTAAACAAAATTCATTAGACCTTCAAGATATATGATAAGATAAGGTTGCTAAATAGGTCATTTAAGTGCAACTAAAACATTCATAGCAAGGATGAGAGAGATTGAGAAAAACACAAGTAGACAAGCTATTTAGAGTGGTTCCACTTTTCAAACTAGAAGTATGTCAGTCCACTTACCTAGAGAGATCAACCTCTAGGATTTCCTAATCACTCATCTTCATTATATTCATTATAAGAGATACAATACATGACCACCAAAGGACTTACCTATCCAATACAAAGAGTCTTCAACCTTACCAAGGACTTACCCACTTTGCAAGGAGTCTTTCGCCTTCTTTCAAGGACTTACCTACTCTTGCACAAGTCTTCAACCTTGTAGGAATTACCCACTCTTCTTGGATCTTCCGCCTTTGACTTCACCTTTACTTGGAGAAGCTTCCACCAAGGACATACCCACTTGAGCAAGGAGTCTTCTGCTTTCACCAAGGGCTTACCCACTCTTGCTCCAAGTCTTCAACCTTGATCTTCACCAAGGGACACCTTCCCTTGTTCTTCTTTACCTCTCTTGGACAAGAGAGAGAACCTTCATCTTCATTATTGAAATGAGAGATGGGGAGGTGGTGGAAGTGAGAGCCTCACAAGATATACATGTTGGACTAGCTCTCTTATAGATTACCTACTCACTCTAATGGATGTAGCAAGTGATTAAGCTTAGAGAGAGAGAGGAGGCTGTAGGAAGCACTCAACTATAGAATAGGAACCTCACATAGAGTTTGCATTGAATGCTCAACCTTGGAATGAAGCACAAGGGGTCCTATTTATAGATGGGGATGCCTCTTAGCCTTTGGGAACACTTGAGAGAGAAAACTAGTCGTTTTGTGGCTTGCAACGGATATATTTTTACTTGTTGCAACTCCACAACGGCTAGAAGCACTTTTCTGCACTTTTCCGTACAGTGCAATCAGTCGAGTTTCTATAAGGGTAACTCAACCGATCAAGTAAACGACAAGGCCAATACTCAAATGATCGGTTGAGTTTGTCCTGACAAAACTCGACCGACCATTATGAATCGAAATGGTCAGTTACTTGATCGGTTGAGTTCTGTGTAAACACAACTCGACCGATGCAATCTCCAGAAAATTGATCAAGGATGATCGGTCGAGTTTTTAGGATGGGAAACTCGATCGACAAAATGCATGTAATCAATTTTCAAAGTTGCATATAAAGTGATCTAACATTCGATCTAAGAGATCCTGATATTTTCTAAGCTTAATTACAAGTCATACAATTATTACAAGTGATTTACAACATAATTCTAAAGGATTTACATCATATTACAAAAACGTACACTTATATTGACTTTGACTTGTTTTTTCTCCAATTTGAGATGCACAAGTTAGGGCATTTGGAGTGTGTCTATACCTAATATGAAATCACTAAAGTAGAGACATTAGACACCAATATGTGGAATGGTTAGTCATCATCAAAACACAGGTTTAGTCAATTTAGACGTGAGTCAATCATTGACCTAATTGACCTTGAGTCAACATTCTCCCCCTTTTTGAAGATGACAAACCATTCCATAAATGTATTGAAAGCTTTCAAGTAAAATCATACCTTTGGAGAAACCTAGGGGTTTCAATAGAATGGAGTTCATATGCTCCCCCTCAATTGATGTGCATGGAGTTTTCATACTCCCCCTCAATTGATGCTATTTCTCCTACATGGTTATCTTTCATAACATTTATAGAAACTATGTATTCTACTCATATATGTTCTACACATATATGTTTTCTCCCATTTACCTTCTCCCCTTTATATGGACATGCTTCTCCTCTTCATGTAAGACATGCCTTCTTCCTCTTTTGTCAAAAGAAGACATACCTTTCCCCCCCTTTGTCATTTCAAAAAGTGGGGTTATGAAGAAATAAGAAACATCGCTTGTTAAAGAGAAAGGAGATAACACACACATATATAAGGAGAGTAGAAGAGCACAGATAGGGGCTTGTCCAAGCATAGAAAGAAAAGCAAGTTAAAGAATATACTTGAACAACTCAAAATGCAAGATAAGGTGTTGCAGAAAAATAATAAATCATAATTTTGACCCTCAAGATGACAGAATTGGCCCAAAAAGTAGCTATGCCATGAGCCTTGCTCAGAAGGTCATTTCTGCATGAAAAATACTAGTCTTGCACCAAAAACTGAAACTGGAGCAAAATCTGCGTAAAATCCAAAAATACTCCAATTTCTACATATAATGTAGATCTATGTACCCTGCATCACAATGTTATGCAAGCAACTCAAGATAGTAGATATGCAATTCAAGGAACAAGCTTGAGGATGTGTGAGACAAAATACAAGCATAGCATATAGATGAGCAAAGATGCCAATTATAAACAAGGTTAGAACTACATGTATATGAACTACTAGTAGATGTTATCACAAGTTAGGACTACTAGTAGGATCTAGGTCATAGCAAGAGATACCAAAAGATACACAAGATAGATCAATCTATGAGTAGATGTAGAGATATATCCAAACAAAGAGATATGCAATTTTAGAAGCATGAAAGGATACAACTCACTAGATATGCATCCTTACCATAAGATGATTACCACTAAGAATCTCAAGGTTGTATCAACATAAGATATACACCTAGATAGATGTAGCAAGTTAGAGCACAACGGAAGCAATTTAAGACACAACCAAGAGATCCAAAGATCATCAAAACCTGCAAAACAACTCAAAGCAAGTAATTGCAACATATAGATATACTAATTTAGAGTCATTAGAGAGATAGAGTTGTAAGCAAGATAGGTAATTTAGAACATGGAAATATGCATATATAAATGTACCAAATGAGAGTGCCAAAGAATAATTGTATTGGTTGAGAAAATCTAGTTGAGAGGGAAATTCTCATTCAATTAGCCAACTGTGTATTATGTGCACAGTGTTATCGGTCGAGTTCTGTGTATTGACAACTCGACCGATGACAGCTACTGGCAACACCCATTGGTGCCTATCAGTCGAGTTTCAAATAGGGCAAACTCGACCGACAGAGCAACTGTCAAAGAGCACATATATTTTATAAAAACATATTTAGAGGTAAGATAAAAATACAAAACATACCCAAACGTGTCTAAGCAAGTTAGTAATGCACTTATAGAACCATTAGAAACAGTTTTTGAGCAATAGTGTGAAGAGAAGCACAAAATACCACTTTTGACTCAAAAACCATATGTATATTGCACACTAACTTGACAAAAACAAGTTGGGATAGGTTATAAGCAAGAAAAACATTACTTTGTGCTTACCATTCCTTTTTCCACTTGTTGTCACCCTCTACACGTCTCACCTTTCTTCTTTCATGTGGATTGAGAAGTCAATTTGCAATTCAATGGCTCAAGTCAATTCATTTGCAAGTACCTACAAGAAGAAAGATGAAATGGTCCCCAATCATATTTTTGGGTCCGAAGGGGTTAGTTTAGCAACCCAGGACCTAGTGCTCTTGGGTGTTTTCCTAAGAGGACAACAAGTAGAATAATGACCAATTTCATGGCAATAGTTGCATGTGCCCATAGTCTTAGAACTAGAGGATTCTCCATAGAATATTGGAGGTCCTTTATATTTGTTGTTCCTTTGACTACCATCATACACCAAACCATGTTTACCAATTTGTTTGGTAGTATGGTGTAGGATATCATTAAGACTCTTCTTACCAACTAAGAATCTTTGCAAAGAATATCTCAAACTATTTTATAAAGCATAAGAGAAGTAATAGTAGAAGACAATGATTGATATTATCGTTAGCATGCAAAAGATCATTTTCTAAGCTAAGAGCTTTAGTTAAATAAGAGTCGCTATCAATATGAAGAGCAACAACATCATTTTCTCTACTAGTAGAACTAGAACAAGATTCATGCACATTGATTTTAGCAAGCAAGGAGACATTTTCTGTTTCTAATTCTTGAAAAACAAAATCTTTGTCCTTGTTTTCAGATTTAAGAACATCAATATCATGCATGAGAGAATCAAAAAATTAAAGTATGTTCTTCATTAGAACTAGGCATAAGAGAGGTTGAGCTTCTAGAAATCTAATCTTATCAAACAAACTAGCATTTTCAAGTTTAAGAGAGTCTACTTGGCTAAGACAAGCATTTTTATCATCAAGCAAGTAAGAATTAGCATGTTCAAGATCATCTAGTTCTACATGTAAATTATCAACAGTTTTAGCAAAGCTTTTTCTTTTTCCTTTTAGAAGACTTAAGAGAGGCACAAATATCATGAATAATAGCAATCAAAGATTCTTTGTCTAAATATTTTAGATTTACCTCGCTTGACTCTTCACTTGTTGATGCTATAAGAGCAAAATGGCATTCTCCTTCATCACTAGAGCTTGAGCTTGATCCTTCACTTGAATCTTTACTTGAGCTTGAGTTGGAGGAGCCACTTGAACTTGAGTGCCATTTCTCCTTCTTCTTGTGAAGATGGGTCTTTTTTCCTTGTGGGCAATCTTCCTTGTAGTGACCCTTCTTTCCACATGTGAAGCACCGGATGGAGGAGGACTTGCCTTTGTAGAATCTACCCTTGGAGTACATGGCATCTTCTTCAACTTGAGAGGATGGAGAGCTTGACCAACAATAGCCTTGATTTGAGCTTTGATTTCAGCCTTCTTCATTCTCTTGAGTTCTTTCTCCCCTTATCTTTCTACTTCCTCCCTCTTGTCAAGTGTGGTTTCATGTGCTTGTAGATTTCCAATGAGCTCTTCAATAGGAATATCCCTAAGAGACCTTGCTTATTCAATGGAAGTCCCCTTGGGTTCCCACCTCTTGAAGAGAGTTCTAAGGATCTTTGAATTGATCTCTCCACTAGACATAGTATGTCCTAGAATAGCAAGACCATTCACAATGGTGTTGAGCCTTGAGTACATGTTAGCTATCCTCTCCTCCTTTCCCATCTTGAAGTTCTCAAGAAGCCCTTTGAGCATGTAGACTTTGTTTTTCTTCACTTGATCTGTCCCTTCCTAAGTGATGCAAAGCTTTCTCCATACCTCATAGGTTGTTTCACATGAAGAAATTCGGTTGAACTCGGTGGGGGTCATGGAGGCATAGAGGATGTGCATGGCTCTAGCATTCAAGGTTGATTTCTTCAAGGTAGCTTCATCCCATTCTTCAATCTTTGTCTTTGGTAGCATGTATGGGCTGTTCACCATTTGCCACATCTCAAGACTTGATCATTGGATGTAGAATTGAAGCCTTCTTCTCCAATAGAGGAAATTACCCCCATCAAAGATTGGAAGGTTGATCATCTCCCTCCTTGGTAGTCACCCATCGTCTCCTACTTGTTGAAGTATGCTTGGAGAAGACCCGCTTTGATACCAATTGTTGGATCCTAGATGAGTGATTAGATGCTCTAGAGTGGGGTGAATAGATCTGAATGCACTTAAACAAAATTCATTAGACCTTCAAGATATATGATAAGATAAGGTTGCTAAATAGGTAATTTGAGTGCAACTAAAACATGCATAGCAAGGATGAGAGAGATTGAGCAAAATACAAGTAGACAACTATTTAGAGTGGTTCCACACTTCAAACTAGAAGTATGTTAGTCCACTTACCTAGAGAGGTCAACCTCTAGGATTTCCTAATCATCCATATTCATTATATTCATTATAAGAGATATAATACATGACCACTAAAGGACTTACCTATCCAATACAAAGAGTCTTCAACCTTACCAACGACTTACCCACTTTGCAAGGAGTCTTCCGCCTTCTTCCAAGGACTTACCTACTCTTGCACAAGTCTTCATCCTTGTAGGAATTACCCACTCTTCTTGGATCTTCCGCCTTTGACTTCACCTTTACTTGGAGAAGCTTCCACCAAGGACTTACCCACTTGAGCATGGAGTCTTCTGCCTTCACCAAGGGCTTACCCACTCTTGCTCCAAGTCTTCAGCCTTGATCTTCACCAAGGGTTGCTTTCCCTTATTCTCACCTCACTTGGATAAGAGAGAGAACCTTCATCTTCATGATTGAAATGAGAGATGGGGAGGTGGTGGAAGTGAGAGCCTTACAAGATATACATGTTAGACTAGATCTCTTATAGATTTCCTACTCACTCTAATGGATGTAGCAAGTGATTAAGCTTAGAGAGAGAGAGAGAGAGAGGAGGCTGTAGGAAGCACTCAACTATAGAATAGGAACCTTAAATAGAGCTTGCACTGAATGCTCAACCTTGGAATGAAGCCCAAGGGGTCCTATTTATAGCTGGGGATGCCTCTTAGCCTTTGGGAACACTTGAGAATGAAAACTAGCCATTTTGTGGCTTGCAACAGATATATTTTCACTTGTTGCAACTCCACAACGGCTAGAAGTACTTTTTTGTACTTTTCTGTGCAGTGCAATTGGTCGAATTTCTATAAGGGTAACTCGACCGATCAAGTAAACGACAAGGCCAATACTCACATGATCGGTCGAGTTTATCCTGACAAAACTTGACCAACCATTAGGAATCAAAATGGTCAGTTACTTGATCGATCGAATTCTGTGTAAACACAACTCGACCGATGCAATCTCCAAAAAATTGATCAAGGATGATCGGTCGAGTTTTCAGGCTGGGAAACTCGATCGACAAAGTGCATGTAATCAATTTTCAAAGTTGCATTTAAAGTGATCTAACATTCGATCTAAGTGCTCCTGATATTTTCTTAGCTTAATTACAAGTCATACAATCATTACAAGTGATTTACAACATGATTCTAAAGGATTTACATCATATTACAAAAACGTGCACTTGTATTGACTTAGACTTGTCTTTTCTCCAATTTGAGATGTGCAAGTTAGGGCATTTGTAGTGTTTCTATACCTAATCTGAAATCACTCAAGTAGAGACATTAGACACCAATATGTGGAATGGTTAGTCATCATCAAAACACGGGTTTAGTCAATTTAGACGTGAGTCAATTGATTAACCTAATTGACCTTGACTCAGCATAGGTGTTAAGATAGGTTTATAAATTTCGAAAGCAAATTCCCATCACGTGTGTTCGACCTCGTGGGGCGCATCTAGTCGGGTCAAATCGGCTAGTGTGTTGCACCTCTAGCGGAATCGCACCAAGCTCTCTGGCGCCGTTGCCGGAGATAGAGGCGCTCGGCCTAGCTAGTTAGTTTTTCTTTGACTTTTCCTACTTCCCTCATCATTGCTATTCTTTATTCGTTACTCTTTGCATTCTTTGTGTATATTGGTTTGCTAACTTACTTTCTTTTGTTTGGTTGTGCCTTGTGCATGTGACAAGCCACTCGGAGAAGACAAGATGGAAGGCCAAAATGCACAAACTCATCCATTTCCTCCACCACCCTACCTCCAAGGCTATCCTAAGACTTACACACCTCCATCACCTCCATTGTCGTAACCTTCCCACTACTTCACTTTCCAACCTTAATTCCCTCTTCCACTACCCTACCTCCAAGGCTATCCTAAGCCTTACACACTACCACCACCTCCATTGCCACAACCCTCCTACCAGTTCACCTTCCAACCTCAATTCATTCTACCACCTCCATCACCACAACCCTCCCATCAATTCACCTTCCAACCAGCTCAATGCCCTCCTCCACCTAAAGTCCAACAGCCATCAACACCGATGCCACCACCACAACTATCACATGCTCCCCCTACTTTCCATGAGCAAATGGATATGATTGAGACCCCTCTCTTTGGTGCCTATGAAGACCCATTCCTCAAGAGAGAGAAAACCTATGGCGTGAGATTTCTGAGGGTCTTAAGGCTGATTAAGATCTATGATGATGATCCCTAAGGAGAGAGAATTGCTGAAAAAGACTTATGAAGCTCGTATGACCCTTGGGAGGAAGATCAATCAAGGAAAGCATTTGAGAGGATTGCTTATGATGGGGGTGAAAACATTTTGTTTTTGGACCATGGTTGATGGTGAAAGAACAACAAGCCCAGCTGAAGGCATGAAACTTAGCGCTTGTGGGAGAAAACCCACCTAGGTTTGGGATTTTTTCACCCAAACTTCAATTTTTGATACTTTTTCTTTGCTTTTACACTTTCCAAGAAAACACACACACACACACACTTTATGCTTGATGGTTTTTTAATGTCATTTTAGGACAGGTACATTGGAAGGAGAGTGATGGATGGATGATATTAACAAGGAGGAGAACAAAAATGAGGAGAAAATTGCAAATCAGTGGAGAAGCTACAGAAAGGATATCAGCACATCCGTTCCACACAACACGGTCGAGTTGCATGCATTCCAAAACGGGCACGGTGCACACCACAGTCGTGGAGGCTATCCCCTGCTCAATGGACACATTGGGATCTCTCTCCCCTCTTGGCATTTATCTACTATGACTCCATGCCCTCTACCCTATCATTCTGAGCTTCTATTTCATGGTGAGGACAACATGGTTTAAAAGTTTGGGGTGGTAGGTCAGTCAACCCTTGTTTACTTCACTTTCTTCTATGTTCCTTGTTCTATGTTTTTTCTCAAGATGACTGAATAGTATAACCATCTCTCATATTTGTGTATCCATACTTTGTGTGCTTGCTTTGCATACTTGCATGCCATGTAGTTTGCTTCCTTGCTATTTTTGCGTAATTTTCAAAAAAATTTCCATACATTGCATTTCATGTAGTTTTTTGTAATTCTTGCATGTTATAGCTAGTATTTGTTTGTTTACTACTTTAGGTTCAATAATATAGGGTTTAGATGTGATTGAAGGCAACTTGGCACCATTTTGGCCAATTTTGCCCAAATTTGAGATTTCTTGCCTAGAAAGTGTGTTTTGACTCGATCTCTGCTATTATGAGTAAAAATGACGACCTTTCACAAATGCAAGTGAATTACCATTGTTTGTTGCTAAGTGGTATCAATGTTTGACTTTTTACATGTGCAACACCTCTCTTAGGATTGTGATTGATTTGATTGAATTGTGAGTTGAGCAAGCTTTGAACGCTTAGTGTTTGTAGAATCACTTAATTGATATATCAATTTCATCTTGTTCATTCATGTGGTGTGATATCTAGGATGAAGTATTGGATTAATTTTCATGCAGGATGTCTTATGTGGAGAATCATACCAATGACCCCTCTTTGATCTGATTCTTCTCTTACCATCTTCATACCCCTCCGCCTCATAAAAAGATGCCTTAGTGCACATAATCAGCCTTGGCCACCTCTAAAAGTTTGGGGTGGCCATATCTTTACCCCCTCGCTTCACTCTATTCACCATATGCCCTATCTACACCAAGGAAAAGAAAAAAAAAGCAAAAACAAAATAAAAGGATGCTCATGTTTAAGAGCATTTAAATAAAGAAAAGATGAGTGTGTAAAAACATTCCAAAAATCTTACCGCAACCCTTTCTTCCACTTTCATACCTATTGAGCTAGGAAACATCAAACCTAGCTCATTTTGCCTTTTTTCGCAGCCACGTGGGTCTTTTGGTGTGATTTGAAACATAAGATTGAATGCATAAATGTGAAACAATACTCCTAGTCATCCTTGATTAACACCATCATGAAACGGTTTACCCGGAACTTTATGGAAGAGATATGGATATTTTGTGTATTCTATGCGCTATATTTGAAGCTCATATGCTTTGTGCTCTTTTCATGATTGGATTGTGAAAGCATGAGATGAGAGAGGTGGAATGCATGTACTTAGTCATCTTTGATACCATTCAACAATAATCATCTTTTACATTGCATAGGTCATTTCATGCTTGTGAAAATTCTGTAGAGAGATTGAGTTGGAGCATACTTGAGGACAAGTATGTTTCAAGGTTGGGGTGGTGATTCAACCCTATTTTAGGGCTTCATCTTGTGGCATTTTGCATTTCAATGACATCTATACCTATTAGATTACATGTTATTTCCCTTAATATGCATATTTGTGTAAAATGCACTTATGGACATTATTTACATGTTTTTTAGGTACTTGGATCACACTTGGATGGACGAGAGAGATGGAGGGGCCCAAAGAAGGCCCCAGAGCTCGCCCAACCTACCCCTAGTGGCCAAGAGTCAAGCTTAAGAAAATAAGTCCATAGATAATGAAGTTTGAAGCTCAAAGTGCAAGCAAAGCCCCCAACACGGTTGTGGTAACACATAACGATCGTGCTACAAATGAAGAAATCATAGGAAAAATCTCAGTTTTGAAGCAGCTACAGAGCATACTCTACCACGGTCGTGTTGCGACCACCCACCGCGGTCGTGTCACGCAACACGATCGTGCTACCATCTCCCACCATGGTCGTGCTACCCTCAACCCACCACGGTCGTGGCCATTTCAGCCCAAAATCGACCAAAACCCTATTAACTTTGATGGAATAAACCCACGACCGTGCCCATCCATCACGACCGTGGTCTACCCTACCCACCACAGCCGTGGTGACCTACCACGATCGTGCTACTTACAAAACCTACCCATTTTTCCACTGCTTTCCCCATTTTACCCCTAACTTAACCCTAGACCCCCTAGATCCCTATATAAGCCCTAGTGGCGGCTGGGGGTCGGAAGGTTGGTTGCTTAGAGTGCCATTTTTGCTCCCTTGTCACCTCCACTCCATTCCACTTAACCTCCACCTCAAATCCACTCCATTTCACCACATAACCCCCCATATCTAAGCCTTCCATCCACATCCCACCATCATCCCACTCCATTCCATCCAAGGAGAAGAATGAGGACGTCCTTGTAGTAGCTGGAGGGAGGAGATTCCTCATCTACACTTAGCTCCATGGCTACTTCCTCTATCTCCTTTCTTTTTGTATTTTGCTTTGTTATGAGTAGCTAGGTCCCTTTGTGTGGGCTGTTTGGGGGAAATTATGTTACTTTGATACCATGTTGGGGGGAAATGACATGTAAACATTGTAATTCCATTTGTTAATGATTATATTCTATTTCAATCTCATTCTCCATGGATTGCTTGTTGGTTTGTGTGTGAAATCACCTAGGAATTTAGGCAAATTGCTTATATGTGTGAATTTTAGGATTTGCCCCTAGGTCCAACTCTTGGATCCCTAGATTGCCCCCCCCATGTTCCTACATCCTAATCAATCTCCCTAAACCTAAGTGAGAGATCTAAGTAGTTAGATTAGATAATTCTAGTGCAATTAGCATGGAGCCTTCTCAAGGCTAGAATGTGGGGGAATTGGGGTCCAAAGCCCTAATTTCACCTCCCCATTACTACCCTCGACCCCTAATTTCCCTAGGAATGCCTAATCTAGAAACCTAGACTTGAGTAGACTGTAATTGATTTGAACCTAATCCCTAACCCAATTGAGCCTGGTAAGGGTAGTAGGGGGTGTTTGGGACTAGTTTCCCTATGCACAACCTAGCATATCCATGGCCAATTAGTAGCTTAGTTAATTCATTAGACTCGAACTTATTATTTGGTTTGGATAATCTAAATGGAATCATAATGTTCATATGTCACCCCCAACTTAAGTGATAAGTTCATACCCCTAAACAGCCCACACATCTCTTTAGTGCTTGAAACCCTAGTTTTGTGCTTGCTTAGCTCAATTAGTTCTTTCCTGGTTTAGTTAGCTTCTTGCTTTGCTCTTGTCTTGTTCATGCTAGTGTAGCTCTTTAATTGCTCTTTTACTTCTCTCTTGCTTGCCTTAGTGCAATTTGCCTTTTCATACCTAGCTTAGTCCTTTCTTTCCTGCTTAGTCTTAATCTAGTCTAGGGTTAACATAGATTTCATTCTTGTCTTTAATTCCTCATTTGTTCATAGTAGTTTAACAATCAAATCACCTTTAAGGAACCTAGCCAAACTAACCTAGCTCTAGCGCCCCCTCTTTTCCATGTGGATCGACCCTGTACTTGCCACCTTCCTATACTATGACACGACCCCATGCACTTGCGGGTGTAGTGTTTTAGTGTGAGTAGGTGTTAAGTTAGGTTTATAAATTTCGAAAGTAAATTCCCATCATGTTTGTTCTGACCTCGTGGGGCACATCTAGTCGGGTAAAATCAGCTAGTGTGTTGCACCTCTAGTAGAATCGCACCAAGTATCAAGCTTTGTTTGCCTTAAATGAGCTAGAAAAGGTATATGAGGCTTGTATACAAGGATATCATATTTTGGTGTTGCTTTTTCCTCTTTTGTAGCAGGTTTCTCAGAATTTTCTTTGTCTGACTTATCATTGCTTGGTTGCTCCTTTGAAAAAGATTTAGGTTCCTTGTCAACTTGATCTTTCACCTGGTCTTGTTCATCTATGACAACCATTGGTGTCCTGACAAGAGGGTCAGGATATACATTACCAGAATGAGTCATAACAACCTTCAATTGCTCAGGATGTTTAGGTTTGTTCTCTGGTTGACTAGCAAAGGCTCCAACAAGTGGCTTCACGCTAGCTGCAAGTTGAGCTAGTTGAGATTCAATGGCTTTCTAATGTGCTTACTGGTTAGCTATCAAGGTTTGTTGGTTACCTATCATGATTTGTTGTGACTGCAGCATCTTCTCAATGGTCGTCAGTTTGTCATCAAGAGAAACGGGTCCAGTTTGTTGCCCTTGTTGTTGATTTTGGAAAGGGACCTGGTTGGGATTCTGGAATTGTGAGTTGTTCTGATAACTGTTGAAGTTCCTGTTTGGGAAGTTGCCTCTGAAGTTCCTTTGATTCCTGAAATTTTGTTGTTGGTGATACTGGAATCTTGGTGGGCCTCATGGTTGATTGTTTGAACCAAATTGTCGTGAGTTTTTTGCTCCTGAAGGACTTCCATATTAAAAACCAGGATGGTTCCTATTCTGATTTGGATTGTAATATCCTTGACCAGGGATGGTGTTGACAACATTAAGATTTTCCATTTGACTATTATCTCCTTGGCCACATGCATTGCTTAGAACAACATCGTAGAGAACATTGTATGCTAAAGTGGAATGATCAGTACCTTTACATGCTTCACAAAATAGTGAAGCTGACTTAATCTGTTCCTGTAGTTGAGGGGGTGAACGTCCTCTTCCAAATGCAGCAAGGGATGATTCAATATGGTCTTGCTTGGCAACTAAGAGTTTTAGGGTTTCAGTTATAGACTTGTACTCTAGAATAACTTCAGCCATAGCTACCTTCAACACTCCTTTGCCTGTAGATCTACCCCAATTAGCTTGATTTTCAGCTCCAAGGGTGACAACCCTCCATGCGCTATCATAACGTTGTTGCATGAAATTTCCTCCAGATGATGAATCTAAAAACCTTTTGATATCATCGTCCACACCCCTATAGAAGATTTCAATAAGCCGATTCTTAGGGATTCCATGGTGTGGACATTTGTGTAGAAGATATTTATATCTTTCCCATGCTTCAATAAGGGTTTCTCCAGGGGCTTGAGTGAACATGATTATTCGGCCCCTTATTTCATAGGTGAGGGAAGGATGGTAGAACTTTTCTACAAAGACATTCTGAAGTTGTTCCCAAGTGGTGATGGGTTCACATTGTAAGGAATTGTACCAACTTATAGCTCTATCGGCAAGAGAATACTTGAAGAGACGAAGTCATATGGCATCATCTGTGACTCCATTTTACTTTGTCATAGCACATATATTGATGAATCATAGAAGATTTTCCTGACTATATTCTCCTTGTTTCCCATAGAACGGGCTATTTTGAAGCAAGGTAATCCAATGTGCTTGTATCTCAAAGTTGGGAGCATTGATGGGAGGAGGTTGTACTGGGTGATCAACGTCAATAGCTTTAGAGATGGAGAACTGCCTAAGATCTTTTTGCAGTTCTGCTGCTTGTGCTGCTTGAATTTCTTCTTGAATCACAACTCTGGCTTCTTGCATGAGCCTTTCTCTTTGTGCATTAATGGCTTGAGCAACCCTTTGGGCTATTTACTCCTCTTAAGCCATTCTTGCTTGATTCTCTCTGTTCTGACGGTAAAATATTCTGTCAATTTCTGGATCAAAACTGGCAGTGAGTCTGGGACTGTTCAAACGGTGCATACACCAGTCTTGGGGGTACCTGAAATGAAAGGATCTGAAGTAAGATTGATGGAGTAGAGTGAAATTCAAGTAGATGATCGACTCTATCAAATGAAAAGGCAAAAACCTATATTAGCCTTAAAAGAACTAGATTTGACTAACTGATTATGTTGTCCCCGGCAATGGTGCCAGAATTTGACATGAAATATTATCACACTAATAAATTCACTCAGGGTTAAAATCCTCGAGCTTTACAAAAACCTTGTGCAATAATACCACCCGCAAGCAGACGGGTCTCATCACAATATAGTTAAGGATCGAATCCCAAGAGACAACATTTTTAAGAATTGATGTTAGTCGAATCTAGCTCAAATAAGACTAATATTTAGAATGATTGGTTGATTTGAATTAAACTATTTGCAAGATAGTAAAGAGAAGAATTAAAGTTGGATCTAGATTAATGATATGGAATCGTTGGGATGGTCTCGGGTTCCACCACCACTACTCATGCAAACACATCCAAACATCAAACATCCAATCAAGATATAACTATCCAAGTAGAGCTGCTGCAAAATCCCCCATACATGCATTTCGTTTGTGTAAGCATCACCTTAGGTATCAGATGTCTTGTCACCATCTAGATCACATACTTACGGCTCCGAAGATACAACATCAAACTGAGGATGTGGCCCTCCCTAAGGGATGTTTAGGCTACAGAAGTGTCACCATATGCTAGATGGCTCGTCCCCTCACGGATCATACACTTACGACGCTAAGGAATCCTATCGGAAGTTCTTGTCAAGGAGTCAACCATGCTAATCGACAAGCAAGCAGGTGATTAATATACAAGCAAACATCGATGATGAACAAAGAAGATACAAAATCCAACTAAGGTTGTGGCCCTCCCTAAGGGATGTTTAGGCCACAGAAGCGTCACCGTAGGATAGATGGCTCGTCCCCTCACGGATCATACACTTACGACCTCAAGGAATCACATTCTATTTCTAGTTTGGGAGTCAACCTCATTAATCGACATTCTACCCTACATATAGAAGTTCTCACAACATAGGGAAAAGTATTATGGAAGCAAGTAGATAACCAATCTACAAACATTAACGATTAACAACGAAATAAAAAGTTATATACATTGCCTTGGAATGTTAAATGAAGGGACATGAAAGCATGTGTAGCGGGGCTAGTCCCCACACCCAGCGAAAAGGGACTACTCGCTCATGATGCAAGAAATAAGAAGAACAAGAGAGAGGGAAGATTCCACCATGAGCATGATGCAGAAGATAGTCATAGCTCGGTGAAGATGATGTGGTTCTCTACATCGTGTCAGGGCAGATCTGGGCGAGGAGGAAGAACCACCAAGGCAGATCGGGCAGATCTTCTTCTTCACCTTCTTTCTCTTCTTGTCCTTCTTGCTCACAACAAGAGGAGCATGTGAGATGACGGCAACGTGGATGAAGGAGTTGGATCAACCCTTGTTCTTAGGCAGCCTGTTGGCATCCCAGATCCCCCTACCCAAATGAGGACCCTTGTGATTCTATTTATAGGCTCAGGTCGGGTCCTCACGTTTTTGTTGTGAACTCCTTCTAAATGGTTTGGAGTCCAAACGGTTTGGAGTAAGGTGCCTCCAACCGGTCTTCATCCAAACGGTCTTGGAGACCGTTTGATGGCCAAACGGTCTTGTGTCTTTGTCCAAATGGTCTTGAGGACCAATGGCCTCCAAACGGTCTTTGGAAAATGATCTTGTTCTTAATCAGTCTTTAGCTAAGTGTCCAAACGGTCTTGAGGACAGATGGGATCCGATTGGTCTTGACTCCAAATGGTCTTAGAGACCGATGAGGCTTGCACGGTCTTGCTGACATCCAAACGGTCTTGGCTTCTATCAGTTTGCTACATCCAAATGGTCTTGGAGACTGATTGGTTTTACACCCCAAACGGTTTGGGTCTCTGGCATTCTTCTCCTCCAAACGGTCTCGCGGTCTTGCGCTGCCAAATAGTCTTGAGGTTTGTCAGCTCCCAAACGGTCTTCAACATCCAAATGATTTGGAGATGCAAATGGTCTTGAAGACTGATGGGTTCCAATCGGTCTTGAGACTGAATGGTCTTGGCCCCAAATGATCTTCATTCAAATGGTCTTCATCGTCTAAATGGTTTTGGGGACCGTTTGGGTAGGTGATAGGTGGAGGACCGCAATCGGTCTTGGCCCCAAACAATCTTCATTCGAACCGTCTTCGTCATTCAAACGGTCTTCATCGTCCAAATGGTTTGGGGACCATTTGGGTAGGTGGTAGGTGGAGGACCATGTGAGTGAACGGATAAGGCTGAGAGGTTAAAACCAAAAGGGCAGACCACTAGGGCAAATTGTTTGGTACAGAACAATTGATCAAGACCGAATAGGCAAAACCGTTTGGTCAAGACCGATTGGTCAAGACCAAGGTTGAGAGGATCTTGAGTGAATTCCATATGATGGTTGAACCTCATCAAGACCTGCACAAAATCAATATAAATCTAGTTAATAATCATGATAATTGAGTAAGTTGAGGAATCTTGCATTTTGTGAGATTTAGGAGATGAAATCGAAAGTATTGAATCGAATTGGTCCCAAAAAGGTGACTGAAAATCATGATGAATATGGATTCATCAATATGCAAATACCCTTAAGATACAATAACCTTAATATGTTCAATGACAGGTCTTAATACCGTATACCATGCTTGACTCTAATTTGACACTCTAAAATATGCCTATGGGTATAAAATGAAAGAAACCACTCTAAAATGTAATATCGTGTTATGATTGATAACTTAAGAGGAGTAAAAGTATTAATTGGGTGAATAATATACTAATACTGAAATTTGATAATGAACATCTCTAAAAGGTGAAATTGGTGAAAGTTTTGGACTCTTCACACCCTAATTAGCTAAGATACCAACTTTCAAGTCAATTGTAAGAATATTGATATTAAGGTTTAATCATTTTTCTAATGTATGTCACACTTTATTAAAAAAGGGTCCTATTTTCATTTATCCATCACGACTTTGGTATCCTCAACCATGCGCCTGATCGCGCATCTTACATAAGAAATGATGGTTGCACGAACCACTCAAGACATTGGTGATCGACCACCTCTCTTCTATCCCTCTTTCCATCTTCTCCTCTTTGCCTCCTTCCCCCTTCTAGCTCCTCTTATCCTTTGCCTACTAACCGTAGCAGCCACCACATATATCAGATCTCTTGTATGCAAGTGTAGGGACCTAAGTAGGTACTAGCGACAATCAAACCATCGGTTACCCCAATCACTAGGGATGCCACAGATCATGACATCACTTCCCCACTCTCCGTAGATGGAAAAGGCAGTCATTACTTCTATAACCACCACATACTCTCCTTCTTTTGCTTCCCTATCACCTGATGCCCCACAAACACAGTGGTAAGAACCAGTCTCAGCCTTGCCCTCCTCTCTGTTCACAACAATATCTGAGAAGCTATCATCACCCATTGGCTAACTTGAAGAAACAACACTGTCAACTTCCAACACCTAGACAAGGGCAACCACTTCACCAGCTCCCCCTTTCACCCATGTCCCTGCCTCTACGACACCCCTTCTTTCTCATCTCCTATTCCTTAACTCTAGTTGCTGCTAACACCTTCATTAGGTGGTCTAACATCAGAATCCAGACCACCAAGATCTACAACCAAAGCCGCCGCCACCACATAGTAGATGCATGAGGATGAAAAAACATTTCTTCTCCTTACGCTAGAATCTAGTACCACACACATTTCCTTCGACCCCAGTAACCTCATTACAGTGCCATTTCCTCTTCTTCTTCATATTCTTCATCTTCCTCCTCCTAGCACTCAGCCTCTGACATAAAACTTGCAGTAGATCCTCACCCTCATCTCCCTATCCTTCCTTGCTAGAAGGACACTACCCTCACATCTTGGCAGGCATAGATCTACCATGGTTTGTATCTTCATCACCACCTATAGTCCACATAACCACCCACATCATCAACCTCCACTTGACATCCGATCTTTCTGAAACTCGAAGACCCTAGACCTACATTCAACTCCACCAGTAACCTAAAAAGTCTACCTCAAACACACCATTACCTGCCCACCTCAACCTCCTGATGAACAGAGAGGGTGTCACTGAAACACACTAAGAGTTCATGCCAATCCTCCTCTTCCTTCATATCTACTCCCGCTCCTTCATTTGGTCTCCACGCCAATGGAAACACCACCAATTGCATATCCATGGTCTCTTTATACATGCACCAAGGTTCAACGCCTACCTCTGGAATCTCCCACACCTTGGTGAGTCACCTTCTTTACCGTCGGGCTACTACCAGTTACATTGGGAGAAGCACATTGCTCGTGTTTAAGATACCTAGAGTTGTACATCCGTACTCGCAGAAACTTCACTAGATTTGCAATCATTGTATAGCCGTCGACATGGGCAATGGACTAACAAAGTTGCAAAGTTTTAATGCATAATTCGTAAGTGAATATCTTCCTTTTTGTCAACATGATTCCATATAATATCAACACGGTTAAGGGATGTGATGGGTTGAGTAACATTGTTGGGTAATATGTAAGCTACAACCACTAGCTCCTAGTAATAAGTAGGGTTTCCATGATCATATATCCTATATTATATACACATATAAGTATGAAATTACATGTACATGCATCAACACCTATTATACAATGCATATCAACCTATTTCACTATATGATCTAAGCTCAGTAGATATTTATAGGATTATTTTTGTTATGTTTTGTGCAATTGAGGTCATATATATAAGTTGAGTTATCATATTTAATTGATCCAAATGAATTATACTAAGGTATATGAATCTTTATTTGATAAATGATATGGATAAAACGGACGTTTTTGTGTCATATATAAGTGGACATTGAAAATGACTTTACATTACAAAGTAATCTTATATATCTATATATATGTAGTCATTTCACATGCATGAATAAGCAATAACTACATGAGTGCATTCATATATGTGTTTGAGATTTAAACATCGGTATCTTAGTATGAATCTATACATATAGAGAGACGCATTAGAGTAACCCTAGTTGTGTCTAGCAAGAGTATGTTGATCAATGGCATCCCATTTAACATTTATACCTGACCCTAATCGACTAAACTTGAGCTATATTTTAAATAGATAGAGAGTAAGATTAAAACACATAAATGGAAGAAGTACACATCATTACCCGCACCTATGTAACCTAGACATACTTAGACTAATGTGATTAAAGATGAATATTGGAATTGAAAAAGATATCAACCATACATCCACTTAATTAGATTAACAACCCTAATATGTCATTAGGTGATCAAGGTTGGGATAAGAACACTATGAAAATTTATAATAAGAATGTATACACACGATTGCTTTGGTTTCAATAACATACCTAATATGTTTCTAGGATGTAAACTCGACTTCATGGACAAAGTATATAGAATGGGTTAAGAATTATATGCGAACATCCGATATGCACATCTTGTATTTTATTTTGGACATTATTTGACTGAAACCTACATTCATTTAATGAGGCATCTCTTGAACTGTCAAAATTCATTTGCTTGGACATTTATATTTTTCCTACTATCAGTTCATTATATCTAATTGGTTGTTGTGATACTTTGTTTATAATGGGATCTTGGACCCCTCCTGCTATGATTGCCATTTTATGTGAAATTGACTAAAATGATAGTCTTGAAACTCTATTTATGAATGTTGCGTGTTTGATTAGATTATCTAGAATAGTGGTACTTATGTACAACTATACTTATAAAGGGCACGCATTTTCCGCCTGGAGTGTGTGTGTGTTTACATACTTATTTCTTTTAGGCCATGATCATATGGTGTTATGGCCCTATTTTAGGTATATTTAGTCTACATTATTCTGCATGCAAATATGTATTGGCTTAAGTTGGAACAGTGATTGACATTTATGGAAAGGCACTTTTATTCTTATACTTGTAATCTGAATTTTAACATGCCTCATTCCTCTTGTTATAGTTCCCTTGAACTGATCTAAATGCAAATAGCCCCCGTCGTGGAAACATCTCTTATTGCATTTTTAATCTGATTTAATACCCAGAGTATTTATTATATGTATATACTCATCTTTTACTGACCTATACCTTGTTTCTAATGTTCTGGGTGATGTTCCCCTCGACCATGATGTAGGTTCATTAAAAGGCAAGGATGCACAAAGATTGTATATAATATTTTTTGGACCTAAGGATATCCTGGAATGACCAGGTTACCCTCTGCAACATGTCATGCATGTTATTATATTTAATAGATGTGTACCTTTTTACTTATTATACCACCTTTTTTATGATGAAGAACAATTTATAATGATACACCTTGTAGCTTTGATATAGTTTTGTTTCTGCTGCTTATAAACTACATGCTATGATATGTATACCATTTGAGAAATGAATGAAATTCCTCTGTTCCTCTGTAAATGGAATATGATGGCTTTTATCTCTCAATTAAGTGAAGAGTGGATCCCCTCTCAAGGTCCCACTCTTTAGACCTTCCTACCTTGACTGTCGGTGTCCCTACCCAGATCGTTATCGAGAGTGCCCTCTTGATGGCTATCGTTGTAACATACCAAATTCTTAAAAGTTGTCTTTTGGCCCTCTTTCCCATCTTTTCCTTTGATTTCTATCCTTATTGGCCTTTGTATTTAATTAGTGGAATTTATAGTGGTTTAGTGAAAATCTATTCAATAATTATACCAATAGAAGGGTTTATGCACAAATACCTCTGTGAAATATTATTTAAGGATCTAAAATGTAAAATCACCACTTTAGTAGAATAATGGTTTATTAATTTGTGATAGAAGTGCAAGGCCCTAAACCTTACTTAATGTATTGAACAAGCTTAAATACCATAATTAAGTACTATAAAACTCAATATAACCTTGGGAGGTGCTTTGAAATCATGATACAAGATTAAATTTCAAGTTTGGTCCAATTTGGATGATGTTTGTGCAAGTTATGCAATTATAGGTACATTCTGGACTTTTATGCAATTTACCCAATTGGGAGGTTTTCATTGCAAATTATCACCTGAATTTTAATCCTTATATATTACCTTACCATTCACAATATTTTGAACCATGTGTCACCTGGTTGTACCTTGGTTTGAAGGTGTTTCTCCCTAAGGGCATTATAGGGATTACCCTCTTTATAAATGTGCTTATCTTTAAAAGCTACCAACCAATGGGGTTATTTCTTTGTTTGAAGGATGGTGGAGATGGCCTAAAAGGCTCTAGGGGCTCTTAGGACCGACCTTTGGTATACAAGAAGAGTCTATGTGTTACACCCCGATCTCACAATTACCATTAATCATGAGATTATGGCATAAATTGAGGATTTAACGTAATACAAAGATCACCCTTAACTTTTTATTATTTTTCAAACTCTTTGTTTTTCTCACATACAATCACATAAACAACTTTGCAAGAGAATCAAACTTTGATTACTTTAATATGATCTCAACATAAATGATACACATACATACATTCATTCTCAGGTACATATGACATGATAATCAAATACATTCTCTCTTATTAAGAAAACAAAGATACAAAACATCACTTATAACACTCTCACATCTATACTAGGACCTAGAGTGATAGGGACCGACTGAACTTAATTATACTCAGACTTAACTCTTGTGGTAGATCTACTCTGATGCAATGATATCTTCTTCAAGTCCATGTGATTTCTTTAAAAATTTTGAGTAGAGGGGTGAGCCTACTCACTCAATGAATGAGTACCTCAAAGAAACAGTCTAAAGCACTAATATGGTTACAGATATACTTTTGAGCAATTGATATCAACTATAACAACAGAAAGCTTTAGAGAGTCTAATAATTGACAATCATAAATATGGCAGGATACTCTAAATATCTATAAGAGTGAATCAATATATGAAATGCTTGATTGATCATAAAAAGAACGAATAATTCAGAAACATACAAAGAATAATTGAATAACTGTACACACTTGTTTGACCTCTCACCCATTTATTATGCCCTGATCACATGCAGTGTACTGTACATATGAAGACTCGTAGTACACTACGATCACACCGTACAAGACTTAGCAGACACACCTGGGAAATGCTAAGTCTGACTACTCTCCTGGTCTGCAACATGGAAATGGCTCTCTGGCCTAAACTGGACTCCTCCTCTAACCTGAGCACACAGGCAGAGAGTCAAGCCTCCTCTTGGCTTTTCTGTACTCTAGCGCCACCAGGACTTCTGGTTGATGTTGGACACTACAAACTATAATTTAAGGAGACTTCCACTAGGGTTTTGTCCCCCGTGCCACCTGATAGCACGTTCTGACCCTCGTATATTGGACGTTGCCAGGGTTAGGTCGTTTCACCCCTAAGGCGCATACCTTAAATAGGGGTTCTATGGTGTTCAAGGCTCCTAAGTCTATTAATTTATTATTCCTAGAAAGCTCTTTCTACATTGTACCCTTCTCTTACTTATACTTGACTCTGGTATCTCTATGGTGTCACATCTACTTATTTGAAGTTATAATACAATATGTACTAAACTTGGCAGAGTAGTATATTCAAAACACTATAATATACTGAGTAATCAACATATTATACATGCAGACAGACTAAAATTCTTAAATAACATGTCCACTTGGCACATACACACCAGAATCGTGTAATTTATCATCTTATTACACTGATAGGAGTTAATTACTTGACATATGAGTAATCGTCAATAGCACCTGCAAATTTGTAATTTCTCAAAGAACGTGCATATCAACCCAAATATTGAGATGTCATCTCATAACTCAATTAAGAGTTAATTACTTATCATGACAAGAATTACTAATAATAACTGAGAAGACTGATATCACAATACTTGATTCATTGAACACCCTACCCTTAGGGTTTCATTTAATCACAACAAATGCTACAAAGAAAGGTGTAATACATCTATCACATACTTTTCAAATCTTCACAACACATGATATCTGGGATCTCAATTCCTTATCACATTACTGGGAATTCTCATCCCTTCACATCATTATCATACTTACTGGATTTGGGTATTCAAACCCTTAGATCATTACATAGCATTGTTACCTATGTAACAAGTAACCATTACCTCTAGGTCCTTAGACCAAGGTATTCATTTCACTGATTGTACAAGTATTCTCATGGCTCACAAGGCCATCACACATCTTGTCACCTCCTACTAGGCAACAACTTATTCCCATGGCTCCCATAAAGATTTCATGTGACATAAACATTCACTAGATAAAGACTACTATCAACAAATCATATAAAATCAATATATGTATGAAACCCTGGAACTAATCTGAATTTGGATTTCCATGCCATTCATTGGGATAGCATGCACCAATAATAACATTGAATAAATAAAGTCTATCATGTCAAGAAAATCCCTTCAAATGGATTTCAAGATATCTATTCGCAAATATCCAACTTTCCTCGCATCTAGAGTTTCACCCTCTTCACTGAGATATCAAACAAACACTACTCACTTTAAATGAAATCCAAGATAGTATCTAACATATATGTACTATGAATTTAGATAAACAATCATTCAAAACCAAGGGGATATTGATAAGCAACTTTCTCTATTTACTTATATAGCAAATTTCTGTCATAGACAAATTCCCTATATTTCAGTTTACTCTTATAACCTCTGCGAATACTTAAGGATTTCTCATTAGAATGCATTTTATACATTTATAATATGATTTTATCATCTGAAATTCATTCAAACAAAGGAAGAATTCATTTCATATCATTTTGCAACAACTTAGAACAAATAGACAATTCAAGGTTTGTAGTCGCATACTAAGCAATTAAATATTATGGTTGATTTATCCAATTTTTACGCAATATACTGTTTAAATGAAGTTACCACTCACCCTAAGGTGTGAAAACACCTTAAAAACATAGATCATCCCTGAAAACCTCGATCTCATATTAAATCCCTAGCAATTCACCCAATTCTTCTTCCTTTCAACTCAGAAACCCTAAAAATGAGGGATTATGAAGAAAGAGTGAGAAAAGGGGAAGTTTTGATACCATTTCGGATCAAATAAGATGAGGGACGGAATCTTTACATGTGATAGAATATTCACCATTAAAGCCTATGCAAATAAGCTAAACTTACATGATTTCATCATTCCTCGGACCGCAAAACCCTAGGTCAGCATCTCCATCACTTTCTCCTCTCAAACCCTAACTCTACCTCTCTCTCTATAGGATTTTGTTTCTCTGGATTGAATCACAAATTATGATAGCTTATAGTGTGTTAGGTTGACCATATAGAGAAAACGAGCTTCTTGGGTTAATTGCACATTGACCCCTCACTAAACTTTTTCTTATTTCAGCAGATTGTTCTGTCATAAAAAGTTATTGTAATTCATATATTTTAGATATCAAATCTCCTCCAAAAATTATGAAACTTTTACAAGTTGTTTATAATTGAGTTATAAAGATTTAGTTAAAATTTCAGATAATTTGGTGTTACTAAAATATAACTAAAAATAGAACAGTGCACTACTATCTAGAAATCTGTAGAACTGTCAGTTGAAGACAAAATGCCCCAGACCGGCCATGTTAGCTGCCACGACCGTGCTAAGATGGACCCAGCATGGCTGTGCTGCCTACCACAGCCATGGTGCATTGGTTTCAGAATATTTGAGTATAAAAGTTGGTCAATAGTTCAATTATTTCAAAACGGTCGTGTGGCTTAGAATGCACGTGCCACCAACGACCCACCACAGCCGTTCTACCCACCACAGTCGTGCTATCCTATCCTTCAACTACCATTTTCATTATCCTTTGTAGAACTCTCTCATTCTCTCCAATGTGAGCCTATTTTCTAAAAAATCTAATTTTAGCCGACTAGGGTTTATATTTTCTCAAACCCTAATTATACAAAGAGATATCATACTTGGGGTTCTCATTAGGTTTAACATGTCATGATTGAGATACCATCATTAATCATGTTTAAGTAATTACCAATCTAGTAAAGTATGTAATCATCCACATAAATCCTAACTTACTAATTAAGCTCAGATATGGTTATAAAACTATGATTTGTCCTCTTGCATGGCCATGAAGCCTTAGCTTAAGGATACATGGAAAGTCACATAGACACCTCATGCTTGCCCCCTTCTTTATAAAGTCATGCCTACCCCTTCCCACTTCCCGATCCAAGAAGCAATCCTATCTTTCTCTTTCCCACAGCTTAGAGCATCATCCCTACTATGTTTGTCCATGAAGTTGTTGTCCCAAGGTAAAAGAGGGTGCCTACCTTGGTGAAGAAGACTCCTAGGGTTCTAAATTTCTCTATTTAGGATTTCTTAAGCTCCGCCTTAGTGATTTTGACCAAAACTAGTAAGAATCCTCCTTTTATTCCCTGTTTTCATGTTGTTAGTATTCCTCCCACCTTCTTCCAGGTCGAAACTATGACCTTCCATGGTAAAAATCCACCTAGAACCCTAAAACATCTCATCTCCATGCTCTTTTGCTAGGGTTTGCACCTCTAAAGTGGAGAAGGTGATCTTTGCTCATGAAAGGAGCTTGGCTTGGATCAACTAGACCTTCTAATCTCGGGATCCTTTCTGTTTGGAGGTTATTACCTTTCTAGAGGCAAGTTTTGTTAACCCCCTTCTCATATATTGCTTAGTTAAAACACATGCTTCTATGTTTAAAATCGATGATTTCCATCTCTTTTTACCATGTTCTTCTAGCGTTTTGGTTTCCTACTATTTTACCTTCTCTAAAAGCTCTGGTTTGGTTATCTATGCAACTTCAAACCTGATATTGGATCAAATAGTGTTTTCTCCCTCTCCCTCTCTCTTCAATTATCTCGATTGGTTTGATGATGTGGCAATTTCGTATTGGTCAGTATTGAAAAATTCATATCTTCTAAACCACTTATCCAAATTTGACAAATAAATATGTTTTGGAATTGGAAAATTAATATCTATCTAATAAAAATATTTTAAAGGTCTGATTTCATGGTTTGACGAATGGTGATTTTTGTAAAATGAATTTAATGCTTAAAAACCATAAAATTACATATTAATCATCATAACTCCAAAATTAACATAAAAATATGTTTTCTTGATTAGGATAACTTAATAAGTTTATTGGTGATATTTTAAAAGTCTAAATACGAGTTTTTATAAAAAGGTCTAAAATTAGGATTTTTATACATTAATGTGCACTATGTACTCTAATACATGTTAATACATTGAAAATAGGCAAAGTGGAACTTGGACTCAATTAAAGTGGTGAAAGTTAGTAATTGATATCAGTAAGAGAGGTATGTGCATTTACACCTTAAGTTGGGAATAATTGTTCCTTAATCTATTTTTCTATAATGAGGCTTTATTAAACCCTATTTCACATATTCTTGAATCTTTTGCTATACTTGCCTCATAAATTAGTTTTGGAACATTATTATTGGGTTCTGGTACCCCACTGCCATGTTTATTGATTCATATGATTATTCTTGTCATGAATAATTTTTCTAGCATGTGGATTTATGTTCTATTTAAAATAAAGTAGCGGTACTTATGTACAGCCACCCACAGAGGACATGTAAATAATCGCCGTAGGGAATGTCTTATTTTCCCCATAATATTGTAGGTGACTGGGAATGTCTAATTCTCCCCTCACCTAAGGTTAGAGGTCCGGTAGGTGCCTCAACCCTGCTTAGTTAGGTAGACATAACTATCTTACATGTATGGTAGTCGGAATCTGACATGTAAAGGGGTGATTTCTCTCTTTTACAGCATGACATCAGATCCCATGGTAGTCGGAATCTGACTATTTTAGTTTTGTCTCCCAAATTAGAATCCCTGCCTTACATAGTTCCTTTAGGTGACATGGTTGCCCTAGAGTTGATCTATAAATGATGAAAGGTTGATTTAGGACCCTATAGTTCCACATTAGTATCATGATGAATAAAACCCTAAAATACTCATAACTAAAATATGCATAACTTAATGTTGTTTAGGTTTGCCTTTAGGAAACTATTATGGCATGAAGTTGAAGAAAAGGTGTCTAGAAAGGATCAGGTTCTGGGGGCTGGCAATATTTTCCTCCGCGCCACTTGTTTGGTTTACGAGGACTCCCAGATCCATATGATACCGGCCTTGCCTAAGCTGAAATGGATTGTCTGAAATAGTTTGTTTTTAGGCAATAATGACCTTAGACATCTATGTTGTATATCTTTGGGAACCCTAAGTTTTAGGTGTATGATGAATTGTTTGAGGATGGATACCAAGATAGTCTCCTTATGTCCCATGGGGCCACATGTTTGGATAGTTTATCCCTAGAACCTAGACTTTGAAGTTTGGGGTTAAGTGAGCTATCAGAGTGCACAATGGAAGTGTGATGGATCTTGTACACAGTTTAGTTAGACTCATCCTTTAACCCTAGTGTAGTTTGTCTTGATAGGTCGAACTCTTTAAAGGGTGGAGTATAGTTAGTTTGATGATGTTGGGTGGTTAGATTTTGAGGGTGAAATCTTCTTTAGGTAGATGGAGCCCTATGACATCTTGAAATCTATATACACTATCTTTAGAAACCCTAAACCCATAATTAGGAGGTTGTTGTGCTTGAAACCTTAGTGGGGTCCAAAAAAGTTATAGTTATAGCCTAACGTGCTTGTTTATATATTAATGAACATATAATGATCATCTGAGGTATAATTTATATGTTCAAACCCTAATGAATACCTAATGCACATAATATGAGTAACTCACATATTAATCCTAATGGATATGCATGGTGTTGCCCATGTCATAAACCAATATACCCTAATGAAATCACAAGTAAGATAATTGTAACCTAATCTTGGACTTAATACATGCCAAGTAAAATATAATGATCATATTAACCTAAACCCTAAGTTGTAATCATCTAACCTTAACATATACATCCTTAATGCCTTTCATGATACATTAATGGCATTAGGTTCCATAATCAGTTACCATACTTTGATACACATAAATGATATATATAATCATCTAATCACATATTAATCAAGTCATCAATATGAAATGCATGGTATGTTACCTTGTTATCTGATACAGACACGATTAGTCACTTAATGTGAATCAATTTGTAATATGCCTCACCCTGATAATTAAAATACATGGAATGGCTTCAATATGAATATGAAGTGATTTGATTCACATAAATGTGCAAATCAATAATATAAATAAATATGAGAAAATGATTAATGATGACATTAATGTGAGCAATAAAGATAATGTGGTAATGAGATAATGTTTAATATAAATATATGTAATTGATGTGACATAATTTGGATTGAATGAAGATTTAATGACAAATTGAATATTTCATGCAAAATGATTCGTTTTAACTTAATGTGGTGATAGTATAAGAATAATGAAGTTGAAGTTCAAAATATTAAGGATAATGATCAAGTATATTGAGGGAATTGAGTAACCCATAATTTTGCTAAAATTCTTAGTAAGATGAATGAGAAATATATATATATATATATATATATATACATATACGATGTTTCATGCATGATAATGAAATATAACTTCCTTGGTAATTATTAGTATATACACTTTACAACGTTTTCTTTACTTAGTGTATTTGCTTATTTTCTCTTTATTCTCTTTATCCCATATTGCTCATCTCTAAACTTTGTACACTTTCTTGTCTTATAAAAGAGAGACCATTGTATTCTTTTTTATTATACAATAATAAGCAATCCTCTCTACTTTCTATATGGTATCAGAGCCACCCAATCCTCCCTAACCCTACACCTCTTCTTTCCCTCCACCAACCCTAGCTGCCACCCCCATCTCTCTCTCTTCCCTCTCCTTGTCACCGTTGCCCCTGCAGATTCTCCTGCTACCGTCGACTTCCCCCACCACACCCTGCTGCTCCTCCTTCTCTCCTCGCCCCTCCCTACCATCCTTCTTCTGCCTCCAACCCCTCCTATAACCCTCTACCCAGCCCTCCTGCTCCTACCGCCACCCATTAGGCTGCGGCCCTCCCTATCGTCCTCTTACAGCCGCCACCACCCTCCACCACAACCACACAACCACCCCTCCACACCTCCACAACCCTCCACCCAACTCCAATACCCTAAACCCCTCCATCCTTGTAGCCTAATCCACCATAGGCCCCTCCTTCTAGATCGGTTTCACTTTCCAATATCTTCGGACTACCTTGATGTTTTCTAGTTCTGGCATGTTGACGACATAACAAGCTTCATCCACTTTGTCTGCCTGCACCTCATGGTAGAGTGATTGATCATCCATGTTGACGTAGGTTTTATCTTCTTTCGCTGCCCCTATGTGGGTTTTTCTAAGATCCATGTGTGGATCTCCTACCTTCTACTACTAGTCCATGTGTTGGACTCCTGCCTCTAACTACTAACTACTACTTCTCTCTGCACCCGTGCTTCTGCCCCTGAATGCACCTTCCGATGGTGACTCCACATCTTCCGCATAATTTGTGTGTTACTATTGTGAAGTTGGATGGCTCCAACTATCACCTCTGGGCAGCTTCCTTTGAACTCTATGTTAAAGCACAAGGGTGCTACTCTCATCTATCGACCAAGGGACCGACAACTCCCACTGATGATGCTGATGACAAGACCAAGCATGCCTATGATCTTTGGTCCAAGGAGGACTACAATGTTATGACTTGGATGGTCAACATCGCCGAACTGAAAATCAACCAGTCTCTCCTTCGCCTAAAGACTGCAAAGGATATGTGGGACTAGCTCTCCCACGTATACTCTCACCAGCAGAATCCAAAGAAGGTGTTTGGGATCTTCAAGCAACTGTCCAAGCAAGAGTTTTCTACTATTGATTCTATCGAGGACTACTACAACAATTGTTGTGCTCTCTGGGATGAATTTCAGGTGTACCATCCCCTTTCTGCCGACATCACTGAAATCCAATGTCAACAGAATGAACTTCAACTTGTCCAGTTCTCGCTGGTCTACCCTCCTCCTTTGTCGGAGTTGTTGATCGGATTCTCTCGAGTGATCCTCTGCCTACGATGCAAGACGTTCAGAAACGTGTTCAACGTATCCCCTCTGTATCTCAGTCTCTTCCTGACACTTTTGATGGAGCAACCCTTGTTGTTCACACCGGTGACTCCTCTCGTGGCCGCAGTCGTGGTTGGGGCTGTGGTTGCAGGCGCTCATCAACACCCGGACGTGGCTCTGGTACTGAGCCTACTGAACCACACTTCTTTACTTTATGCAAGTGCACGAATCACAATAAAGACTGTTGCTGGAGCAAGCATGGCAAGCCAGTCTGGGCAAACCAAGTCACTATGAATCAGCCTCAGACTACCACTACCTCTGCTGCTCCTTCTGCTAATTGGATCCGGTCGGAGTTCGAGAAACTTCTCCAGGCATGACTTGCTTCTTCTGCTGAAGCCTCTACTGATGGGAGCACTGCACTTCTGACCCAGTCTGGTAAAAATTCATGGGTGATTGATTCAGGTGTGACATCCCATATCTCTGGAAATCTTGCATTATTTTCTCACTTATATAATACTTCTGATATACCTCCTATTACACTAGATGATGGATCTAAGACACTTGTTACTCGCATTGATGATATTTGTACTCCTAGTTTCCTTCCTTTGCGGTCTACTCTTTATGTTCCAAAATTTCCTATAAATCTGTTATCTGTTAATAGAACTGTCAAAAGCCTCCGTTGCTCTATTACTTTTGATGCAGATGGTATTGTGTTTCAGGATTTGCGCACGAGGACGACAATTGGTTTGGGCCATGAGGGACCATATGGTCTATATTACTTGGATGTTCCGAAGACCGCAACATATCTGACATCCTCTGTGACATGCATCCAGTGGCACTACCGTCTGAGACATCCTTCTGCAGCAAAATTATAACATTTACTTCCTGATGTTTTAGATTTTGTTTTTCATTGTGAGACTTGCCGATTGGGTAAACAGACGCGAGCATCTTTTTCTATGAAATCATATATTAGTTCAAAGTAGCCATTTGATATTATTCATGTTGATGTTTGGGGACCTTGTTCTGTTCCCAGTACTTCTGGATTTCGCTATTTTTTGAGTTTTATTGATGATTTTTCTAGAACTACCTGGATTTTCTTGATCAAGGCCAGGTCTATTTTACTTGATACCATTACTGCTTATTTTGCTGAGATCCGTACCCAATTTGCCAAATCTATCAAAAAAATTTGCACTGATAATGCCCTTGAATTTATGCAAGCCTCTGCCAGCAATTTTTGTCGCAAACATGGTACCATACACCAACTTCTTGTGCCTACACTCCACAACAATGTGGAGTCGCCGAATGCAAAAATCGACACCTGCTTGAAGTTGCCCGCACTTTACTGTATCATTATCATATCCCGCAATGTTTTTGGCCTGAAGCTATTTCCACTACACATTACCTTATTAACCACATGCCTTCTTCTATGGTTGGGAATCAAGTCCCTTATCAAATCATGTACCCAGATGCGCCCATTTTTTATGTTCCTCCTCATATCTTTGGGAGCACCTGTTTCGTCAAAAATCTTCGTCCTGTCTCACCAAACTTGATCCCAGAGAAATAAAGTGTGTCTTCTTAGGGTACTCTCACACTCAGAAAGGGTACCGTTGTTATGATATCGTGTCAAAGAAATGGTTTGTATTTGCTGATATCATTTTCTTTGAGCACATGCATTTCTACTCCTCTGTCGGGTGTTCCCTTACATTGGATTTATTAGTGGAGACACCTTTACCTCTGATTGATGATATTGATGATAATAATAATGCTCCTCTTGTTGAAAGTCCTCCTCTAAAAGTTTATCAAAGAAGACAGAAGACAACAACTCCCTCTATGGCCCCTCCAAAGTCTTTGTCCTCCATGCCAGATCAAACACCACCACATGTATACTCTGACCTAGATGTTCCTATCAGTTTGGGGAAAGGAACTAGAGCTTGTACTAAACATCCTATTGGCAATTTCTGTACTTCTGCTCATTTGGGGACTAATTTTGCAAATTTTACTGCTGCTCTTTCTGCTGTTTCTATTCCTAAAAATGCTTCTTAGGCTCTTAAACATCCAGCTTGGCGTCAGGCCATGGAAGCGGAAATGCATGCTCTTACTGATCGCAACACTTGGCAGTTGGTCGATCCTCCTACTTACTGTGCTCCAGTTAGCTGTTGTTGGGTGTTCACTGTTAAATATCAACCGGATGGCATGGTTGAACACGTCAAGGCTAGACTTGTTACCAAGGGCTACACACAGACTTATGGGGTCGACTACTTTGAGACTTTTTCACCGTTGGCTCGGTTGAATTCCGTACACATTCTTATTTCTGTTGCTATTAATTTTGATTGGCCCCTGTACCAGCTGGATGTGAAAAATGTGTTTCTGTATGGAGATCTACATGAGGAAGTCTATATGGAACAACCTATAGGATTTGTGCTTCAGGGGGAGTCCTCCAAAGTCTGCAGGTTGCGGAAAGCTATATATGGTTTAAAACAGAGTCCCCGTGCTTGGTTTGATAAACTAAGTATCATTCTTCAGAAGTTTCTTTTTAGACGCTCCCAGTCTGACCATTCTGTCTTCATTAAAAATACTATTGCTGGCATTGTTATTCTAATTGTATATGTTGATGACATTATTCTCTCAGGGAGTGATCTTGCTGGTATTTAGGCTACTAAGTGTTATCTAGAGAAACACTTTGTCACCAAATACCTCGACACTTTGCATTACTTTCTTGGGATTGAAGTTTCTAGGTCTACTTTTGGATTATGCTTATCTCAACATAAATATGTTCTGAATCTTCGATCTGACACAGGACTTCATGGTGCTACACCTGCTAGTACTCCTCTAGATCTAAATACTAACTGGGATGATGAGAACTCTCCTGCCTATCCTGATCATCATCAGTATCGCCGCATGGTTGGCAAGCTTATTTATCTTACTGTTACTCATGCTGATATTACTTCTGCTGTCGAGCTTGTTAGTAGATATCTAGATAAACCCGGTCAATGTCACTGGGATGTCGTCTGCCACATTCTCAAATATCTAAAGAGTTCCACTGGGAAAGGTTTGCTATATAAAAAAAATGGTCGCTGTAAGCTTATTGGATATTCTGACTATGACTATGCCGGGAGTAAAATCGACCGATGCTCCACCTCTGGCTACTGTACCTTTGTAGGAGGAAATATTGTTACTTGGTGAAGCAAGAAACAGACTATGGTTGCTCGCTCAAGTGCTGAAGCAGAATATTGCGCCATGGCACATACTACTTGTAAGCTGTTCTGGATTTGGAGCCTGCTGAAAGATTTTGGCATTCCTATTCTGATGTACTGTGACAACAAAGTTGCCACCTTTTTTCCAGTAATCCTACTTTTCATGAGAGAACAAAACATGTTGAAGTTGACTGTCATTTTGTTCGTGAAGTTGTCTTATCTGGCCAGATATCTACTCCCTACATACATACTTCTGATCATGTGGATGACATCTTCACCAAGATTCTTCCAAAGACGAGATTCGCTGCTATGACATCCAAGTTGGGCATGATTGACATCTATGCTCCAGTTTGAGGGGAAGTATTAGTATATACACTTTACTACTTTTTCTTTACTTAGTGTATTTGTTGGGTTTTAGGGGAGACAGAGAAGGCAGCAGAAACAAAAAAATTTCTCCCCCAACCCATACCGAGGAAACGCGTCAACGTCTATATAATAGGAAAGGATGGTTTGTGGAATCATACCTTGTCCCGAAGCTTGCTCGGAAATAATACCTCGCGCAATGCGCGGTCTTCAACTCCGGTCTTCGACGGCATCTGTGCAGCTCCTGGTCGCACCGAGACTGACGACTCCTACTCGAACCGGACTGTCGGATGACAGTTGTCCTCCTAAGCGGCAGTGTCCTCCCGCCTCTGTAGTAGTCCACACGGACCACCTGGAACTCCACACTCCTTGTCCCACAAGGAAGTGGAAGGAGTCGCACCCTCTTGTTGACGTACTAGTCGCCAACACGCTCTCCTGCCTCCTGTTGCAACTGCAGTTGTCCTTCCCTTGCTGCACCTCCCTTTTGCGGGAAGCACTTGCTCGGGCTCTCTCACGGTTACCAAAACCAGAGAGAACGACAACTTGCAGAGCAATTGGTTGCACTGAGCTATTATACTGAGAAGCCCCCAATACCCCTATATATAGGAGAGTCTGTGAAAGGGTTCTCCATCCCGGGCAATGCGGGACTAAAAGCAGGAGTAGAAGGGTTCAGAATTTTCCACAAAAAGCAACCACCTCACAACCTGAACCGATCGGTTCACAAGTGAACCGGTTGGTTGGGGACCTGAACCGATCGGTTCACCATTGAACCGGTCGTTTGGGACCCTTGAACCGATCGGTTCATCCATGAACCGGTCGGTTGGGGTTCCAGGTTGGTTCTCGATTGACTTTTCTTCTTTTGTTTCCAATCGGTATCGAATACCAATCCTATTTCCAATCAAATTGGATAATTGAAACGAAAGGAAAATTCTCACCAATCCTACTTTCCCAAGTTGCTCGATTGCACCACTTGAACCGATCGGTTCAATACTTGAACCGGTCGTTTCACTCTGTGCATGAGCCAATCGGTTCAACAATTGAGCCGACCGTTCAACAACCTCAGCCGACCGGTTCATCACATGAATCGATCGGTTGGGAGTGCAGGTTGTGCAGAATCAGTCAAATGCGATTTCAATCAATCCGATACTCCAATCAATGCGTCCAACACCTTGAACCATACGATATTGAGCCATCGACTGATTGAGTGTTTAATTGAACTACTAAACTCCTTTAGTAATCAATCTAAACATTGCTTGTGGACAAAACTCCTCTTCCAGGTTAAATCCTATGTGTGTGACCCTACAGGTCCATTTCACGTTGGCAATGAAAGTTCATAACACTTATGACTTCACAAGCAAAGAGCGGTGCCTAGTCACACATCAGTGCTACCCAAGTGAAAGTAGAAAGTTGGAGAACAACTTTCATCCTACAATCCGTGAATGGTGTTATAGCGAATGTATAATTCCTTTGTCACTGATATCCCGAATGAACTCGAGGCATGGAACAGTCATCCTGTCAACGTTCATTCACTTCCTTGATCTCAGAGTAGACTGGAAGAGATATGTATGACATCAGTATCACATACTGATTCACACATGCGTGCACGCCTTTCTCAATCCTACTCATCAAGTGGCCAAGGATATCAAACTCCCTCAGGAGGGACAAATCCCATATCTATCACTCACCCCTCAAAAGCCCCATGTGTCAAAGCCACCCAATCATCACTTTTATAACAACCCATGTTTCAGGACTGCGTTTGATGATGTCAAAGTGTGCCCAACGACATGTGTTGAGTGCAGTGATTTCAGGTCTAAGAATCACACTCACCACCATCACTGTGAGTACTGACTGTGACTACCATCTCATGGTTCCATGTGTCAAACTCACGGTGGGTCTGTCCGGTACACTTTTTTTTCTAACAAGTACCTATGTGTTTGGTTTGATATCTCTATATCATGACTAATGAGATTCTATCATCAACCAACACCACAATCTAGTCTTGTGTGTCATTGTTGTCTATCTACCTTCCACAATGACATCCGACTAGGGACATAACAAGAATGTACAAACTCTTAACATCCGTATGATCTCATCGTTCAGGTCCTTAACCTGAAAGCATACGTCATTGAGTTATGTCATTCTTTAGACATTCAATCTTTTCTATCACTATCTCATATGACTGAACCAGAAAGAATTGGAAGCTTGCCTTTAATGTTTATCAAATCAATCTTAATGTATCCCACCAATCATCCCATGATTGGCTCTCAGGGCATACATACCAACAATATTTGCTTATTTTCTCTTTATTCTCTTATTCATCTTTATCCCATATTACTCATCTCTAAACTCTGTACACTCTCTTGTCTTATAAAAGAGAGACCATTGTATTCTTTTTTATTATCCAATAATAAGCAATCCTCTCCGCTTTCTAGAGTAATAAAGTGATTATGACTTGACATAATTAAAATAATGGTGATAATGTGATATCATAATGAATATAATGTTAATGAGACAAAAATGTAAATAATGTTAAATCTCCTAAAAAGAATATCTAAATAATGGAACCTAGGTGATTCTTGAGGACCCGACCTATGTCGAGATGCTTACGGAGAATATGTTGATGAGTTGTTTGGTGGAAGTTAAGGCTGGAGAAATAACCTGAAGTTTTGTGAAGAGATGTTGCACACTCACCGTTCCCTTCTTACTTGTGATTTCGGGGACGAAATCTTCTTTAAGGGGTGGAGTGTTGTAACATACCGAATTCTAAAATTTTGTCGTTTGGCCCTCTTTCCCATCTTTTCCTTTGATTTCTATCCTTATTGGCCTTTTTATTCAATTAGTGGAATTTATAGTGGTTTTGTGAACATTTATTCAATAATTATACCAATGGAAGGGTTTATGTACAAATACCTCAGTGAGATCTTATTTAAGGATCTAAAATGTAAAATCACCACTTTAATAGAACACTGGTTTATTAATTTGTGCTAGAAGTGCAAGGCCCTAAACCTTACTTAATGTATTGAATAAGCTTAAAAACCATAATTAAGTACTATAAAACTTAATCTAACCTTTAGAGGTGTTTTGAAATCATGATACAAGAGTAATTTTCAAGTTTGGTCCAATTTGGATGATGTTTGTGCAAGTTATGCAGTTATAGGTACATTCTGGACTTTTATACAATTTACCCAATTGGGATGTTTTATTTGCAAATTATCCCTGAATTTTAATCCTTAGATATTACCTTACCATTCACGAGATTTTAAACCATAGTTCACCTGGTTGCACCTTAGTTTGAAGGTGTTCTCTCCAAGGCCATTATAGGGATTGCCCTCTCTATAAATGTGCTTATCTTTAAAAGCTATCAACCAATGGGGTTATTTCTTTGTTTGAAGGACGGTGGGGATGGCCTAGAAGGCTCTAGGGGCTCTTAGGACCAACCTTTGGTATACAAGAAGAGTCTATGAGCTGTCCTCTTGCATGGCCATGAAGCCTTAGCCTAAGGACACATGAAAAGTCACATAGACACCTCATGCTTGCCCCCTTCTTTATAAAGCCATGCCTACCCCTTCCCACATCCCAATCTAAGAAGCAATCCTCTCGTTCTCTTTCCCACAACTTAGAGCATCATACCTTCTATGTTTGGCCATGAAGTTGCGGTCCCAAGGTAAAAGAGGGTGCCTACCTTGGTGAAGAAGGCTCCTAGGGTTCCAAATTTCTCTATTTAGGATTTCTTAAGCTCCTCCTTGGTGATTTTGACCAAAAGTAGTAAGAATCCTCCTTTTATTCCCTATTTTCATGTTTTTAGTATTTTTACCACCTTCTTCCAGGTCGAAACCATGACCTTCCATGGTAAAACTCTACCTAGAACCCTAAAACATCTCATCTCCATGCTCTTTTGCTAGAGTTTGCACCTCTAAAGTGGAGAAGGTGGTCTTTGCTCAAGAAAAGAGCTTGGTTTGGATCAACTAGACCTTCTAATCTCGAGATCCTTTCTATTTGGACCTTATTACCTTCCTAGAGGTAAGTTTTTTTTAACCCCATTCTCATATATTGCTTAGTACATGCTTAAAACTCATGCTTCTATGTTTAAAATCGATGATTTCCATCTCTTTTTACCATGTTCTTCTAGGGTTTTGGTTTCCTGCTATTTTACCTTCTCTAGAAGCTATGGTTTGGTTACCTATGTAACCTCAAACTTGATCTTGGGTCAAATGGTGTTTTCTCCCTCTCCCTCTCTCTTCAATTATCTCGATCGGTTTGATGATGTGGCAATTTTCTATTGGTCAGTATTGAAAAATTCATATCTTCTAAACCGCTTATCCAAATTTGACAAATAAATATGTTTTGAAATTAAAAAATTAATATATATATAATAAAAATATTTTAAAGGTCTGATTTCATAGTTTGATGAAGGATGATTTTTGTAAAATGAATTTAATACATAAAAACCATAAAAATTACATCTTAATCATCATAACTCCATAATTAACATAAAAATATGTTTTCTTGATGAGGAGAACTTAATGAGTTTATTGGTGATGTTTTAAGAGTCTAAATCCGAGTTTTTCTAAAAAGGTCTAAAATAGGGTTTCTATACATTAATGTGCACTATGTACTCTAATACATGTTAATACATTAAAAATAGGCAAAGTGGAACTTGGACTCAATTAAAGTGGTGAAAGTTAGTAATTGATATCAGTAAGAGAGGTATGTGCATTTACACCTTAAGTTGGGAATAATTGTGCCTTAACCTATTTTTCTATAATGAGGCTTTATTAAACCCTATTTCATATACTCTTGAATCTTTTGCTATACTTGCCTCATAAATTAGTTTTGGAACATTATTCTTGGGTCTTGGTACCCCACTGCCATGCTTATTGATTCATATGATTATTCTTGCCATGACTACTTTTTCTAGCATGTGGATTTATGTTCTATTTAAAATAAAGTAGCGGTACTTATGTACAACCACCCACAGAGGGCATGTAAACAATCGCCATGGAGAATGTCTTATTCTCTCCATAATATTGTAGGTGTCTGGGAATGTCTTATTCTCCCCTCACCTAAGGTTAGAGGTCTGATAGGTGCCTCAACCCTACTTAGTTAGGTAGACATAACTATCTTACTTGTAAGACTTTTTATATTATATTTGTTAATGGAAAGCTTTTTTGATATATAGCCTCATACTCTTGTTATCTTCATCATATGATGAACCCTAGCCTATTTTTATTTGCTTTACTTATCTTGATATCTTAGACTAGTTTTGTGACACATACTTTTCTTCCCTTTCCCTTTTTGCTGGGTGCCTTCCCAACCACCTAGGTACTGAGCAAGGTGATAGACAAGACAAGGAAGATCTTAGCTTTTGGCTTGGACTCAGTTGATGGAGATGTTGCTTGGAGACAAGATTGTCGTAGTCTAGACTTCCCTCTATCTAGATCCTAATTGTGTGTCTTGATGTAAACCCTAATGGGAGAATTTGATGTATTTTTATAAACCTTTAATGAAATTGAATATAGTCAATTAATTTTTTTATTCCGCTGCTTTCGAATGGTCTATTGTATACCAATGTTTAATAAATTTGGAAAATTTATGCCCATTCCATCATACCTCTGAGAGTGTTTGGAATGGATGTCAATTCTTTAAATTTTTAGTAAAGGGGGTGATTTCACTCTTTTACAATCGTTATATGAAGATGGCAGGTATAGTGGACACTCTCTCTACTCATGCTTCACCTGGTACGTGATATTGAACAGTGAGTGGGAGTGGGAGTCGATATGAATCCCTATTTGCAACCATGGGGGACCAGGGTAGTTGCTAGAAAATTGTGTCGACTCTATGCGTAGGGGGGGGAGGGATGGGGATAAAAGACCCCCAATTATTTTTTCTTTAACTTGATATCCAGTCAGATTTAGATAGTACAAATGGACCTTAAAAATAGGGTAGTAGAAAGAGAGAGAGAGAAAATTTTAACATCAAAATGAACACACTATTTCTGATGGTTAAATCTTGACCTTATTTAATATGCTAGTAGCAAAAAAAGTTATGCCCATGTTTATGTTAACAATTATGACAAATAATTTATGTTGTCATTAATTTGATCGTTAATGCCTTCCTCTCTTATAATGGAAATTACATCATATATCACATAGAAGCAAAACAAGCAAATGGTGTGGGGTATGGTATGGTAAAGGCTTACCATTTCTCTTATTCACGGCAAAGTTGCTGGTAATGAATATGGCAATTACCCTCTTTATGAAAACTTTTACCATGTTCTGACCCTTACCTGTTTACCCGCAGGGTAAATGGGTAAGATAACAAGATAGATCTACGACACCTCCAATAGAAATTCTGTATGATATTCCCTAAATCAAGCACACGACACCCGTGAAATCAATTTTAGATAGTAATAATTATATATATTTGGCCATATAAACTAAAAAGTTAATTCAATAGTTGATTTACAAACAAGCTATTTCTTTTCATTGTATTCTTTCTTATTGAGGAATTATTTTCTCTCTTTAATACATGATTATAAAAAATATCCCATAATTGATTGTTTAACATTTTTTTTGAATCAAGTAACATTACAAATTAAGCAAATAGTTGTCAGGCTTGTTGGAGTCTTAAGTAGGCATTAATAAATGTTTTGAAACATTAAATTATCAATTTCACTTTACAGTAATGGGTAAGTGGGTGAAGTAGGTAGCTTGTATCTCTTTAAACTATCCTCATGAGAATAAAACAAGTAAAGGATAAACTGACACGAATAAAAAATATATATTTACGGGTAGTGGATAAATGATAATATCCTACTCATTTATAACCCTACCTATCAATCTAGACTACTAATAGACAAACACAAAGACATTTCAGTTGCAATTCTTCACCTTTGATTTCACGTTTTCAAGTGAGCATGTGAGTTGGTTTTACCCCCAAACAAACTAGCCCTAATATCGTTCACTCTTTGGAAACACTGTCGGCAAAAGGTCGACCATGGCGAAACTAGTGGAGGTTTATCCTTGCGCTCCGGCGACGGAGGAAGGCAGGAGTGTTTCGATGTCCAGTGACCCGAAGACTAACAGCATTGCGTACTGCAACTATGCTTCTGTGGTTCTCTACTACTTGGATAATCCCTCCCAATCATTTGTCTACAATGGGCACTGGTGTCGGACTACGGTGGTTCGCATCTCCCCACACGGCCGTTGGGTTGCTTCCGCTGACTGTGAGGGGTACATCCGGATATGGAATCGCAAAGGTGAGGACCACCCTCTTTTTGACAACTATTATCCTGTTATGTTCGGTGGAATCGACGACCTTCAATGGTCCCCTGATGAAAGTGCGCTAGTGGTAAGCGGGTCCAGATACCCCAGATCACACAATTCCTTCTCGGTGCGTTTTTTCTTTGTGGAAAAAGTTCACCACTCTCTCGAACTCGATGGCCACACCAAGCAAGTACTGAGCTGTGCGTTTAAACCGACCTTGCCTCCAGTAGTGGTTACGGGAGGAAGTGATGCCCTTGTGAACATTCATGAAGGGGAACCGCTCAAGCATAAGAATACTTGCAAAGGGCATTCGGACGCAGTAAGCTGTATAAGCTTTTCTCCAGACGGCCATAGGTTTATCTCATTTGGACATGATAAAAAAGGTTTTCTTTATGATGGAAATAGTGGAAAGATAGTCGGGGAATTGCCTCGTGAAGGCATGAATGTTGGGCATATTTTCTGTGCTAGTTGGAGTCAGGATAGCAAACATGTACTAACTGTGTCTGCAGATAATTCAGCCCAAGTATGGGAGATCGATGATGATTCAAGCGGCGGGATCTTAAAAAAGACATTGATGGTTCCGGGGTTAGATAGCGATGATATGCTTGTTGGTTGTGTTTCTGTGAATGATGAGATGGTAGTTGCATCTCTTCATGGTTTAATCTGTGTATACTCAGCACACGACTTGGATAAACCACCTGTGCTGTTTACAGGACACGTTACATGTGTCAATGCCCTGTCTTGTCTTCTGCTTCATGACCAGAATGAAATTTTATCTAGCAGCTGTGATGGCACGATATTTAGATGGAAACCATATACTGGGTATGTAGGTCAAGTGAAGAGGAAAAATAAGTCTGAAATAAAGTGTTTTACTGCTGTAAAACAAACGATTTTGGTATCTGGAAATGATAATAAGGTATCAAGAATCTGTTATAATATCAGTAATGGTTGCTGGGACGAAGAAATTATAGAGGTTGTTTCTCAACCAATATGCCTCAACATTGCACATGAATGCCATGATCATTCTTTGATAACTACTGAGTCTGCAATTATTATTCTCAAGGGATCAAAGGTTGTGTCAACGATTACTCTGGATATTCTGGTTACAGCTTCAGCAATTGCACCTAATGGGAGTGAGGTTGTTTTTGGTGACAAAACTGGAAAGTTGCACATCTATTCTATTCAGGATGCCAACATGGTTCCTGTAGGAACACCCCTAGAAAAGCATTTTGGAGAGATAACTGTCGTGCAATATTCCCCCAATGGCAAGTACTTCATTTCAAGTGACAATATGCATGAATCTGTCGTCTGGAGCAGATCTTCTCATGAGGTGATAATGAATAACCTCTTATATCACATGTCCGCCATCACCTGCATGGCTTGGTCTCCTGATAGCAGAAAAATTGCTACTGGATCAGTTGATAGAAGTATCATTGTTTATGAAGTGGGAAAACATCCTTCAAGGAGAGTAACAATTGAGGAAGCACATGCAAGGGGGGCTAATTTCTCCAAAGGTGTTTATGGGTTGGCATTTATTGATGACAAGACTTTAGCGAGCGGTGGCAGTGACGGATGTGTTCGTCTATGGAGTATTACACCAAATTAAAACTTGTGATGTAAAGACAAGATGAAAATGGGAGTGGTAACGTTTTGGGCCTTAGAATGCCGCCTCTATAGGAATTTATCTAGTAAGCGATTCAAGGTGTTGACAAGATCTGACATCTTCAATGTTGTGATGCTGGACACTCATGTTCACTGTATCTCCACTTTGTCAAAGTTCTAAGCAAGGTAGCTAATCATGTTAAGAGGCTAACTACCTGAATATGGGTTTCTGTGTAGTGTTTACTCCATGTTGATTATATACAATGTTACCTTTTCCAGCGAAAAACAGATGTGAATCCTAAATTTGAGTTTGACGTTCTAAAATTTGAATTCTTGCTTTTGTAGGACTTTCTCAAACAAATTGTTTACTATTTGAATATGACTCAGATAAATAGCTCTTACCAAGTTAGTTCTTACATTTGTGTTTATTACCTCCCAACCATTCACCAAGTTGAGGCTTTTGCCTCTACAAGACAACAATGGAGTAAAACTTACTAAATTTGAATGATACTTGCTGATGGATGAAATCATATATTTGTGGCGCCTTTATACCTCTTTCACATTCATACAATTAAGTGGCTTCTCTCATAGTTTATGTTCTTGACATTTCCTGAATGGCTAGTAATGCTTAGTATGTTCTTGACATTTGCTGAATGGCTATTAATGCTTAGTTTCACTGTCTGCATGCTTGTCCCGTAGGTATTTACTTAAAAGGACCTTAGCCAGACATGGTTTCTTTGAGGCTTATGGGAGAATCACCCATCTTGCACTATGGATGAGTGGATGTAATGGAGCTTTGGAAATCTGTATACATATACATTTATTATATATTTCTGATGTTGTTTGGTTGTTGTTTTGCTTGGTCGATGATAATTCATTCATATGACACCTACGGCTTGACCATTTCTGTTACATTCAGTAGATTGTATTGACACAATATTCGTGGCTTTGATGTATCCGTCATTCTTGTATGCATCATTATTCTATGTACTGTTTTCAGTGTCCATCAACGCCCCCACATTTCAAAAGAATTTAGGTCTCTTTGTCCGTAGGCATGCCCTGCTATTATGAAACCTCTACAGTTCCTTGGGTTGAATGGGCACAAGCCACAATGTCTGCATTTCCGTAGTACGTATGCTTGATTTCTAAGACAATTATGCTTTGTATTAATTTACTAGCATATAAAACGCTGATGGTTGCCAATTTGCTACCTTGTGCAGCTTCGCTTTATACTACTTTAAGAGGTTTGTTTTGTTTCATGAAGCCACCAGGTAGAAAAGTATGTATGTGGCCATATTTGATTAACAATAGGCCAGAGAAGACAGAAACATGGTTATTCAAGTTCAGATGATGTAATTAGACGAATCATTAGAAAAAAAGACTTTCAGTCAAGGAAGCACATAAGCGGACACGGACACGGGACACGGCGATTTTGAAAAACATAGGACACGGACACGACTATGGACGGCATTTTGTTAAAATTAAACTATATATATATATATATATATATATATATATATATATATATATATATATATATATAACACAAGAAATAAAAAAATAGATAATTAGACACTATAACTTAATTTAAGATAAAGCTAAAAAATGAAACCAATTGGCGATTGTATAACCACAACATTGAAACATTGAAGTAGAATTATCCATAAAAGAGGTCTTTTCATTTTTATGTCAAATACAAGTTAAAAAAAAGACAATTTTACTTCCATTGGTATTCGACGTGTAATACCCAAACATGACGAGATATAAAAATTAAAAAGAAGAGGAGAGACCGTTAGATTAAATAAGAGAGATTGAAACATGAAAAAGTGGAATTCAATTTCAAGATTTTAATGTGTATGATGAGACTCATATGAAATGATGTAAAGAAACCTCAAGAACTGAAGTTGTGTATTTTGAAGTCTAAAAGAATCAAAAGACAAAAAGATTGAGGAATTTTTAATAAAGAGTAAGCATTTTTTGCAATTCCAGTAGCCTAGTCTAAGAATAGACTTCACGGATTCAGTCCCATGATGTGCCACACTGCTGAATTTCGGAATATTGACCATTAGACATACATAAGAGTCTTTAAGTCGATACCTAATACTCAGTAAATGTAGATGTCATATAAATTTTGAGACTGTTCATAAGGAATTTATTTAGATACACAGCAGCAATTAATATAAATACACAACTGGATATTCAAGAAAGTGATAAACATAGAAACATTGATAGAACAAGGAAATAATGGATAAAGGTTGATAGTTTCCCTCAGTTAATCAGTTTTCCAGAACTAGAGGAAGGCCCCAAGCCCAAGAATAGATGAATGAGTCTAGAGATTATATAGAAAGAAGAATAGGGAGACAGTTGTTGCTGCTCTAGACTTAGATATGTGATAAGAACAACAAGAATACAACTGCCACCCTCTTGCGAACTGAGCTGGATTTGATCTATCAGAGACATGTTTAGCTGCCTAGTTATGTGACTACGTTAGTGGAAAGGCAAGCCTGTTTTGGGCTGTAAATGGGCCTGGCCGTGTCCAGGCCGTGTCCAAGCCGTGTCCACCTATAAAAAATAAATAAAAATATTGGACACGGCTGGAGAAGTGTCCAATACATATTTAGGCGTGTCCACGGAGTACGGGTGTCCAATACGTGTCGGACACGGGTACGGCACCTGTTTTGAAGTGTCCGTGCTTCCTAGCTTTCAGTATTATGAATAATCTCTTAGTTGCTGACCAAAAATTTCTTTTAGCCGACAAAAAAAATAATCTCGTAGTTTGTTTGAAGTTTAGCTACCTTTGCATCTTTCCATACCAAAGTATATTGGCTGTGCTGTGCTTTTAAGGCACATTTCTCATTCCGTGTTGTGCTATATTGGCTTCCGGAACAATATAAGAGTTCTATCATTACTATAATTTAGTTTCTTAATGCTATGTTTGGATTGTTCATTGGAAGAAGTCATGATTGCATACTTTTTGTTGCAATTTAGCAACACAGTTCATTGAGAGGAACAAATGGTAGCTATGTAGTACTTTGGATTACTCCAATGGGTTACCAACTATGCCCAATGATTCATAGTCATGCAAAGGTAAGATTTCCTTATGTTTTGTGTATTTGGTCCCACAGATAACTTTGACAATAACAGGCATCATGGTTTCACCTTTTTGCCTCTTGCTCACGTGGTGTCCTTTGTGAACACATTGTTGGATAGGAGGTTGAATATCTCTGTCCTTCCAATTGAATATTAGTTGTACTTCTATCTTTTTACCCTTAGCTGTTGTCAATCCATATTCATTTATTTCATTTGTGTGCTCAAGGAAAATGTCTTCAATTTTTAATCAACATTTTAGATTCTCTATCCTGAAGGCATTGTAGGCCATCTTGGTTTGTAGGAGTCAATGGGCCTGGAAAATTGTGTTGCAAATATCAGTGAGACCTTAATGAGCTACAGTTGGTAGGCTTGGATTAAATTTTGGTTCAGGAAGGTGATTCCATCTTACTTCTCCACTTGACTCTAAGATGATCAGAAGCAGGGTGTCTGCAGGAGGGAAATAGGATAATATGGTTTTCTTATTTACCTTTTACCCCCCTAACCTCAGAATGATTCATTCGAAAGGCACATCTTGACTGTATGGTTTGCACACCTTTTTTTAAGCAAGTATAGTCACTGATATACCTTAATAACCAACACTTTGGATTTCTCTCCCATGATTGCATTTTCTTGCATTAAATGTTTCTACACATCTTTTTACTATGATAATGTGGAGCACAAAGACTTCATTCCCCCTGATTTCTTATGATCTCAATAAGAAGTTGCTTGGTATCATCATTACAAACATTTCATTCTGAAATATGGTTGATGTGGAGGAGATTAGGAGCTATATGTTTGATTCCCCTGATTGTTGACTTAAAGACGAAGGCGTTAGGCCTAAACAAATGACACATATTATATTTGCTACCCCTTCAGTCCTGGGTTCTATCTAGCATGGATTCATCTTTGCAAATTGATCTACAATTAAAAAAATTTATATTAGATTATGTTCATTTAGGTCAATGATCACTCCTAACCTCTTCTCCAGTAGATTTGATTTATGCATCTTTTCCATATGTTTCTTCATAATGCATTTTGCATCTTTGCAGTTGATTCCCTTTAAAAGTTCCAGGTGATGGAAATGAGATCGTGAGATGGTGGCAAATATGTTTTATATCCTCCTTGGATAGTGGGGGTCAAGTGCTTCATGTAGTGGAGTGTAAAAGAGACTTTTATCGTGTAAGTTCTGATCTAGGGGTGGGAATCAAGATTTCTCATAGCTTGGACGAATAGTCAAATGAAAGGAGCCTTTCAAGTGGGAGATGTGCAACTGTTTATAGGCATATATGGTCATATGGCTTAGGATGCTGGGTTGGGGTGATTTAAGAGTCATGTATGAGCTTTTGATAGGTAGAATAGGCCCCTTGGTAAACTTATATCCAGCTTAGCAGAATTTAGGAGTCTCATGAACTCTCCAACTTCACATCAAACGTGGTGGGTGACCATTAATTATTCAAGTGACGTGCTCCTTATTTACTCTGAAGGCGTTGTAGGCCTTTCTTTGGTTTAGTAGGACTGTTGGAGCTAATGGACTGAATGGGTATGACAAACTGTTGTCAAATGTCAGAGTAGGTGAACTTGGATGAAGGTTTGGTTTAGGTGGCTGAGTTCATCTGGAATGTGTCCGCTGGGGATTGCTAAACTGTCATGATTAGGGTGTCTACGTAAGGGAACTAGGGCCATATAATCACTAGATTTTAGAATGATTCATTCAAATGGATCATCTTGACCATTTATGTTTTGTTAGGTTTGAAGATGTCCTAAAGCAGGTCCTTATTTCTTTCCAAAAGAGATGGTCTCTTTTTCAATGTTTTTCTTATTTCCAGACTCTAGCTCATATTTTATTTTGCCCACTTGTTTAACTTATAGAGAACATAAAAAATCAATCGCAACAAAAAACCTGGGAAGAGTATTCCCCTTGAGTACTGTATTCACGACATTAAGGAATATGTGCAGCACGCAGATCCGGATATTGATTACGCCGCCAACCTGGTACTCAAAATTAATCTGGGAGCATATTTTTATCTGCATACTTAGTCATTGATATACTGTACAGTAGTAACCTCGACTTGGGAACTTCACTCACAAGATCAAATTTGTGGGATATTTAATAGTTCTTCTCGTATGCCAGAAGTATGCATCTTTTTAACGTGTATCATTATTGATTTCCAGAGGAATTACCAGTCAGGTAGGCACTACATTGACATATATCAAGTTTGATCTGGCGTTGGGGTTATATCGTACTTATTCTAGTGCTTGGAAGTAGATATAGTAATATGTCTCAAGTAATATCTGAGTACATCTTTGTTGCATACTAATTGTTTAGCTTCTTCAACTAAGTCTTAACATCATCCCGTGAGAAAATATCATAAAAACAATGAGTGCCAACTTCAAATATCAGCTTAGAAACTCATAGCTAACTCAAATGGATCAATCCCACATCATGCAAATTATGTTTTCCCAAGAATATACTTGTATAGCACATGCTGGACTTACCATATCGGGCTAATGCATATGTCATCTCTGATCTGGACTTTTCAAGAGATGAGAGTTGTCATAATAGCATTTTTGTTCCTCCATTGACCTGATTGCATGCATAACTAATTTTTATTCAGTTTAGCAGGATACTTTTATTCAGTTTAGCAGGATAAACAACTCTCATGAACTCCACAACTTCAGTGAGATCAAACCTAGTGTCCTTTGATTTTTCAAGTGCTATGCCCCTTATCTATCCAGAAGGCATTATAGGCCATTGTTGGGTTTGTCGGAGCAAATGGATTTAATGGGCCTCGCAAATTGCGTTGCTAATATTAATGAGATCTTAATGAGCCTGAATTGGTAGGCTTGCATCAAGGTTTGGTTTAGGGGGGTGATTCATCGTAGTTGTCCACTTGGGTTGGCTAGATGATCAAAAGCAAGCTGTCTACAGGAGGAAAATAGGATAATGTTGTTTTGTTGGTTACTTTTACCCCTTAACTTCAGAAGGATTTATACGAAGGGCATATCTTTACTGTATGGTTTATCCAGAGTGAGGCTGAAGGGAACGCCTATTTTTTTCTTCCAAAAAAGAGGCATGATCTCATTTTGCAATTTTTTTTGTTCTTGTTCCATTTCACAATTTGAATATATACTTGTTTATTTGTTGGAGAATTGAGCAAATTAATTCCAACAAGGATCCTAGGAAGAGTTTTGATACAAACACTTGAGTAGTAAATTCTAACTGCAAGGAATTTGTGCACTACACCAATCCCAAATTTGATCTTGCCAACACGGGAAAGAAAGGTGTTTTTTCTGCTCACTTAACATACCCTTGCTTTTCCTTTCTATTTGCAAGCATAGTCGTTGGTATACCATAATAATTAATACTTGGGAATGTCACAGAAGTGTTTGTTACCCTCATCCTACCCCCACTGACTAAAGAGTCAGTGACAATAGGGTTTGGGCATCCGCCATAGAATGATACATAGTCTCACTTTAGTCAGTGACAATAGGGTTTGGGCATCCGTCATAGAATGACACATAGTTTCACACAAACAATATATATGACAAGGCAATGACAAGACTAAAGAGATAACAAGATATGATACAAGGAGAAAAGAGATATGTACCATATCTACATCAAGAATACCCATTGGCAATGTTTTATAAAGCGGGAAGCGGGAGGCGTGCGGATGCCAACTGCTGGCCGCTTGAGCGGCAGGCGGCCGCTCAGGCGGGCGCTTTTTGGTAAGGCGGGTTTCTAATTTTTTTTACAATTTTTCATAAAATTACACATAAGTCTATATAAATCACATATTGTAGTTAGACGTTTTACTTATGTAAAACACATTATACAACATAATGAAACACCCAAACAGTGTATGAATTATTACACAAGTCATAACTATAAAATAATGGATGACATTATGACAAATTGCCATTAAATAAATACAACTCAAGTAAAAATACATGAAGAAGATCAAGAAAATAAATACTTGTATAGATGAAGCATTAACCAAACCCTTGTGGTAGTGTAAAATTCACCCTACACAACAATATTGCTACTTAATAGTTGATTATGTATAGATGAAGCATTAAGATACATTTCTTATATATAACAGTATACTAGTATCATACTATCATTTAATAATGTGATCTGCTTAATAGTTAGTACAATTTATAGATAAATTTATCACATATAGTCGTATACTAGTATCAAGGTATGATACAATGCACTTAGTAGTTAGTACTTAGTGTAATATAATAGTACTATACTTACACAGAAATATGCATTGATTTTGTATTACATTTATACACTGGTTGTTTCTTAGATTAATGTTCTATAGTTAGTAATTAGTACTATACAGCAGTACAATATTACTGAGTTGTGACAATCACATAGTTTTATATTACATATACATGGTAAGTTTTATGTTAGTATTACTTACTATAACGACTTAATAGGTACATAGTCGTCACTACTGTATATAGCAGCAGAATCAGTGTAGTATTACACATTGATTAACTACTATACAGTATTTAGATACATACATTTACTTAATACAATAATATCATATTAACATGTTAAATAATGTTATACAATATCAATTGTGTAATATTACATAATGAAAATATCATTACATTTCACTTTTGGGCCTAGGAAGTGGGTCTAGGTCCTGCTTTTCACTTAAGCGGACTCAGGCGGGCGCTCAGAATCAGTGTCCAGGCGGGCGCTCAGAATCAGTGTCCAGGCGGGCGCTTGAGCGGGCTGAGCGGGCATGAAGCGGCCGCTTAATGCAAAACCGCCTGACCAGCCGCCTAAGGCCTATTTGGAGCGGCCAAGGGTCCCATCCGCCTGAGCGGCCGCTTTTTAAAACACTGCCCATTGGTGTTTTATTTTAGAGCTTAGAGTCTTGAGTGCAATGGATCTTCATTTGCAACTAAAAATTTGATAAATAAAATACATTAATGCTAAAGCATCAAGTACGCTATGAAAGGGCATGTAAACACAGTGTAAAAGTAATATAAAGCTGCTTGGTTATGAACGTTATAGTAAGCAAGAAGAGGAAACAAGGCGAGCATACGTAAGCGATTCTTTTATACAGAGCATGTTATAGGTTTCTTTATCCATTATATCAACATTAGGCCTTTGACAACTTCGAAAGGAAGGGTCCGTGAGGGGCATTTGAAGCACAAAGCCTATATGTCACCCTATTTCTACATGAGGGTCCTTAACACCAAAGTCAATGAGCTAACCCTGTTTCAATCATAGTTGTTAAGGCGGCCAGGTGCTAGGCGTTTTTGAGGGGGCGCCTAGGCGGTCGCCCATCCGTTTCTAGGCCTTTTTCTAATGATGATTTTTTTAATATTTACATTCATAATTTCATTATGTAATTATAAAATTATGACATTATTACACAGTATTATGTGGTATTTAGGCTACTTCACACTTAACATGACCTAAACTAAAAATGATTGGCCCTAATTTAAACTCATTAGATCCAAATTTGATCAAATTTTACCCAATTAACCCTAATTTAGCCAAAACCATACCTAATTTTGTATGAATGACCTAGTCAAACCCAATTTCCCTAAAGATTTTATATATTGACCTAAATGAGTCTGAATTTGGCCAAATCATACCTATTCTTCCCAAGCTAGAAGTATTGCCCTCAAATCATACTTGTTTTCCTCACATTAGACCTAATGTGCCCATTGACATGATTTCGTCTAAATAAATTTTGAATATTATGACCCAAGCAAACCTAACTTCCCCAAGTTTTCCTTATGTTGACCTAAACAAGATCTGATTCTGCCAAATCAGACCTAATCTCACTAAATCAGACCCATTTCCCCAAAATCAGACTTGTTTTCCCCAACTCATACTAATATGCTTAAATTTGACATAATTTGGCCTAAAACCAAATTTAATTTTGCATAGAATGACCTAATCAAACATAACTAGCCATAATTTTCCCTATATTGATCTAAATGAGGCCTTACATGACCAAATTAGACTTAATTCCCCCAAATTAGACCTAATTTCTAGAAATTAAACCTATTCCCCCAAATTAGGCTTGTTCTTCCCAAAGCAGACCTAATTGACCCTAATTTGACCAGATTTGGGATAAATCAAACCCATTTCAACCATAAAATGACTCAACTCGATCAAATTCAGACCTAGTTTATGCTAAATTAGCTTTGAAGTGGCTTAATTTGGGCCTAAAAGGCCTTAGGCCGACACTTAGGTCACCTAGGGGGATGGGCGCCCAGTTTGAGGCGATCTCCTTAAACCTAGGCACCTAGGCAGACACCTTCATAACTAAGGTTTCAATCATGCCTTATACCTTTACCCTGAGAATTCAGGCACGTACACAAGGGTTATATAATGGATTTCTCTATATTATGTTCAAGATTTATCAACGAAGTATTGTCAAACATTAAAGTAGTAATTATAGATAAGAAAACCTTTATTTGATGTGTGTAAAACAAATACAAGGCACTCTCTTTTATAGGATAAGAGAGTAAGTGAGAAACAAAGTTAGACAATATGGAATAAAAGAAAAGCTAAAGACAAGACAAGTCTGAAGAACACAATAAAACATAAAGCATAACACATATATACTAATGCTCCCCCTAAAGCTGGAGCATAGATGTCAAACATGTCCAACTTGCCCATCGGTGTAGCAAAGCGAGTCTTGGAAATTATTGTTGTGAAGATGTCTGCAGCCCGATCTTCTTTTCAGAGATAAGGAGTGCATATGTGACCAGAAAGAACAAATTCTCGAATAAATTGGCAATCCACGTCGATATGCTTGGTGCGCTCACGAAAAGTGTGATTGTCAACAATAAAAATGGAGGCTTTATTGTCGCAGTGCATGGGAATAGGATCCAAATCAGAGATATCAAATTCCTCGAGGAGTCTTTGGACCCACATTAATTTAGGAGTATTATGTGCCATAGCTCTGTACTTTGCTTCAACACCAGACCGAGCAACCACGGTCTGCTTCTTAGTACGCCATGTAACTAAATTCCTTCCAATAGTAAGTACAGTAGCCAAAGGTAGTTTTCCTATCACATCTACTATCGGCATAATCAGAATCAGAATATCCAATGAGTTTGCAGTGCCCATGTCTATGATACAATAATCCTTTTCCTGGAGAATTTTCAAATATTTAAGGATATGACAGACAACATCCCAATGATATTGTCGAGGCTTATCCAGATGCCTACTGAGTATTGACAAGTGAACAACAATAATATCGGCTCGAGTCACATTGAGATAAATAAGCTCACCAACCAATCTTCTGTATGGGTAGTTATCAGGATAGGGTGGTGAAGATTCATCATCTTGATTGGTATTGGGATCTAGAAGAGTGCTAGCAGGTCTAGTACCAAGCATGCTTGTTTTTGTTAAAAGATCTAGAACATGTTTGCGTTGTGAAAAATAGATGCCAAAAGAAGATATGGAGACTTCAATTCCCTAAAAGTACATAAGCTTGCCAAGATCCTTTTAACAAAGTGTTGTTCTAGATATCTTTTTGTAGTTAAAATACTATCAACATCACTACCAGAAGAAATGATGTCATCTACAATTCCACATAGACAATAAGAATAACAAGCTCAAAATGTTTTTAATAACGAAAAAAGAGTGATTCAAATGTGAGCGCCATAATTGAAACTTTAGAAGAATCTGACTCAATTTATCAGACCATGCTTGTGGGCTTTGTTTTACGCCATAAATCGCTTCCCAGAGTCTGCAAAGTTTAGAACACCCCTCTGAGTAACAAAATCAGACGGTTGCTCCAGGTAGACTTGCTCATACAAGTCACCATATAGGAAGGCATTTTTAACATCAAGTTGAAAAAGGGGCCAATCCTTATTCACAACAATAGAATAAGCAGTCGTACAAAATTAAGTCCGACAACAAGGAAAAAGTTTCAAAATAGTCAACCCCATAGGTTTGAGTATAACCTTTTGCGACGAGACGAGCCTTCGACCGTCCAGTTGAATCATCTGGATGGTATTTAACAGTGACAATCTTGCGACATCCAACATTACGGCTATTAAAGTCTTGCGATGGTGAAGGGCAACCATCTCAGTTTCTGTTGATATATTTACTAGTCATGTTATTGTATGTAGTGTTTTATCCCATATCTCTTGTGTTTAGCTTTACCTTTATTTCTTGGATTATAAAGAGATAACACTATATTTCATTTCATATAGGAAATACACAACTAACTTCCCATAATATCAGGAGCAAATTAGGATCCCCCCGTAACACGCCTCCGCAAGCCCCTGACCCCTCGCTAGCCCCATGCCAATCCACCCTCGTCCCTTGGGTCGTCGACTCCATTAAAACCCGCCGCCCCTACGCCCCTCTTCCCCTCCCATCACCTGCTGCTACCCCAACACGCCCCAGCCATTGCCCGAGGACTCCCGCCCATAGTTATCCAAGATCCCACCTAGATTCCGCCTGGGCTCGTCTAGGCCCCTAGGCTTTAGGTGGGCCGCCTTAAATTAGGTGCTTAGGCTAAAGTGAATGCCCAAGGTCTTTTAGGCTCAAATTCAGACACTTAAAAGACCAAATTAGCATGGATTCGGTCTGAATTTGGTCAAAGTACATCAAGTTTAGTTGTTTTAGGGAAGAAATAGATCTGATTTAGGCTAAATCTAATCTAATTTAGACAGATTAGGTTTGATTTGGGGGGAAATATGTTTGATTTGGGGAAAACATGTCTTAATTGGGGATTAGGTCTAATTTAGCCAAATTAGGGCTCATTTAGACGAATATAGCACAAATTAGGGGAAGTTATGTCTCATTAGGTCATGTTATGCCAAAATCAGTCCGACTTGGGCCAAACTGCGCAAACTAAGTTAAATTAGGTCCAATTTAGATCATATTCGATCAAATTAAGGATGAAGGTCCTCAAACTCTTGCCTTAAGTATTCTCCACCTCAATTAGAATGAAGTGCCTTAATACTTTTACCAAGTTGGTCCTGTACTTCATTCGTGAAATCCTTGAACTTTTTAAGAGTTTCCGAATTATGTTCCATTAAGTAAATATGCCCATACCTACTGAAGTCATCAGTAAAGATAATGAACTGATAACGACCTCTAGCATTTGTTCTAAAAGGGTCGCATACATCAATGTGTATGAGTCCCAATAGATCACGAACTCTCATTGTTACCAGTGAAAAGAGTTTTGATCATCTTGCCTAACAAACAAGGCTCACATGTCTTTATTGATTCAAAATCAAAACAATCTAGATAACCATCTTCATGGAGTCTAGATATGCGATTTTCATTGATGTGCCCTAGACGACAATGCTAAAGATACAATTTTGTTTAAATTATCGAGTTTTAACCTTTTGATATTTACATTATAAATATTTATCTTAAGATCTAATAAGTAAAGACCATAAGACATCGGGGCACTGCCATAAAAGATCTCATCTTTTGATATAAAACATTGACCATTCTTTATATGAAATTCATATCCATCTTTGTTCATACAAAATATAGAAATAATGTTTCTATTTATGGCAGATACAAAATAGCAGGTCTTTAAATCTATTACAAGTCACATGGGCAGAGATAAATTTTAGGTTCCAATTGCAGTTACAACAACTCTTGCTCCATTTGCAGCACACAGTTCGACCTCGTCCTTTCGTAAAGGCTTACTTCTTATCAAATCTTTGCATATTTGAGAATATGTGAGATCCACATCCGGTATCTAGTAACCAAGATGAAGTAGACAAATTTATCTCAATAACGTATACACATAAAGTGGAAATCTCTATCCCCTCCTTCCTTAGTTCCTCCAAGTAGAGAGGGCAATTCCTCTTCCAATGTCCAGGTTGGTGACGATGATGACAATTGCCTCCCTTGTTCAATCCTCCCTTTAGTTGTAGTGCATAAAACATGAGCTTCTGGTTAGCTTTAGAACTCTTCTTAACTTTGCCTTTGTCCTTTGACTTACCCTTTCCTCTACTGATCATCATCACAGACTTGGACTTGTCTTTCTTCATTTGCGCTTAGCTGTTCTCAACATGCCAATCAACTCTGATAATGGTTTGTCAAAATTGTTCATGTTGTAATCCATCACAAACTGACTGTATGACTCTGACAGTGACCGCAGAATCACATAAGTGATCGATTCTTGACCCAAGGGAAATCCCAGTCTAGAAAGGTTCTCCACATACCCAATAAGCTTGAGCACATGTGGACCTACTGGATCTCCTTCTGTAATGTTACACTTGAACAACCCTTGGGGACATCATCTCTCTCTTGTCTTGCTTGATCTTTGTACATATTTTTAAATGTGTGATCATTTCAATAACATCTATGCTCTCATGTTGTCTCTACAATTCATAGTTCATTGAGCACTACATTAGATACTTGACATCTACGACATCTTCATAGTGATTCTCATAAGCATCCCTATCAGTCTTAGGCACATTGGGAGCAGGTGCATCTGGCTCTGGTGTTTTCAGGACATAGAGCTTGTACTCTTGTGTGAGAATGATTCTCAACATCCTGATCATGTGATGGAAAAATTATTTCCATTCAGTTTGTCCTTCTCAAGGACCAATCGCCATGAAAACATTTTGTTTGTTGTCATTTGATTCTATAAGATAAATTTGTAATTTGTCAAAACACTTCTAATTTGATTTGATAAAATTTTGACGATATTTAATTAGGTCTTGAATTAATTATCGATCCCACTATTGTGTTAAATTGATAACCCTCATATATTAATTCGGAAGATTGCCTCGTACAATTTTCTAGTGAGCCAAGATCCATATTTCATTAAGTCATGAGTCATCTTTGGTTGATCGTCCATAACCTGATTATTTAGGTAGCCAACTTTTGCCAATTACATCATATACAACTCTTGATAGATGGTATGCACAACTCATTGTCATATTCCATCTCTATGCTTCTAGGTACTTAATCTCATTAAGATCACCTAGTTAAGCCTGACCCAAAAGCCAACACGAGAGAATATACACCTTGCTTTGGTAGATCTACATATCTACCATCACACTTCTACGAGATGGACAACACACCATGCTTTGGTGTAACCTAGGGTTAGTCGATCAAGTTTTTCATGTGTGTTGCTTATGGAAAACTAGAGGTTACCAAGGAACCATGCATAACACTAAATAGGGAGCCGCTGAATACACCAGCTACGCCCAACATGTGGAATGGGTGCTTAAGAATAACATTTCCAATCATGTCCACAATATCCTATTGCAATACATCCTATGCATGTGATCCGGTAGGCTCTAAATTACGTTGGCAGTGATATTCATAATCATAGTATGATTTCACAAGTGATGATTGGTATCTAGCAAGATTTCATTGCTACCCAAGTAATTGGAGAAGTTGGAGAACAACTTAACCTATAATGTGTGACTGGTGTTACAATGATTGTATAATTCCTTTGTCTCTGATATTCGGATTGAACTCGAGCCATGGAGTCCTCTTCAACGTTCAACCCATGATCCTTGAATTAGAGCAGGCTGTCTGAGATATGTGTAAGCTTAATATCACATATTGACTCACATCAGCATGGCCATGCATTTCTCAGTCTAGCTTATCAAGTGGCCAGGATATCAAACTCCTGTAAGAGGGACAAATCCCATCTACATAACTCACAGTCATCTACATGTGTCACAGTGCACCCAAGCACCACCTTTATGACAACCCTTATTCAGGATCACAATGGATGATGTCAAAGCACAGCAAACGACATGCGATGAGTGTAGTAATTTCACAAGTCTAAGAACCACAATTACCACCATCACTATGAAAGATGACTCTGACTACCAATCATGGTTTCCATGTGGCACTCTCAAGGTGGGTCTGTCCGATATACTATTTTATAACAAGTATCTATGTGTTTGGTTTGATATCACATATCATGCTTAATGAGATTCTTTCATCAACCAACACACACTCTTGTCTTATGTGTTATTCTTGTCTATTTAGCCTTCCATAATAGCATCCGACTAGGGACATAAGTCACATAACAAGAATGCATATATTCTTGATATTCGTATGATCTCATCGTTCATGTCCTCAACCCGAAGACATACATCATTGAATAGTATCATTATTTAGATATTTATTATTTTACATCATTATCTCATAACTGAATAAGACAAAATAAATTGGAAGATTTGTCTTTATTATTAATCAAATCATTTACAAGATATACCATTACAATCATCCTATGATTAGCTCTCTGGGCATACATACCAACATCCCTAGCATCTCCCTGGTCCAATACCCAACATTTAAGTTTTCCTTGTCCTTCTTCATTGCTTCCCGCTTCTAACAGTAATTGAGTTTGTTTCCCCTTAGACTTTTTTTCAGGGTTGTTCTCACACCTAGGCAAATGCCCCTTCCAATTTTTTGTTCTATTCTTTGAAGAATGAGCAGCAAAAAATTTATCACAGTACTTGCATTTAGCTCTAACTTTGTTATCAGCTGAAACATACTCGATAAAATGTAACCAAACTTTGATGTCTTCACTCTTGGCTTCCTCATCTCTTCTTCATTTGAAGAAATCTGTTGCTTCCTCAACATCAGGGTTTCCCATAAGAGTCAATTAGCAATTGAGGTGATGGCTCAGTTGTATTTGTTGTGTTTCCTGACATGCCAATATTGATTCTTGTCCTTTTGGATTGGGGGCTCATCTATAAATGCAAACGGTACAATCAAATAACAACTAAAGAAGATGAAAACATGGTGCATCTACGCATGACTAGATGTCTTACATTGCAAGATAGTCTCGTAGATGAATCCATAATGACAATCACCACAAAAACTGGTAATAGAAAGAAGAGCTATGTTTCAGGAAAAAATGAGTCAGCAGTGTAGTTATAAGTTAACTTGCAATTAAAATAGTTAGGAATCAATATAGTATGTTGTGGGTTAAGTGTTACTGACTAGAAAAACATAGATAACATCTTAAGCATTGATACACATAAGAAAGTCTATAGGACAGTCTATAGAAATATCATACAGAGAACATATTGATTGGATTTCAAATCGTCTCATTTAGTTCCCTTGAATCCATATTTTATTTTAGATTTTAAAGGCAGAAAGATTCAATGCAAAGAGAAAGAGGGAGAGCCAACACCAAGGATTGCCAAAAGAGAAGTAAAAAATCAAACACACCATTAACTGTAGTTTACTGAATACTGACTTACCAGTTCTCACAGTAGTAGGAACGACTACAGAACTTGGATACACAGGTCAGCAGCTTGATTATAAAAAACAAACTCCACCGTGCCTAATGTCCCAGCTGATTGCTGTGACTCTATTGGAAATCGAATATGCCACTGTCTTTGTACTCGGTGTAACAAATGTCGTGATTTATAACTATGCATTCATGCCCCAACTATGCATTCATGCCCCAGATGACACAATCCATTAATTATGGACGTTTCTTCAAGATAGAAAGGGAATTAATAGAAAAGAAGGGCCACTGGGGCAGCGGAAAGGATGATATATGTTACATTATATATTTCCTGTTTTACATAGCCTGTTATTTATTTTGTTATTTTCCTTTATATATGGACCTCTCTGTAATTCTCTCAGTAATATATGAGGGTGCACACGTTGTGCAACCCTGAGCTTTCGGGAAAACACTGACTTTGTCACATGGTATCAGAGCAGGTTGAAACCTAGCCACCTTTCCCTCCCTCCCTTCCCTTTCTTTCTCTCTCCTTCCCCTCCCTCCTCCTCTCCCGCCGGCCGCGCCGCGCCCGTGCGTGCGACACAGCACCAGCCGGCTGCTCTGCTGCCGCCGCCGCCGGTCAGGCCGCCCACGTAGGGGCTTCCAGCCGGTTGCTCGCTGCTTGTGGTTCCGTCTAGCCTCCTGGATTGGTGCACCGCTAGTGCTTGAGCAACCTTGGTCGTTGTTCGCACATCAGGTGCGCTGCCGAGTGGCCGTCTTTTACGGGACCACTGAGCCGCTTGTAGATCTGGACTAGTTCCATCTTCAGGGGGAGATCGGCGTGTTGTTCTCCTGAGGGACAACCTTCAGTTCGTGTTCGTCTGTGCCTGCCTGCCTGTGTAGACTTTGGCCTCCGAGTTTCCTGCTACGCTTAGGCGTAGTTTGTATGTGAGAGGTCCGCGGTGATTTGCTTGTGCCTGAATCTGCCTGCCTGACGGCGTAGTCTGTCTTCTGCCTGTGCTTACTCTTGCCTGTACCTGCCTTCCTGCCTGTCCTCATGGCGTCTTCTGGAGATGACATCTGGAGAGACTCGCGTCGTCAAGTCACTATTGTTAAACTTGACGGGCGCAACTACCAGCTTTGGGTGTGCTCCTTTGTGATATTTGCCAAATCGCAAGGGAAGTACTCTCACCTGATTCACACTGGTCCGCCTCAGCTCGCAGAGGAGGCGGATGCAAAGGACATCAAATCTTTTGATAACTAGGTCTGTGATGACTGGGTCCGTGATGACTCGACTGTTATGACATGGATTCTCAACAGCATAGTTGAGAAGATCACTGTCACTCTACTTCGGCTGCCTACGGTGAAGCAGATGTGGGATCAGCTCGCCGATACCTACTCTCATAGTCAGAATCCCAAGAAGGTATTTGATATCACCAAGCAACTGGGGCGACTACAGTTTACGGGATCTGACATATCAGACTACTTCTCCACCTTCACTGGCCCGTGGGGTGAGTTGGAGACTTATCACCCGCTGTCTACTGATTTAGCGACTATGCAAAAATAGCGGGCAGAACTTCAGCTGATTCAGTTTCTGAGTGGTTTACCCGAGTCCTATACTGGTGTGGTAGATCAGATCTTGGCGAGTGATCCACTTCCTACCTTGCAGACTGCCTACCAGCGTCTCCAACGCCTTCCGTCATCAACACTGTCTCCGCCTCCGCCTCCTGAGACTGGAGACTCTACTGCTTTGGCTGCTTGGGGCGGGTGTGGTCGTGGTCATGGCCGTGGTCGCTCCAATGATGGCCGTCCTCCCCTGGATGCAGGCCGGGGATGTGGACCTGGTGCTGGACGTGGAGCTCCTCCTGCTGCCCCACCTTCTGCTACTGTGCGTCCTCAGCAAGGACAACGTGTGTGTACTTTCTATGGCCGGTCTAACCATATTGAGGAAAAATGCTGGGAAAAGTATGGTAAGCCGGATTGGGCCAATGCTGCTGCAGATTCCTCCTCTACTGCGTCTGAGGGTGGTACTCAGACACCTGCGCCAGATCCTGCGGGGGCGACCGCAGACTACATTCGTGCCGAGGTGGAGCATCTTCTTCTTGAGCGTACTGGGTCTTCTCCTGCTGCGTCTACTAGTGGAGCACATGCTGCATTTTCTGGTTATGATACTCATTCCTGAGTTCCTCCTCACCTTCTACTTCTGGTAATACCAAATGGGTGATAGATTCTGGTGCATCTGCACATATATCTGGAAAAAGATATTTGTTTAAACATATATCTGCACCTGCCCGTCATTCTTCTGTTATGCTTGCTGATGGCTCCAAGTCTTCGGTCCTTGGAGTCGGTGATATTGTTTCTCACTTTGGCCTCAAATCTTCCTTATATGTGCCTCGATTTCCTCTGAACTTATTATCTGTCAGCAAAATTTTACGGAGTTTAAAATGTAGCTTGACATTTGTTCCTGGTTCATGTGTTTTTCAAGACCTTTGCACGAGGACGAAGATTGGTGGGGGGTATGAAGGTGCTGATGGACTCTATTACTTGGACCAGTTACCTCGATCAGAGAAAGCTGTTGTGATATCTGCATTATCGGCTTCTGTTTCTGCTCTACAGTGGCACTACAGACTGGGCCATCCCTCGTCAGAGAAGCTGCGTAGTTTAGTTTCTAATATTGGCAGTTGTCATTTTCAGTGTGAATCCTGTCAGCTAGGAAAACAAACTCGTACTGTGTATCCTAGACGTAGTACTGTGAGCAGTAAAAATATTTTTGATTTAGTCCACTCTGATGTATGGGGTCCATGCCATGTACCAAGTTTTTCTGGTTACAAGTATTTCATTCTTTTTATTGATGATTTTTCTAGGACTACTTGGTTGTTTCTGTTAAAAAGTAGGTCTGAAGTGCTGTCTACTATCAAATACTTCTTTGTTGAAACAAAAACGCAGTTTGGCTTGCCTATTAAAGTTTTCCGCACTGATAATGCTTTAGAGTTTGTTAAGCAAGATGTGGCTGTTTTATGTAAATCTGTGGGTACAATTCACCAGACTTCATGTGCCTATACCCCACAATAAAACGGTGTCGCTGAGCAGAAAAATAGACACTTATTAGAAGTTACCAGGACGATAATGATGCATTCTCATGTGCCCCGCTCTTATTGACCTAAGGCTATCTTGACTGCGTGTTTTCTGATTAATAGGATGCCATCGTCTGTTATTGGAAATAAAATTCCCATACAGGTTTTGCAACCTGACACTTCTTTGTTAACTGTGCCTCCTAGAATTTTTGGGTGTACTTGCTTTGTCAGATTGCTTGGACCCACTGCTTGGACCCACTTCTGATAAGTTGTCTCCTCAAGCTGCTAAATGCATTTTTCTAGGATATTCTTGAACTCAGAAGGGTTACATATGTTATAATCCCAACACCAGGAAATGGTTTACTAGTAGTGATGTCTTTTTTGAAGATACACCGTATTATTCTTCAGCAGGAGATAGTTTGCAAACAGACATTCTGGCTCCTCCTTTACCTATTATTTCTGACGATATGCCTGACAGTACTAATACTGCGAGTACTGAAAAGCAAGATCCTCCTCTTATTGTTTATCAACGCAGGAATAAAGCACCTTCTACACAAGTCCCCCCCCCCCAAGACAACCAATCTTCTCCTCCCGAAGGTTCTGCTGCACCTGAGGTACACTCTGATCTCGACATACCTATTGCACTCAGAAAGGGTACTCGTTCTTGCACTTCTCATAGCATTGCTCAGTGTGTGTCTACTACTCATCTGCATACTCATTCTAGCAATTTTGTATCTGCTTTATCTGCTGTGACTGTACCTAAGAATATTTAGGATGATTTGAAAAGTACGGCTTGGACATCTGCTATGAATGAAGAGATGGTTGCTCTTACTGACAGAGACACTTGGGGGCTGTTGGATCCACCTCCTCAGTGTAAGCCGGTAGGCTGCAGGTGGGTATATGCCGTCAAATATCAACCTGATGGTACAGATGAAAGGTTGAAGGCACAATTAGTTGCAAAGGGCTATACTCAAACATATGGCATTGATTACTTTGAGACTTTTTCTCCTGTTGCTCGCCTTAAATCTGTCAGAATTCTTCTATCTGTTGTTGTGAATCTGAACTGGCCTCTCCTGCAGCTTGATGTGAAAAATGCTTTTCTGTATGGTGACTTCCAGGAAGAGGTGTATATGGAGCAACCTCCTGGGTTTGTTGCTCAGGGAGAGTCTCACAAAGTCTGCAGACTTAAGAAGTCTATCTATGGGCTCAAACAGAGTCCTCGTGTCTGGTTTGATAAGTTGAGCAAGATCATGATTGATTTTGGCTTTCTGAGGTCACAGGTTGACCATTCTGTATTCACAAAAAAGACTTCTGCAAGTATTACTGTTCTGATTGTATATGTTGATGACATTATTATTTCTGGCAGCGACACTCTTGGTATTTAGGCTACCAAAGATCATCTGGGCAAGCACTTTGCTACCAAAGATCTAGGCAGACTTCGGTACTTTCTTGGCATAGAGGTCTCTAGAAACTCTAATGCCTTGGTTCTTTCGCAGAGAAAGTATGTTCTTGATATTCTGCAGGAGACTGGTATGCTTGGAGAAAGACCTGCGGATACTCCTCTTGATCCCAATGTCAATTGGGATGATGATTCCTCTGCTGTGTTTGCTGATCATAAAAAATTCAGGAGGTTGATTGGTAAATTGATCTATTTGACAGTTACTCGTCCTGATATTGCTACTGCAGTAGGTCTTCTTAGCAGGTACCTCGACAAACCCAAACAGTGTCACTGGGATGCTGCATGTCAAGTTTTGAGATACTTAAAAAAGCCGCCTGGCAAGGGACTTCACTATAAAAAAATGGGCATTGTGTTCTTGAAGGGTATTCTGATTCTGATTATGCAGGCAACAAAGTTGATAGAAAATCTACTTCTGGTTACTGTACCTTTGTAGGAGGCAATCTTGTCACCTGGAGAAGCAAGAAATAGAATGTCGTGGCCAGATCTAGTGCTGAAGCTGAGTACAGGGCCATGGCCCATACTGCCTGTGAGTTGCTGTGGGTGCGTTCTCTTCTGAAAGAGTTTGGGATTGAGTCTTCGTCAGCCATTCCTATGCATTGTGATAACAGAGCTGCCATTTTCATTGCAAATAATTCAGTCTATCATGAGCGCACCAAACACATTGAAATTGACTGCCACTTCATCAGAGAATCTATTGTTGCTGGCAGGATATGCACTCCATTCACAAGATCTGAAGATCAAGTTGCAGATATCTTCACCAAGCTCTTGGAAAAGAAACAGTTCTGCACGCCGTTGGACAAGTTGGGCATGATTGACATCTATGCTCCAACTTGAAGGGGAGTGTTACATTATATATTTCCTGTTTTACATAGCCTATTATTTGTTTTGTTATTTTCCTTTATATATGGACCTCTCTGTAATTCTCTTAGTAATATATATATGAGGGTGCACACGTTGTGTAACCCTAAGCTTTTGGGACTGACTTTGTCACAATATATAAATAAAAAGATTGGTTACCAGTTCGTCGGTTGCAATTGCCGAATCGCAACTTGAACACACGACTTATAGAAGCATAGCTTGATTGCACAAAGCCCTTGCCTTTCTTCACTTGTTGTTAGGTCAGTCAATACTCATGGATGCCGGCGGGTAACGTGTTGACAGTTGACAACCGAATCACAAAGTGTGTAGCATGGAGTGGAGCTCGGCAGTTGCATACATGCCAGTCGCTGATGCACTCTGATTTTGCTGCCCACAACATGCGATGCTCCGACGACTTGCAATGCTCGGATGGCGTACGATGCTCTAAGCCTCCAACGCTACTATTGGTTGTCCTTTGGCGATGACCTGGTGGTTCTGGTCAGCGTTCGGACTTTGAATCAAGCCCTTGTCTCCCGTTCCACCGTAATGGGGGTATAAGAATGGACGGGTCACACAAGAGTCGAGATGGCTAGGTGTTGGGGCATGAAATATTGGTCTGCCTCAATTAGTTTAGGTTACACTTACACATGTTTACTCAACTAATCCGGTCCACGGTCTAGGCTGCGGTTTTGTTGGGTTTGGACTGGACCGGACCAGACCACAGACCAAAAATCTAAATTTTGTGGACCGCTGACCGGGCTGACTTTTTATTCAGTTCAGGACCAGATCAGATTGGACCGAATGTGCAATCCGGTTCAATTTTGTGGTCTGGACCCAGATTTGCTCACCCCTAAGTAGAAGATCAGGTGAACCCAAACTGTATAAGTACACCAATAAATTTACCAAACCATGCCTATGGTGACTGCTTCAACCATATGCGAATTTCTTCAACTTGCATACCTTTTGACACCCCCCCTGAGCAACATACCCAGGAGGTTGCTCCATGTATACTTCCTCAAGTATATCACCATGAAGAAATGCATTTTTGACTTCTAACTGAAGAAGAGGCCAGTCAAAATGAGTAGCAATAGATACAAGGATATGTATTGATTTGAGTCGAGCAACTTGAGAGAAAGTCTCAAAGAAATCTACTCTACGTGTTTGAGTGAATCCATTTGCCACCAAACGAGCCTCCAAGCGACCAATAGAGCCATTTGGTTTCTGTTTCACATTATAAACCTAATGGAAACCTACAACTGACCTGCCAAGAGGAAGATCCTCCAAGTCCCAGAGGAATTCTCATGAAGAGATATCATATCACTGTCCATAGCCTGGATCCATCCACACACCGAGCTACTTTTGTATAGGAGCCAAGAACAACCGTTGAACCAAGCTGAAGAACTGACGTGCAAGGCTGCTGGTAACTGATGAAACAAGCAACAAAGATTTGCCAGTGGATGGCGTATAGTGCAAGAGCTGCTATTGAAAGGTGTAAGTTTGAAACCGAAACATGAAGAGTAACTCTCAGTAAGAACAATTACTTCAGGAGTGTCTGACAATGAGGAGGCAATCCACTGGAAATTGAGAAGTAAATCCTCTTGGTGATGCCCTGCTCTCCTGGGGTAAACCATGGGAAAGGTTGAATCAGTGAAGGTGTAGGTGGTGGAGGTGGTAGTGGAGTGTGGGTGGTATCTAGAACAGTCTCATCACATGGCACATGAAGAGGTGGCTCTCTCTCACACTCAAAGATGCAACCACTCTTAGGATTGTGCTCCCCTCACTATGAACAAAGTCGCTAAAGAACGAAGTAGACTCATGAAAAGTAACGTCATCCGACACAAAAAGATGACGGAGACAAGGGCAATAACATTTGTATCCCTTATGTGTGGGAGAGTATCTCAAAAAGATGATGTGAACTGGGCCAGGAGAGAACTTGTCAGCACGTGGATCAAACACACGAACAAACGCAATGCAACCAAACACACGAAGAAGAACAAGAAAAGGTTGCTCATCAGGTCGTAAAACAGATAAAGGGGTAGCCCCATGTAAGAAAAAAGATGGCTGATGAGTATAAAATAAATATGCAGTAAGAAGAGCGTTAGACCAACATTTCTTTAGCACGGACATCTGAAAGAGTAGTGTACATGCTAAATCAAGTAAATGGTGGTTTTCGTGTTCACAAATCCCATTTTGTTGAGGTGTATGAGGACAAGTCATCTGGTGAATCATGCCAATCGAATTACAAAAAGTAGAAATAATATTTTGAACGTATTCTAGGTCATTATCAGTACGAAGTATCTTATATGACCATCAAACTGAATTTTTATTAACTGATGAAAAGTATGAATGACAGACAAAACTTCATTCCGAGATTTTAAGTATTACCCAAGTCATGCAGGAGAAATCATCATAAAAGATAGAAATATCGAAAGACATTATAACTTGGCTCTTTAACATGGCCCCAAACATCACTATGAATAAGTTCAAAAGGACGCTTAGAGCATTTCAAAGTGTGACTCAGAAAGAAATGTGGTGGTGCTTGCCTAGTTGACATGACTAACACTAACGACTTTATTGATGCTAAACCTGGAACAAACTTTTAAAGACTATGTAAGGATGGATGACCATAGCGACAATGCCATTATAAGGGAGAGCAACTGAAAACGGTAGATGCAATAGATGGAATCTGGCTAGCTAGGCAACTCTTCAAAGAAGTAGAGATCACCTTTCCCAGATACCCCACCAATCATCTTCCAGCTCCTGAGATCCTGTAACACAAAGAGTCAGTCTCCAAATATTACCAAATATTTCAAAGAAACCAACCGGCTTAGCAACAAACATTAAGTTAAATGGAAAGTCTGAAACATAATGTATAGATTGTAAAGTCAAATCAGATGATGCTTGTACATTGCCATACACTTGGACTCACTTGGTAGAACCATCAACAAGTGTCAGAAGAATGCGGGATATACGAGTCAGAAGAGAGAATCATAGATCATATACTCATCATATGATGGGAGGCCCTAGAATCCACCACCCGTGTAGAAGATGGATGAGAGGCAACAAGTGAAGTCCCATGGTTACCTGTATCTGAAGCCAGATTGACGGAGGAGCCAAGGGAAGCTTGCTGGGTAGCCTAAAAAAGATGGTCATACTCCTTGGAAATTGTAACATCTGATTGCACATGTTTAGAATCTCCAGATGCAGATTCCCCCGACGAAGTAGTCGTATAACATGCAACACCAACAGAGGGTCGACCATGCTTAGAATAATATTTTTCTTCTATATGTCAAGTTTCCCGCAAAAAGTACATTTGTCTCTAGGACGATTGTCTCGTCCCCGACCAGTTTCTCGTCTAGTTCCTTTGGTAGCAACATCAAGAGAGGCATGGTTCTCAGTGTTGTTCTCCTAGAGTAGAAGAAATAGACTCAAATGAAGACTGTTGAATTTGCACAAAGGCTCTTCATGGCTTGGTAGTTTGTTTGTGGCAAGAATAACACTCTTAGCTGAAGCATATACATGATTGCCGGATAGAAACCTTGCAGTTACGAGATCATCTCGATCTTTCATCTGATCATCAATCTTCAATTGCTGATAGCAACTAAGTTCCTGAGAAATGGATTGTATAGTACCAAAATAATCCTCTAGAGAGCGACTATTTTGTCTTTCTGCAAAGGGTCAGTCCTAAACAGTGTAAAGAGAGTGAACTTTCTTCTCGTGAGAGAAGTGTTTCTTTGCAGCTTCCCATATTTGTTTGGCTATAGAATAGAACATAAATCTGGAAGCAATTTGGGGCTCCATGCTATTCTATAACCAGAACTTCACCAGACCATTGTTTTTTGGCCAAGTATTTGCTACTTTTATCAGGAGGTCCTGACTCAATAATACCCATCTTCTCTTGAGATTCAAGCACAATGTAAATAGTGTTCATCCAGAGGAGACAATCCTTGAGTTAAGTTTCACAAAAGTTATCTGAGATTCATCGTTGTATACGATTGTAGCAGAAGCAACTGGCTCAATAATACCCACCTTCTTTCGAGATTCAAGCACAATGTAAATAGCATTCATCCAGAGGAGACAATCCTTGAGTTAAGCTTCACAAAAGTTATCTGAGATTCATCGTTATAGACGATTGTAGCAGAAGCAACTGGCTTTTTTTCTCCTATATTGAGATTGGATCAAGATAACAACATCAGACAGGACAAGTAACACACCGTGTAGAACATTTGACATGAGAGGTATGTCAACAACACATTGTATGAACTGGCGAAGAAAGAAGACAAACTTATCGACTATCTTCGACATGCCATGTTGACCTTGGGATACGCTGTGTCAATTGATGATGATACAAGACATAATTTCTGAATCACTTGCATACGCTGTATTGGCAGAAGGCACGTCATGTACTTCGTCAGAGGCGTAGACTCCTGCGGTCGTCAACACGCCGTGTCACAGACGAGACACGCCGTGTACTCCACTGGAGGCATAAACTCCAATAGCTGTGACACGCCATGTCGTGCATGGACATGCCATGTTAGTTGCGATCAGAGTGGAGATCTGCACTGTCAGAATGAACCTTGGGCATCAACACGCCGTGTTGCTTAGAGAACACGTCGTGTTTGGCGACGGTTGACGTAGATCTCAATGGGAATTGGCTCCGTAAAGGAGATAAATGACTTTAGGAAGATACACCGGAGAGAAAAATTGACCCCAAGAAGACGTGCCGACGGTGACAGGGATTAGCATCCTCCCTTGTCACTTGAGGATACAAATATGACGCATCTACAACCCCTCTAGACTTAGGCACTCATCAAGGTATGGGGGCTACGTGGAGAGGAAAGAAGACGAGAAGGGAGTTCCTCCTCTCTACAAGATAGAACAAGGGTTTTATCCTCCTTCAAGCAACCAAAACACTTTGATGGAGACAGAGGAAGACCGGCCTTGTGAGAACCAACACGAGCAGCTCCAATAGTACCTTGTGGCGGCGACCGGTGATGCTAACGGAGAGGGAGAATAAAGAGAGATAGGGCAGCGGCTTGGAGGACGACGACTAGGGTTACAACCATGGTTCTAAAAGTCGGCGATGATGTTGTCGATGTCAAAGGGTGGCGTAGTCAAAGCTTGGATAAGTCGACTTGGTCACAATGTCAACCCGGATTTTTCCCAACATCGACGATGTTGGTTTGTCATAGTTTGTTTCCATCACAATTTTTGTTGATGTTGTTGATTAATCCTCGATGCTGGCGACATCAAGACGATATTTAGACGACTACATTTACTACACTCAAGTGTCCTGCTCGAGTATTATTTAAGCAAGAGGAGTGCTTGAATTGGCCTCCCACTTCACTCCTTAGTGAATTGAAAAGTGATGTGTGCTAGGAACTTGGTGTTTTGTCTCGTTTGAGTGTTGGAGCTTGGAGGCACCCCTTGTGCTTGTATTTGAAGAAGAAAGATGCTATCGTGTAGTTAATCTAATCTCTATAGTCTTATTCTATACTTTTTGACTTGTGAATCTTGTGTTGTGATATGAACTCATGATTTTATGTTATTACTGACATGTTTAAGGGTGAGTTCTAAGTTCTAACAATATTAGAAGTTTTTTGTCGATGTTCTATTTGGATTTGCTTTATTTTCTTTCAAAAACGGCGTCAAAGTTTTACTGATGTTTGTCAAAGTTTGCGTCTAAACCTCCTCTGAAACTTCCCAGATATTTCCACAAACTTCCACTTCCACGCCTGGCGAAGTCAACACAAAGTCGAAGACCTGCACTAATATCACAACAGTCAGTTGTACTCTGATACCATGTGTGTATTTGGTTCAAAGTGAGACCTGTCTAGAGCCGGTTCTCCTTTATTATATAGAGTGAGAACATTTACATAATAGACCCAACAAGAAACAAAAATAGTAAAGAGATACACAAATAAGGAAATTATTTACTAACACTGGTGTTACATTTACAACCAATTTCAAACTAATGGCATACCTCTTGTTTCTAAACTTTATACATTTAATTATATACCTATGTTCTTCGACATTTGCACTCATGATAAAATGAGTACATATGTTGTAGTTTAGCTAATCTCTACATCAACACAAGATGCTTTAGAAAACAAGTCATATAAAAGTTGAGACTTTTTCAATTAGGAAAGAACATATTTGACCACATAACTGTGTATGTAATTTTGACCATCCTCTTTTGTATTTCTTTTCAATTTCTTTACCTCTATCTATTACATAAGTAGTCATTACCCATTGTTGACAAGTATGTGGGCGCTGTAATCGTTGTATATTGATATGTATACCTTTGTCCTATATATATAGGGGAGGAGGCAACTGTAAGGAAGCAGACTGAACCCTAATGGGCCAAGGAAAACAAGCCCATGTAAATAATAGACTAATTAACTTATTAACTAAATAGGCTAATACCTAGGAAGCACAAACACAAACACAGACACAAGACGCGACATGGACACAAACATGGACACGGGACACACATATTTTCAAAAATATACGACACAAACACGATGTTGGACATGACATACACATATACATATATAAATATATATTTATATATATGTATATATACATATATATACATATGCATATATGTATATGTATATGTATAACTATAAATATAGTTTTATACATATATAAGTAGACAAATATACATATACATATACATATACATACACACAACATGGAGTTAATACGTATAATGTCCATCTATCCAAATCTGTAAAGCAACTGATAACATGACATTAAAAAAAATAAATTTAAAAAATATAATGCAAAACAAAAATTCACTTACGATATGAATGCATACTTAAAGCACTAGTATGTTTCCATTATGAGATCATAAATGATCGATGTCGAACAATTATTCTAGAATACATTTGCAATATGAAATCAAGTATGAGTGAAGAATGATGAATATAATGAATCTGTATATGAATTCTCAGAAAACTCGTTATATAATGATGAATTATATATATAAGTATGATGTATAATAGATAAATATATTATAACCATTAGGAAAAGGATATGGAGGAGACATATGGTAGTGTGTTGGAATAAGATGAGGGAGAGAGAAGATAGATAATTTATATATTTTTATTTAGGGAATTAGTTTGGGCCTGTCGTGCCCACGATGTGTCCAAGCTGTGTCCGGGCTTTAAAAAAAGGTGGACACTTCTGAGCCGTGTTCACCACGTGTCCAACTGTGTCCACGTAGTGTCTATGTCCGACGCGTGTCCAGGACGGCCACGACTGCCCCGGGGAAGTGTCCGTGCTTCCTAGGTGTTTTAGCCTAATACTTTTTAACACTCTCCCTCGAGCTGGAGCATGGGTGAACACATGTCCAAGCTTGGAGTTACATGACTCGATTAAATGATAAAAGATAGAAATGATAAATGAAAGATAGAGTTGTCGCTCCCCATACAAAAAAATATTGCTTCCCCTTAAATAAAGCTCCATAACTAAAAATATGGACACCTCTTTTTAGTTGAGCTCTGCATGCTGGAAATGCTTGAGATTTGGAGAAGGTCTCTTAAAGTGCATCTAGAATGAAGAACATCTAATATATGGAATTTGAGCGCTACAACAAAATCTCGCAATAATCAAACTGGACCGGACGACCAGAAGTACCATGACTATGCCATATTCACTGAAGAGGAATGTGTGAGTGGAATAAGTACACAGTCAACACATACCACGTACATAACACGACACAAATGCGAAGGTACAATGTCGATGTAGCAATAGCAGTGTCTTAAAATCATCTGAGAAGTGTAGCCAACTAGAATTAGCACATAAGATCACAGAGAAACACGAGCTGGACGAGTTGCTGATGGCGGGCATATTGGTTCCATAAGTTTGACTCATGAACCTCGGGAGTTTGATAGGAATGAAGGCACCATCAAGGAGAAGCCCAAAAAGATAAGCAAAATATGCAACAAGACGTAACGAAGTAGCTCAGTGAAGACAAATCTGGATGAAAAATCCTTCCAAGTACATAATGCACAGGCTGGAAGATGAGCTGTTGATGTAGAGAAGCACCATCTATCTGATGGGAATGTAGCGATAATGGTCAACTAAAACATCATCAGCACCAAAGGGGAACTAGAGGCCGAAATTAGCCGCAAAAACTCTTATTCTGACGTACATAATGTGGTACTAACGTGAAAAGCTTGGTGTCAATGGTACAACTGTGAGATCCTTCAATACTCTCTCACATGTAAAATGATGTTAAGTGGGAATGATGCGCAACAAAGACATCATGGAAGTAGATGTGCTGAAGAATACGAAGCTCCATGAAGATGACCTGGAATATCATCTCTCTCATCTCTTGTCTCTCCTCATATGTTCTCTCATGTTCTCCGCATACCCTCCTTTCTCTCATACTCTCCCTCTCTTCTATATCCCCCACATGCCAATTATGAAGAGAATGAGTAAATGGCGTGGGAAAGCCACATGTGACCCCCCACACGTGGAAAGATGAACACACGATGGGTGGGTGGGAGGGTGGGAAAGGATAAAAGAATAAAATAGAAATACTACCAGAATGGAAACTCGGTAGAAAGAGGGCACTATCGGGATGAAATTTGGTAGGAAAAGGAGTGGCACTACCAGAATGGATCTCGGTACAAAAACCAATAACAAGAGTCTATATGAAAAAACAACCCGTTTATAAGATTCAGATAGAGAAATTAAATGAATCTTTTTTTAACCTGGACCCGAAAAGGAACAAATTTTGGTGGGTAAAAAAAGATCCGATTATCATTCGGTATTGGAGAAGAGATAGACCTTTGGAGGACGTCATTACTTGTATTTGAAACAAGTGGTTTGCAGCACGTCGTGTAAGGTGTTGACACGCCATATATTTTGTTGGGTGTGAGAGGCCGACTTCGGATGACACGCCATGTGCGATTGTTGATACACTGTGTAGCTCCTTCACAAAAAAATGACTGACTCCTTGTAACACAGCGTGTAGGGATCCTACATGCCTTGTGGGATGTTAGAGGCGTAAACCAGATCTCTACCGTGTAACTTGCGATCTGGACGAACTGTTGCGCCGTTGAGTGTATTCTGGATTGCTACACAACGTGTTGGTTGGCCAACACGCCGTGTAGGATGCCACCGAAGCATGATCTGATGGGAATTAGCAATGTCAAGGAAACAAAGAACCCTGGGAATTAGCACCATCTTTTGTACTAGCTGTGGATCATGTGAACAAGAAAAGTGATGGAGGCTCCTTGCTTGACCATGACCCAAATTGGAAAGGAATTAGCGCCGTCCAAGGTCCCGAGAAGTAATGTAGCGGTGGAGTGATGGGGTTGCTTTTATGGCTGACGTAGTGGCTGGACTTGGAGGCAACATGGCAAGTAAACATGGTCGCGGTTACTAAAGACGATTGCTAGAGTGGAAGGTAGATGTGCATTGGCGTGGCTGCTTCAATGACGACGGCTACACGAACAACTTGGGGAAAGTGACGACTTGACGATGTCGGTCACGAGGGAGACTCTGTGGTTACTTGATTGTGGATCAAAAAGTATGGATGGTTGGGAAGGATGGCGCCGACACATAGATGAATATTTATGTGAAATGAGAAGAGTGGCGACCATGGATGCCAGGAGGTGTCTAGCGGGCAGCCGACTTAAGCCATGGAGATGACAGCCACCCGCAAGCAATGCTCTCTCCATGTTCCTCTCTCTAGGAAGGAGGGGCGGCGACTAGGACAACGACTAGGACAACATTAAGCATGGAGATAGAAAAGGGGAGCGGAGGCGGCGACTAGGGTTAGGTCCCGGCGGCACGCTTTGATACCATGTTGACAAGTATGTGGGACACTATAATAGTTGTATATTGATCTGTACACCATGTCCTATATATAACAGAAAAGACAATTACAAGGAAGAAGACTAAACCCTAATGGGACAAGACAAATAGGCCTATGCACATAATAGACTAATTAACCTATTAACTAAATAGGCTAATACTTTCTAACACCCATGTTACTTTGAATTTTAAAGTAATGACGATACAATTTATATAAGAGGTCAAGTTGTAGGGGAAGCGAGAGGGGAAGGATGAGGGAAAGGAGGGGTAGGGTGGTGCATATACTGGTCTAGATCAGTGGACCGGGTATGATCCGGTCTTGAACCGATGTAAATTTTGTTCTAGTCCTCGATCCTCTACTTGTCATGAATTTGATCCTCTGTCCACTACGGCCCAAAATCCGAAAAAACTAGTCTGAACCGATTAGATTGGGCAATATCTTTTATTACATGTATCAGATAATTCTATGTTCATAAAGGATTGTAGAGAAGTGAGATATGTTATCAATCATACAATTGAGTAATGACTTTCTTTTATGTAATCAGTAACTCATCTTTTGTTCAGAGTTTCAAACTGCTCTACTAATGGAGAAACCATCATAGCTCGTGCTATAAGTATTGGTCTAATGTGAAGCATTATTCATGATAGGCATATTTTTCTAGGCGGCCAGGCAATGGTTGTTCTTGGTTGGCCGCCTAGTTGTCGTTTTTTAGACACAATATTATACATATATACTGGGTTGTCAAGGCAGCTAGGCGGTGGGCTTCAATTCACTCTATGGTTGCCTAGCCCACTTAGGCTTTTCTAGGCATTTTTATTTATTTATTTATTTTCAGTTGCATATTTTTTTGTTTACACATGATACTACATGCAATTTTGTAACTATTTGTTTATTAATTTTGCCATATGCCTAGCTTCTATTGATAACTGTTGGGAGGATCAGAGGAAGGAGAATCAAGAGGACAAATAACAACAGGAGGAAGATAAGTAGGAACTGAAGGAGAGAGAAAATAAAAAATAAAAGAAAAATGCAGGTGACTTGTAGGAAGAAGTCATAAAAAGAAATGTACAAAAGCAGGTCACCAAACAAAATTGAGGACCCCAGGGAACTTCGTTAGGTCCCTTTCCAAGTTTAACTAGAGGTTCAAGTGTCAAATCAAAGACACTCACACCTCGCCCTCATGACCCTTTGTGAAGGAGGAAGAAGTTAGATAAACAACAATAAACAGCTGTAAAGGAGTTGTTGGAGACCTGGCGGGACGAAGGGACAGATCAGGAAACTTTAATGCATACATGCAAAAAGCAGTAGCTGTTGGAGATGTAGGAGCAATAGTAAGTTAGAAAAAATAGAAGAAAACGTACATATAGTAGTACTAGTAGTCTAGTAGATGTGGGAGCAGGAGATGTTGTACGAATGTGAAAATCTGAAATAAGTAACATGGATATAGTAGTAAGAGGGGACATAGGAGGAAGTTACAAAATATTGAGCAACGGCAGTAGCAGGAACGTGAAATGCAGGAGCAATTGTCAGAAAAAGAAGCTAGAACAGTAGACAAAAGAAGGTTTACAAAAGAAATAAAGAAACAGTAATATAAGGACTGACTTGCTTGCAGCAATTGCAGCAGAAGTGCCTAAGCCGTCCGCCTTGACAGCCTAGGCAGCCGCTAGGCATGACAATGGGTCGAATTTTGCTGATCCGAGCTGAGCCTGATCCAGTCTGCAACTGCACAACTCGCATCCGATTCAAACCTAAAAAATCTGCAAATAAAAAAAACTCGCATCTACCCGATCCACAAATATTCAACCCAATACACAAAAGCCCAACCCGATCTGCAAACAGACAAAATAAAGAATATACTGCATTAACCCACTTTACATGTCGAAATATGTATCAAGGCTGTCTGAGTTGTAAATAGTGATCTTCAGAGGGTGGGAACTATAGCAATTCGTGATTTCTTGGTAAATATGTATATGTATATATATGTGTATATACCTATATATATATATATATATATATATATACAATACCTGAATTATCGATGTAGATGCTACATAGTTGGTTCTCATCTCTGCAATTCGGATTTTGCAGATCCGAACTGAGCCCGATATAGTCTGCAACTGCACAACTCGCATCCGATTCAAACCTAAAAAATCTGCAAATAAAAAAACTCGCATCTACCCGATCCACAAATATTCAACCCAATACACAAAAGCCCAACCCGATCTGCAAACAGACAAAATAAAGAATATACTGCATTAACCCACTTTACATGTCGAAATATGTATCAAGGCTGTCTGGGTTGTAAATAGTGATCTTCAGAGTGTCGCACCTGCAAAGACTTGTGAATCAGAGATTTTGTTTCATGGTACACTCCACATAGCAAACATGCAATTTAAAAATTGGTTTTCTCAAAACTGCAAATGATACATACAATTGAATATGCAAGATACATATAATTCAACAGCCTTAAACTGTCTTACCAGTTCCAGCCCACAATGATTTACGATTTCTTCTCATCCATTCAATTATACATCTGTTTGTTACCAATTGCAACCAAAGTATATCAGAGAACGACGAGGACAAGTATAAGACGAAAAAAGGGGAGAAACATACACCGACAAAATTTTGGAAAGCATATTCACTAAACAGAAGATCAACTATAATATACATTCATGACATTAACGATCCGCCCCTGTTTCCTAGCATCTGACTTTTGTTGGTCCAAACACCTAGCACCAGCGACACAGTGAGTAAGCACTAAGCAGGTAGCTGCTAGCTTGCTGAAGAAGGTTGAAGAGAAGAGAAGGGAATCTCGGCTGACTTCCCGTTTAAGATGGGTTAAGACGACAATGCTTAGTGGTGGCCTTCGTCAAGGAACAAGAACAGCGCTGGCTTGATCAAACTCCCCATGATGGTAGCTGGCTGTCCCAAATGCTGCTTCATGCTCTAGGATTTGTAACTTGGTTCTCTTATATATATATCACACAATAAGATTACAAGCTACAACTACCAACCATCCAAGGACTTATATATCAAGCCAAGATCTTCTACCTCACCAAGGACTTACCCACCAAGCAAGTAGTCTTCCACCTTCTTCAAAGGAATTACCCACTCTTGCTCTAGTCTTCGGCCTTGCAGGATTTACCTATCTTGCTTGAGCTTTGCCTTGCACCTCTCCTTCACTTGGAGAGCTTTAGCACCTTCCTCCTTCACTTGGAGGCCTGGAGCAGCTAGCCTTCTTCTCCTTCACTTGGGGAAGAACAGCAACCTTCTTCTCTTTCACTCGGAGAAGAAACTTCAATCAATCTTCATAGAGAATGGAGATGGGAGAAGTGGAAAGGAGAGCTTTACAAGATTACAAATGATAGCTCTCATACATGGGATCCTAACTCACTCATACTCACGAATTTGCTTTGAAGGTAGAGAGAGAAAGGGGCTCAAAGGATTAGAAACCACTCAACTAAGGCTAGGACCAAGCATATGTGAATGAGCAACCTTGGAATGAAGTCCAAGAGGTCCTATTTATAGTTGAGGGTGTCCCTTTGAGGTTGGGAGAGTTAAGTGGCACAAACTAGCCGTTTTACAACTTGCAACGGATCTATTTTGAGTCCCACCTACTCCTCCAACGGTTGGAATTGCTTTTTCTGCATTCCAGTACAGTCCGATCGGCCGAGTTTCATAAAAGGAAATTCGGCCGACACACTAGGCGACAAGTCTGAGAGATAGACTGTCGGCCGAGTTTCCATGGGGAAACTCGACCGATCGGTCGACCTTCAGACTTGACTGATCAGTGGATCGGCTGAGTTTCCTACCATTGAAACTCGACCGAACAGGGATCGACTGAGTTGGAAACTCGGCCGACAGCCCAGAAAATTCCAGAATATATGGATCGGCCGAGTTTGGAATTCGGCCGACAAAATCCCTGTTAAGGGTTTTTTGGAATTTTCATAAACTGTACAAACGATGGATTTTTGAGTCCCAATCATTTTATCCATCTTAGATACAATGCAAAACATGATTATGAGTGATTACATAAAATGTTCTAAGCCTCTAAGGGCTATATTACAAAGCGGTTAAAAGTCACATGTTTTGCATGTGCCGGAAGAGTAGCTTTGGAGATAAAAGAGATTCTTTTCTTGTATCTAATATCTGCAATGATCTCAAATAGATTTGTTAGATACATATGAATGGAATGGTTAAGTCATTATCAAAATATGGGCAATGTGCGACACCTAGGTCAACATTCTCCCCCTTTTTGACAATGACAAACCATTCCTCAACATATTGAAAAGAATGTGAAAATTATACCTTTTCTTTCGGGAATTGCAAGGGGATGCAAATATGATCAATCTGTAATGCTCCCCCTCAATTCATGCTTACTCGTTCTTGCATAGTTAGTTAACACACAAGCAACCATAGCATATATAGATATTATATGATTCTAAACAAGTCTAGATGCATTTCAGTTTATAGACAAGAAAAGAACCATACCAGCAATAAAAACAATATGATTGAGGTCTTTCTCCCCCTTTGTCATCTCAAAAAGGCAGGGGGGGGTAGAAGAGCATAAAAGCAAGGTCTTCTCCAAACACTCAATCAACCAAAACACAGAGAGACAGATAAATACCAAGATAAAGCACGAAAGCAAAAACCTGTCAGTCATCAAAATATGGAACATACTATAAGATAAGCCATACAAAGTGTTTCCAAAAGAAAACATAAGACAAAAACTACACGGACAAACGGAGTATCAATAGTACAACTCAGATGATGTGCCTAATGTAAATAATACAATCATAGTCCAAAAAGATATATCATGGTCATCCGAGACTAAACTAGACACATCAACTCTAAGCTACACTAATCTATGTCAACATCATCAACGGCAGCCTCCATGTCCTCGTCGGGCTGGTAGTCCTCATCTCCATCATCGGAAGGAGGAGCAGCAGCTGGTGTAGCCTCGTCTTCAGCATCGGCATCGTCATCCGCATCCTCGTCTTCAGCATCCGTCGCAGTAGCCTCATCAGCGTCAGTCTCAGCATCCTCCTGGTCAGCCATATCCTCGTCTGGAGGACCAAAAGCACGCCTGGGCCACCTCGCACTCTGCTCGGCCCAAGACATGCCTAGAGCATGTAACTCATAGGCAACCTCAATAGGGGGAGCAGAAGAAGTGTATTGGGCCAGAAGCTCCGACAAACGGCCACCTGGGAGCGCCAGAACCGGAGGAGAGTATCCACCTGCAGAGTGATCAGCGGAAGCAGAAGGGGGTGGAGGAGGATAAAACTGACTATACGCAAAAGATGCGTAGTCACCACCGGGGTAGGGCTCGTAGGTGGGGTAGGGCTGAGGGCAAGTCAAAGACATGGAAGACATGATGTGGCACAGATCCTGATGGTGATGTTGCTGGACCTGCATGTTGTAGGCTTGCTGATGCATGAGGTACCCCATGAGGGCCTCATTGGAGACATGGAAGTCAGCAAAAGCCGGCTGCGGAGGAGGTCGGAAAGATGGCTCAGGAGGAGGTGGTGCAGCTGTGGAGGGTGGAGGAGGAGGTGCAGCAGATGATGATGGAGGTGGAGGTGGAGCAGAAGAAGATGATGCACCAGAGGTAGGGACACTCTTTTGAAGAGTGGTCTCACTGATATAAACTCCTTTACGATCAGGGCGGTAGAGTAAATCGGAAAAGAGAGATTTTCCAGTGGCATGCTGGAAAAGACCACAAATTAGGGCAGGATATGGAAGATGTGTGCCCTTGGTGTTCTTTCCCGAGTCAAAACAAGTCATATGGTGAAGGATGTAACGAGCCCATTTGACTCCTTTGTTGTTCAACAGAAGATACATCATCATAGCCGTATTCTCGGCGATGTCCGTTTGATTCTTCTTTGGATGGACATTGCAACTGAGAACGAACGCCAAAACACGGCGAGGAGAGGACAGGGAAGAAGATGGCAGAGTGCCCTTCTTTCTATAAGGAAAACCGGGTTGCTTGAGAAACTTATGAATATCAGTCAAGTCAACCTCAATGGTCCTATAGACGTCCTCAGGATACAAGAGATCAAGATAAGCAGGGTAATCGGTAATCCACGAAGCCGTGCCAACATTGCCATTGAGATAGAGATTGAACGAGCGTTCAGTAATATGGAAAGGTTGGCCGGCAATCATAGACGTCAAAACGATTGAGGTGTCCGAAGGGGGAACCAAAGAGTCGTAATTCCACCGCAAGTTAGCGTAGAATTGACGTACGGCTTTGGAGCTGTATTTTAGGTTATGAAAACGGGCATCCTCAATACAAAGAGCTTCAAGATGATGTGTGCGAAAGAGTTGACAAGCTTCGAAAAGGTCGGCGTGAAAGCTATGGGGCTGATAAAGAGCTCGAAAAGGAAAGGGAGAGCGAGGAAGGAGCTCTTTGTAGCGAGCAATAGCAGCATTGTCAACAAAAGAAAGATTATCAAAAACCATATACCTAGGCGCAAGAGGAACCGCAGGAGCAGGGGCGGGAACGACACGTTTCCGGCGTTGGGACCTCATTGGAGAGGAGAACGAGGAGATGGAGCCGATCCACGCGGAGAGAGAGAGCAGGCGGCACTCGAAGAGCAGCAAGAACAAACGAACGGGTCGATTTGGGGGCGAAAACGGCCGGAGAGAGAGAGAGAAGCACCAGGGGAGGAAGGGTCAGGGCTGGGCGTCTAGGGTTCGGTCGACTTTGCTCTAGTTGAGAGGGAGCAAGTCGGCCGATTCCTATATATATTAAACCAACCTGCCGCCGATCGGTCGAGTTTCAGGAAAGGAAACTCGGCCGACAGAGCGCACAGGTGCCCTGTACCCGACCGATCGGCCGAGTTGGAAACTCGGCCGACAGAAACCCTGATGAGGAAAAAACCTAAAATCTAGACCTAGCCTCAAATGACCGAATGCAATTTTTCTGGTTGGACTAGATTGTATATTAAGCATATTTAGGCACATTCCCATCATCATAGGGTACTATTTGTCGATTAAAACCTGATTTAAAAAAAAAAACCCGAAGAAGAGATAGAAACAAGAGAAATTTTATCAAAAACAAGCATTTTGATCAATCAAAGCATTTATAAGCAAGAGCAACACACATATGATGTAACCAACTAATTAGAGAGCAAGTCAACATCATCAAGAGAGATTATGAGCAATTTTGATCTAATAAAATTAAATTGTTCTCTAGCAAGCGGTTTAGTGAAAATGTCGGCCAACTGATTTTCCGTATCCACATGTGTGATATAAATATCCTTTTTGACAATGTGATCACGGAGAAAATGATGGCGAACTTCTATGTGTTTAGCTCTACTATGCAATATTGGATTATAAGAAAGATTTATTGCACTAGTGTTATCACAGAAAATAGGAGAAGCATCAAAATGAATGTTAAAGTCTTGGAGCATTTGCTTCATCCATAGGACCTGGGCACAACAACTTCCGGCTGCAATGTATTCAGCTTCGGTAGTTGATAATGCCACTGTGCTCTGTTTCTTGGAGAACCAAGACACCAAGCATGGTCCCAAGAGGAAGCAAGTGCCACTTGTGCACTTTCTATCAATCAAGCAACCTGCGTAGTCAACATCACTATATGCTACAAGAGTAAAGTCCCTTGACTTAGGGTACCACAGTCCAAAATTTGGAGTTTTGGCTAAGTACCTCAAAATCCTCTTGACAGCAACAAGATGTGATTTCCTAGGGCTTGATTGAAAGCGAGCACACAAGCCAACACTAAACATTATATCAGGTCTAGAGGCAGTTAAGTAAAGTAAACTTCCGATCATACCTCTATAGAGCTTCTCATCTACCTTCTCACCTTCTTCATCCTTGTCAAGTTTTGTAGTGTTTGACATGGGTGTATCCATTTGCTTCATGTTCTCCATCCCAAAGCGTTTAAGAAGTTCAAGTGTGTATTTGCCTTGGTTGATGAAGTTACCCTCCTTGGTTTGTTTGATTTGGAAGCCGAGGAAGAAGGTCAGCTCACCCATCATACTCATCTCGAATTCACTCTGCATAAGAGAACCAAACTCTTTGCAAAGATCAAGGTCAGTTCCGCCAAATATAATATCATCAACATATATTTGAATTATGAGAAAATGGGTAGAAGTGTGTTTTAGAAACAAAGTACAATCAACTTTGCCCATGATATACCCGTTATCTAACAAAAAGTTCTTTAGTTTCTCATACCAAGCTCGAGGTGCTTGTTTGAGTCCGTAGAGAGCTTTTTGCAAGAAATATACATGATTGGGTAACTTTTCATTTTCAAAGCCTGGGGGTTGAGCAACATATACTTCCTCCTCGATTGTACCATTTAAAAACGCACTTTTAACATCCATTTGATAAAGCAAGAAATTTTTATAACTAGCAAAGGCAAGTAGCATACGAATAGATTCTAATCTAGCAACAGGAGCATAGGTTTCATCAAAATCAATACCTTCTTGTTGATTGTAACCTTGTGCTACTAACCTTGCTTTGTTCCTTACCACTTTTCCTTGCTCATCAAGCTTGTTGCGGTAGACCCATTTGGTACCAATGATCTTTCTATCATTTGGTCTTGGCACTAAGGTCCACACATGGTTCTTCTCGAACTGCTCAAGCTCTTCTTGCATGGCAAGGATCCACTCATCATCGCCAAGGGCCTCTTTGATGTTCTTTGGCTCCAGTTGAGAGATGAAGACACTGTCTGCTTGTTCTTTGTTGTGTGCAGCTCGTGTCCTCACTCTTTCAAACGGGTTGCCAATGATCAACTCCTTGGGGTGATTCTTTGCAAAGCGGGGAGTGGGATCCTTCCTTTCTTCTTCTTTTTCTTCTTCTTCAACCTGCTTGCCTTTGTCTTTGATGTTGAGCTCTTTTAAGATAGGAATGATTTCATCTGCAACATCATCATCACCCAAATGCTTGCCAATACCAGGGTTAGTTTCAATAAATTTAACATTTATAGATTCTTCTATTTTAGATAGTTCAATGTTAAACACTCTAAAAGCCCTGCTAGTAGTGCTATAGCCTAGGAAGAAAGCCTTGTAGGATTTCGGATCAAACTTGTTGAGAGAGTCCTTGGTGTTCAAAACAAAACACGGACATCCAAACACATGAAAGAAATCAATTGACGGCTTCCTACCACGCCATAGTTCATAGGGGGTTTTCTTAAAAGTCGGATGAGTGAAAACTCGGTTTTGCACAAAACATGAGGTGCTAACGGCTTCAGCCCAAAACTTCTTAGGAGTGTCGTACTCAAGAAGCATGGTTCTAGCCATCTCTTGCAGCGATCTATTCTTCCTCTCAACAACTCCATTTTGTTGGGGTGTGCGAGGAGAAGAGAAATTGTGCGAATAACCCGATTTTTCACAAAAACATTCAAAAAGATCATTTTCAAACTCTCCCCCATGATCACTACGGATGGAAACAACATGACAAGAAGCTTCGTTTTCAACTCGTTTACAAAAGCTCGAGAAAACATCGAGTGTATCACTTTTAGAAACGAGAAAGAAAGTCCAAGTAAATCTAGAAAAATCATTGACAATAACAAGACAATACTTGGAGCCGCGGAGCGTTTGTGTTCTCATAGGTCTGAAGAGATCAATATGAAGAAGCTCTAGAACTCTCTTGGTACTCATGACTCCTTTGGATTTGAAGGAGGATTTGGTTTGTTTCCCTTGAGTACAAGGTTGACATTCCTCATCCTTTTCAAAATCCAATTTGGGAAGTCCTCGAACCAAGTCCTTTTTGTTCAGTTTCTTCATTTGATGCAAGTTCACATGACCCAAACGTCGATGCCAAAGCGAAAGATCGTTTTTATCCACGACTAAGCATCTATTTAGTATGGGCTTTAAAGCATCAAGAACAATCACATATAGATTACCATTTCTAGTTCCCTTATATATGACATTATAGGACAGGGAATCTAGAAGCAAGCATTCTAAGGAAGTAAAGAGCACAAGATAACCATTATCACATAATTGGCTAACACTAATTAAGTTGTGATGTAGGCCATCAACAAGCAAAACATTTTTAATGCACAAATCATTACCTACATCACCCTCACCTATAACCTTACCCTTTTTGTTGTCCCCAAAGGTTACCGATCCTCCTTTCTTCTTCACAATTTTGTTGAAATGGCTGATTTCTCCAGTCATGTGCTTAGAGCAGCCACTATCAACAATCCATTTCTTTGTGACCTGCAAGAAAAGAGGATGTCGGAACCCAACTCAAACTTTGGGGTCCGGGGTTAGCTTGGGGACCCATTTCATATTTGGGTTGGTCCCCTTAGGCTTGTAAGGACAATAGGTAGAATAATGATCATCACATTTGCAATGCATACATACCATGGGGTTTTTAGAGCCGGAAGACTCTCCATTGAAAATTGGAGTTTCCACACTCTTTTTCTTACCCTTCTTCTTCTTCTTCTTACCTTTTGGAGTAGTCGCATTGTATCCTAGACCACTAGTACCAACTTGTTTGGTAGAGTGCTCTAGAACATCATTTAGAGACTTCTTACCCGAAAGAAACCTTTGCAAAGTAGATCTTAATTTAGCATTATCATCACTAAGATTTGTAATGGTAGTAGATAAACTAGCAAGATCTTCTCTAGCATGCAAAAGGTCGGCCTCAAGACAGAGGGCTTTAGTAAGAAGAGAGTCTTTTTCAAGAGTTAAGTTTGCAACTTCATTTCTAGGCAAGATAGGTCTAGAAGATAAATCATTTGTTTGTGCAAGAAGTTTAGCATTTTCAGATTTAAGGACAACAATTTCTCTTTGATAAGCTTACACTTCATCTCTCCTAGCATCATCAATAAGCTTAAGTTCAACATTTTCAGTTTTTAGAACATCTAGCTCATCTAGACAATTTTGGTTCTCTATCTTAAGATTTTCAATAGTTTTAAGATAAGTACCATTCTCAACCTCTACTCCATTATATTGAAGTTCAAGGTCTAGAAATTGCCCTTGTAAAGAATCTATGCTATCAAGATGTAATTTCTCATTTTGATCTAGAATGTCAATCTTGGCATAGAGATCATCAACTATCTTTCCTAATCTTTTTCTTTTAGCTTTACATTTAGCAAAAGATGATTGACAATCATTAAGCATTTCAATGAGGGTTTCCTTAGATAAATCAAGTAAACTTTCATCACTTACATTGCTTACCTCACTTACCTCAATTACTTCTTCACTAGTAGAAGCCATGAGTGCAAGGTGACATTCACCATCCTCGGAGCTTGAGGAACTTGAAGTAGAGGACTCCTCCCATGCCGCATGAGATGCATCTTTGGGTCTTCTCTCCTTCTTGTTCTTCTTCTTGTACTTGGCTTCTCTTTTGTATTTGTCATCCTTCTTGTGGCTGCTCTTATGATAGCCCTTCTTGGCTTTTGGGCAGTCATTCTTGTAGTGGCCCTTTTGACCACACTCGTAGCATCTAGGAGTGGAGGATGATGGCTTGCCCTTGAAGTGTCTTCCTTTTGAATAGTTGGCTTCATGATCATTTGCACCTTCATCTTCGCTTGAGGAAGGGCAGGGAGACTTCATGGCAAGTTGTTGTTGCCGCATCATTTCTTCAACTTGAGCTTTGAAGGCTGTGTCCTTCATCTTCTTGGACTCCTTCTCTTCTCTTTTCTCCTCTTCCTCTTGCTTGTCAAGCCTTGGTTCATGTGCTTGGAGATTACCAACCAGCTCCTCGGTTGACAACTCGCTCAGCTTGTAGACTTCTTCAATTGAAGTGACCTTTGGCTCCCATCTCTTTGGAAGAGATCTCAAGATCTTTGCATTGATGGTACCTCTATCCATGACACTCCCAAGGGCTGCAAGACTGTTCAAGAAGACATTCAACCTTGTGTACATGTCCGCAACTCTTTCATTCTTCCCCATCTTGAAGTTCTCAAGTAGGCCGCCGAGCATATAGACCTTGGCCTCCTTGACTTGCTCCGTCCCTTCATAGGTGACACACAACTTATGCCAAATCTCATGCGCCGTGTCCCAAGAAGAGATGCGGTTGAACTCCGATGGTGAAAGGGCGGCGTAGATGATGCTCACAGCTTTAGCATTGAGTTGAGCACGCTTCATCTCATCTTCCGTCCACGTGGTGATGTTCCCCTTCGGCTCTTCATACTCGAGATGGACTATCTTCCACATCTCGTAGCTCACGCCTTGGATGTAGAATTGCATCCTTCTCTTCCAATATAGGAAGTTTGTGCCGTCGAAAACCGGGGGTCTCATGGAGAAGCTTCCTTCAAGATTGAGTGACCCAAGAGCTGAATCGCCCATCTTCTTCTACTTGTTGAAGTAGCTTGGAGAAGACCTGCTCTGATACCACTTGTTGGATCAATGGGCTCTAGAAGGGGGGGTTGAATAGAGCTTCACAAACTTCACAAAAGTGATTAGACCACCAGATTATATTAAGTGCAGAACTTAACTCAAAACAGCAATTTGATGTCCTAAATTAGCATACAAAGCAAGGATAAGAGACAAGGAAAGCATGCACTTGGACAGGTGGTTTAGAGTGGTTCCATGTCCTAAAACTTAGGAGCAATGTCAGTCCACTACCTAGAGTTGGTTAGGCTCTAGGATTTGTAACTTGGTTCTCTTATATATATATCACACAATAAGATTACAAGCTACAACTACCAACCATCCAAGGACTTATATATCAAGCCAAGATCTTCTACCTCACCAAGGACTTACCCACCAAGCAAGTAGTCTTCCACCTTCTTCAAAGGAATTACCCACTCTTGCTCTAGTCTTCGGCCTTGCAGGATTTACCTATCTTGCTTGAGCTTTGCCTTGCACCTCTCCTTCACTTGGAGAGCTTTAGCACCTTCCTCCTTCACTTGGAGGCCTGGAGCAGCTAGCCTTCTTCTCCTTCACTTGGGGAAGAACAACAACCTTCTTCTCTTTCACTCGGAGAAGAAACTTCAATCAATCTTCATAGAGAATGGAGATGGGAGAAGTGGAAAGGAGAGCTTTACAAGATTACAAATGATAGCTCTCATACATGGGATCCTAACTCACTCATACTCACGAATTTGCTTTGAAGGTAGAGAGAGAAAGGGGCTCAAAGGATTAGAAACCACTCAACTAAGGCTAGGACCAAGCATATGTGAATGAGAAACCTTGGAATGAAGTCCAAGAGGTCCTATTTATAGTTGAGGGTGTCCCTTTGAGGTTGGGAGAGTTAAGTGGCACAAACTAGCCGTTTTACAACTTGCAACAGATCTATTTTGAGTCCCACCTACTCCTCCAACGGTTGGAATTGCTTTTTCTGCATTCCAGTACAGTCCGATCGGCCGAGTTTCATAAAAGGCAATTCGGCCGACACACTAGGCGACAAGTCTGAGAGATAGACTGTCGGCCGAGTTTCCATGGGGAAACTCGACCGATCGGTCGACCTTCAGACTTGACTGATCAGTGGATCGGCCGAGTTTCCTACCATTGAAACTCGACCGAACAGGGATCGGCTGAGTTGGAAACTCGGCCGACAGCCCAGAAAATTCCAGAATATATGGATCGGCCGAGTTTGGAATTCGGCCGACAAAATCCCTGTTAAGGGTATTTTGGAATTTTCATAAACTGTACAAACGATGGATTTTTGAGTCCCAATCATTTTATCCATCTTAGATACAATGCAAAACATGATTATGAGTGATTACATAAAATGTTCTAAGCCTCTAAGGGCTATATTACAAAGCGGTTAAAAGTCACATGTTTTGCATGTGCCGGAAGAGTAGCTTTGGAGATAAAAGAGATTCTTTTCTTGTATCTAATATCTGCAATGATCTCAAATAGATTTGTTAGATACATATGAATGGAATGGTTAAGTCATTATCAAAATATGGGCAATGTGCGACACCTAGGTCAACAATCCAATCATTGAAGGAGTTGGAAAGGTAGCCTATAGACTAGAGTTACCTCCAGAGCTGTAGAAGTTACACCCTGTGTTTCACATTTCTATGTTGAGGAAATGTCACCCTGACACCGAGTCAGTTCTACAACCTATAGAAGTAGAATTGAATGATGATATAACTTATGAGGAGGGACCAGTGTCAATCCTTGATAACAGAATTAAAAATCTAAAGAAGAAAGATATAAGCCTTGTGAAAGTCCTCTGGAATCAACGTGGTGTTGAAGAAGCCACTTGGGAACTAGAGGATGAGATGAGAAGGAAATACCCTACTCTTTTCCCCTAATATGTTTTATCGATTTCGAGGACGAAATCCTTGTAAGGGGTGGATAATTTGTAAAATCCCTGACCTGGGTTATAATCTAACCCTAGAATTTTTGCCTAAATATTTAATTAAACACTTGTGATTACTCTTTGGCATAATTAAGTTCCTCAGGAACATACACTTTCAATTTTGTCCCTTTTTAAACAAAGTTGTAGTATTGCTTTCTAATGGAAGGACCTATGCGCAAATTACCTAGTTAAGGGGTTTAACTTGCAAAATTTCACAGGTTAAGATGTTACTCTGATGATGAGACATCATATGAGTGAATATTATGAGATATGATGGATTTCCCAAGCTTGGGCATTCAGATGCAGCTTGCGGAATGATCCTGGCACTTAAAAACCCTAATTTTGGAGTAAAGTGTAAATTACCCAAAATGAGGGGTGCAACTGGTAAAATACACCTTCTAGAATATCTTTTATGACTCTTGTCATCATTTAGAGTAGAAATGATGAAAGGGATGCTTTAATGAAATAATCAGATAAGAAGAATGAACTTTATAGTAAAATCCACCTAGTATGAGTAAGGAGGTCCTTCACATATGTACCTTAGTTTGTATGTTGGTTTCCCTTACCCTTAAAATCTTGAGGTTTGATGGATTTTACCTAAGTTACGATGGTTTGGATGTGCTGTACAAGGAAGGAGGGACTTAGATGAGAAATCCACAAATTAGAGGTCCTTATGGTGAGAATTAGCCTAAACTATATAAGCCAATTCCTTTGCAAACCAAGTAAACGTATCCTTTCTCTTCTTCATTTCTCATCTTGCTCAACCGACCAAGGCAGAGCTCAGGAGCTCAAGGAGACAACCAAGTAGTTCTATGGTGAGAAGAAACCATCTTCTAGCTCGGATTCTTGGATGAATTCCTTGTATAAGGTTGGTTTCATATTTAATTTGCTTAGGTTTCTTGTTCTAGCCGATCATCCCCATCCTTAATTTCCTTGGAGAATCACCTTGTGCCAACATGTGGAGCTCAAGGCGCCATTAAAGGATTGAAGCTTGGATCTCTAGGAACAATGTTTAAGGTTGGTTATATAACTCTAAACTTCTTGCTTTATTATGCATATTTATGTTCTTGCAAATTATACTTAGTTCTTCTTCTTCCCCACTCTTCCTTGCATTCTTGCAAGCAATCCATGGAGTAACCAACCTTAACGGAGGTTGAAGATGATGGGTGTAATTTCCTAGGCAACTTTATCGAATGACCTTGGACCCTTTTGGTCTAAACGGTTTGCAAACCGTTTGAGACCAAACGGTTTCAAATCGTTTGATCTCATGCGGTCTTACAAGACCGTTTAGAATCAAACGGTCTCAAGACCGTTTGATAGGGTTGACCAAGGGAAGACCATTTAAGGGTCTGTTGTACAATATTGAATTAAATAACCTTAAAAGATTGAAGCCTAATTCCAAACCAATCACAAGTTGAAGGCACTTCAACCCCCTAAACCCTAATCGGGTTGAATTGCTGATTTCAAGGATAACTTTTGGTGAGTTTTGGGTTGAAGGACCCAAACGGTCTCAAGACCATTTGGGGGTTCATCCAAACGGTCTCAAGACGGTTTGGTGACAACCCAAGACCGTTTGGAGGTCTAGGGTTAAGGTAATTTGATGATTTGAAGGCCCAATTACAATAGGTTGATGAATTGGTAAAAATGCTGTTTTTAGACCTAATTAGGGTTCAACCCTTATCTAATTGACTTAGTTTTTGATGAAACTTTGGGAAAACGGTCTCCAGACCGTTTGGAGGATGTCCAAACGATCTCAAGACCATTTGGGCCAAGTTTGGGTCCAATTGGTGTCAATTGATGGGTTCAACCTCGAATTAATTCACATTGATGATTATCCGATTGAAAACCCTAATTGAGTTGGATTCAACCATAATTGGCTTTCAATTGAGGGTCAATTTGGTGTACATTTGATTAAGCCTAATCCTAATTGACTCAATTTACAAGTGGTTAAAAAGGACATTGCCAATTGAAGGCTTCAACATAAGATATCCCAACCAAGTATAACCTTTGATATACCTTTGAGGTCCAAACAGTTTGAGCCCATTTGGACCAAACAGTCTCAAGACCGTTTGAGGCCAAACAGTCTCAAGACCGTTTGGGCTCAAACAATCTCAAGACCGTTTAAGATCAAACGATTTCAAACCGCATAACCTCAAACGGTTTGGAGGTCAACTCTCCCTAAACGGTCAACGCACCCAAACGGTCTTAAGATCGTTTGAGAGCAAACGACCTTGGATGTCATGCGGTCTTGGAGTCAACCCTAGCAAACGGTCAACACATCCAAACGGTCTCGGGACCGTTTGGAGGTTGAATGTGTGTAACCGTTTGGAGACTTTAGGGTTGTGTTTTCTTAGTAATTTGAAGGTTTTAAATGGTTCAATGGTGATCTAATCTAAACCCTAATGGTACCTTAGGACATTAAGGAACTAAGTGACTAATGAGTTGACCCATGATGATGATCAATGGAGCATTTTACCAATATGCCCCTGAAGGGTTCAATTGATTGATACCTTGTTTTAACCAAACCCTAATGACTTGAAAGTGGTGTTTTGGCTTATGATAATCAATGAGGACTTAACCCAACCTAATTTATAGTGATGTAATCACCATCTACTATAAGAGGAGAGAGAAAATCACCACCTACTAGTAAGAGGAGAGAGAAAGTACCTATTATGGTTGAAACTCAAGTAAAGCACCTTCAATGTGTATGATAGTACATGATTAGGGTATGATCCACCTATGTGAGATCATGGAAACCCTAATTATGATAATTGATGAATCTTAATCTAATCTGAGGGCATCAATGGTGATGTTTCTCACACATGATGATGTTATGAGCTCAATTCACCATGTAATGTGAATAGTAAACCCTAATTCTAGGGTGATAACATGTAATGTGAATAGTAAACCCTAATTGATGAGAATTAGGAAACCTAACTCTTGTGAAGAGTATGAAGACACAACTCTTGAAATGAATTGTTTACCTTTATCAGTTGAATTAACCATGCATGTTCTTATATAATGATGATCATATCTAGGTAAGGATGATGATACCATATTCATTGAAAGCATGTTATTAGCTTTATGAATAGTGACATATCTTGTTACTCAGAAAGTGGCATCCCATGAGATGATAGGCTGTAAGAGCCATGAATATCTTCAAGGTCATGAGATGACTTGTGATGAGATGATTGTGAAATGATGATTGATGTGAGTTAGACTTGTACATTTAGTATTCTACTTTCATAGCTTCTATACTAATGATTAATGTTTGAGAACATGAATGATGTTAAAAGAATACTGAAATGTACCTAACTAATCAAGTATAATCATACCATGTAGAGCCCTGATCATAGATCCATCATTGTCAGAAGTTATATGATGGTGAAACAGGTTTTCCTAAGGGAACTCCTGGATCACATACTTTTGAGTATGTGGGGTATATGGATGTGTAAATCCTTACATCCTAGTGTAGGAATTGATGTAGATGTATCTTAATCCATCAACCCTTCACTATATGTCTATATGTCTATACCAGGGTGATGTAACATTATTCTCCCGAGGAAATCTTTTATACCGCATCGATGAGAGATAAACAAGAAATCTTTCGATAGCGAAGAGAGTGCAGAATGCCACTGTGACTCTAATAGCGAAGGACCAGAATACCCCGGTAAGCTATAGTAGCAGAAACACTAGATGTCCTGCATGTTATTCCTCAATCTGACTGAGGAAGTTGAAGGTCATTAGAATCTGGCTCTTTTGATGACCTTGTATGATACCGAGGCGACTTAACAGTGGTCAGTTGGAGTATGAGTGGTATACCTCATCTCCACGGGGCTTAAGGATGTTTGTAAAACATAATCAGCCGCGTAGTATATCTGCTTAAGTTTAACTACGAGATACATGAATGATGTTACACTACATAGTTCATATGTTCTTCATATTTCTTAGATGTTGGTCTTCTGCTTGATGTCAATCTACTGTTGATTGCTTTAAAAGCTGTATTTACTTATGTTGTTCTTTGATTTCTATAATAAAGCTTCTGGAGGAGAGTTATAACTCTCGCTGGGACAATTATTTAAAATTTTCTCACCCGTAGATTTCAACTTTTTAGGTGGTCGTCGAGGACGAAGGAACCAATCTACAGGTGACCAATACCAGCATTAGCAGCACCAGGAGCAGCAGTAAATCTCAGGTGGAGATTCTGTCTGCTGAGTTGTGTAGTTAGATAGTTAGTAATATGTTGTCTCTGTACTCTCAGGTCCTTGGAGTTAATGGTCTGAGATTTTAGTTTGACTCTTGAGATTTTTGTAACATGCTGTATATAATTACTCAAGAAGTAATTTAACAGAGATGTGAACAGTTTATCTTGTTTCTATGAAGGAAGTTTTATGGTTTCAATATCTCATCTCAAAAAGTTTTAATTTCTGATGATTTTTGGTATTTTGCTGCTAATCGTATCGCTTCTGCTGAGTTTATATCGCTTCCTCTATGTTTATCTCGGGTTTTGGAGATCAGAGCCCACAATTAAGTGGTATCAGAGCTCCAGGTTCGCTGAGTCTACAGAGACATAGGACTTAGGATGTCGAGTCTATCCTTAGAGTTTCTTCCTTATCTAATAGAATCTTCTACTCCTCAGGAGAAGAAGATATATAAGGATGTATGTGCCACATGAGGAGTACGAGGCAGAAAGTAGTGTTGCTGCACCTCGGGAAGGTCCAAGGCACCCAAAACTAGAGCAACCCATACCTGAGCCACCCACGGAGCCACCTCAGTTTGACCCAGCTGACATGGGTAACCCAGGTTTGCAAACAATGTTTGGGCAGTTTATGACTGCCATGACACATATAACCGACATGATGCCCATGCCCGCACCTAGGGCACCTGTCCAGCCTGAAGGATAAGGTATCAGTAAGACGTTCGAGTGACTTCATCTTGTCGGGGCTACCAAATACTTTGGGACAACTGACCCCACATATGCTGATCTGTGGTTGACAAAGTTAGAGAAAGCTTTCAGAATCCTTAACATCCCTGAAGTTGAGAAGGTTAGACATGCTTTCTATCTTCTCAAAGGAAGTGCTGGTCACTGGTGGACTATGGAAGAGCAGAAGAGGCCTGGAATAGAGATCTCGTGGGAAGACTTCCGACGGTAGTTTGTCCATAGATATTTCCCGAAGACCTTCCTAGACGAGAAGATCTCTCAATTTGAGAGATTAAGGCAGGGCATGATGAACATTAGTGAGTATGAAGCTAAGTTCATGGAGTTGTTACAGTTCTGTCTGCACATGGCTGCCACAGAAGAAGAAAGAATCAAGAGGTTCGAGAAGGGTTTGAATGCCGACATGACTACTCCCGTGTCTGCCCTAGAAAACCGGGAGAGGTTCACTACCTTCGTTGAGTCAGTCCGAAGGATTGAGAGATCCGTGGTCGAGAAGAGGCAAACCCAAAAGAGATATCCACAGTTACAAGGTTCTTCATCTAGGGACTTTAAGAAGCCTAGATTCTCTGCACCTACCCCTCCACCACCCAGATCGAGTTCTCAGACTCAATGGTCTCCAAGTAGAGGTAGAGGACGGGGACTACCGCCTCAAGAGACTCATAGTTCGGCATCAATGTTAGTCACTGGACCACCGAGACCACAAAAACATGAGAGAAGCTGCTACAACTGTGGTAAGGTGGGACACTTGATGAAGGACTGCAGGTCTAGGCCTGTCAGTGTGACACAGCCTCCGAGACAGAGTCAACAGGGATCACAGAGAAGGCAATCTCAAGGAGCAGCTAGAGGACGTGGACAAACGTCTCAAGCTGGATCATCAATACCAGCTCAACCTCAGGCGACAACGAGGTTCTATGCTATGAACCCACCAGATGCAGTGGTCAATCCACGGGTTGTGCTAGGTCAGATGGAAATTTTATATTCTGATATGTCTAAATCCTGTACTGTATCTGTTTTGATTGTCCCGGGTGCTACACACTCCTTTCTCACTCGAAGAGTGATTCGTAACTGCAATATGACAGTCAGTCATTGGGCAGATAGTTTGTTGTTGGAGACTCTGTTGAGTGGGTTTGCTGTTTTACAGGAGGTATGCTCTCCCTGCATTCTTTTCTTTTCTGATCATCGCATTCAAGTGGATCTTATACCACTTGATATGCAAGGATTTGATATAATCCTTGGGATGGATACCTTGGAAAGGTATAGAGTTGTCTTGGATTGTGAATCTAAGATGGCTGTGTTTGCTGATGATAGCAACAAATGGATCTTTCAAGGAGAAAGAAAGATTCTACCCACCTGTCTTGTGTCAGCTACGGTTGCTGATAAGCTGATGAGGCAAGGATGTTATGCATTCTTGGCCCATGTGGTAGATACTACCAAGGAGAGCCCCAACCCTGCTGAAGTTCCTGTAGTCAGGGAATTAGAGGACGTGTTTCATGAAGAACTTCCCAGTATACCACCGCCGTGGGAAATTGATTTTGAAATCAATTTGGTTCCCGATACACAAACCATAGCCCAGACACCGTATAGGATGGCACCTGCCGAGATGGCAGAATTCAAGAAACAGCTTCAAGAGTTACTTGAGAAAGGTTTCATCCGACCGAGTACTTCACCTTGGGGTGCTCCGTTCTTGTTTGTTAAAAAGAAAGATGGGTCAATGCGGTTGTGCATTGATTACAAACAACTCAATAAAGTAACAATAAAGAATAAGTACCCTCTGCCGACGATTGATGATCTCTTTGATCAGTTGTGTGGTGCAACAGTCTTCGCAAAGATAGACTTGAGATATGGATATCATCAACTCCGTATTAAGGACAATGACATATCCAAGTCTGCCTTTAAGACAGGATATGGTCACTATGAGTTCACAGTTATGTCGTTTGGACTAACTAATGCACCAGCTGCATTTATGGAACTCATGAATAGAATATTCTAACCTTTCCTCGATCAGTGTGTTTTCGTCTTCATAGATGACATTCTGATCTATAGTAAGGATGCTCAGCAGCATGAACAACATCTTCGCCAAGCTTTGACCTTGCTAAGAAAACACAAGCTATACCCTAAGTTTAGCAAGTGTGAGTTTTGGTTGCTGGAAGTATCTTTTCTTGGACACGTGGTATCTGCCTCAGGTATTCGTGTTGACCCTAAAAAGGTAGAATCTGTTCTACAGTGGGAACAACCGAAGACACCGACGGAGATTCGAAGTTTCTTAGGGTTAGCTGGCTACTACCGAAGGTTCATTAAGAACTTCAGTTCTATAGCCTTACCTTTGACCAAGCTAACCCGGAAGGATGTTCCTTTTGCCTGGAATGATAAGTGTCAACAGTCTTTTCAACTGTTGAAGGAGAGGTTGACAAGTGCACCTGTGCTTGTTCTACCTGAGCAAGGAAAAGGATATGCAGTTTTATGTGATGCCTCCAAGAATGGACTTGGATGTGTGTTGATGCAGGATACTTCCCGACAGCTTAAGAAACACGAGGAGAATTATCCGACACACGATCTAGAGTTAGCTGCTGTGGTTCATGCCTTGAAGATCTGGAGACATTATCTCTACGGAGAAACATTCCAGATTTTCACAAACCACAAGAATCTTCAGTATATCTTCTCTCAGCATGAGCTTAACATGAGGCAACGTCGCTGGATGGAGTTAATCAAGGACTATGATTGTACAATTGATTACCATCCAGGGAAGGCCAATGTGGTTGCAGCTGCCTTGAGTAGGAAATTATCAACATCAACCATGGATAGAGCACAACTAAGTTCCTTAGTATGCTCTAGAAGAGATATGCTTATATCTTTAAGGCAAGACAATGTGCAGTTGAAGGTGTCATTGTTAGCCGGTTTGTTAGCTGATATGCATATCAAACCTACCCTAAGAGAACAGATAAAGGAGGCACAACAAGTTGATGCTGTAGTTCAACAGATCAGGTCTGAGTATGGTGTTGAGAAGCGAGATGGTTTCCATGACTCAGATGATCAAGTGGCATGTTATCATGGAAGGATTATAGTACCAGATGTGGATGATTTGAGGAAGATAGTCCCGGAGGAAGCACATTCTTCAATGTATGCTATGCATCCAGGGAGCACCAAGATGTATTGAAATTTAAAAGATATGTATTGGTGGTCTGGGATGAAGAAGGATGTTGATGAGTTTGTTCTGAGGTGTCTGGTGTGTCAGCAAGTTAAGGCTGAACACCAAAAGCTTGCAGGAACAATGCAACCTTTACCCATACCACAATGGAAGTGGGACCATGTGACCATGGACTTTGTTGTTGGTCTAACCAGGACAAGTAAAGGACATGATTCCATTTGGGTGGTTGTTGATAGGTTGACAAAGACAACACATTTCTTACCTGTCAAAACAACCTATCCTGCTGAAAGATTATCACAGTTGTATGTTCAAGAGATAGTGCGTTTGCATGGAGTTCCTGTCACTATAGTTTCTGACAGAGGTCCCCAGTTTACCAGTCATTTTTGGGAACAGTTACACAGAGCTTTAGGCACCAAGTTAAGGTTTAGTACAACCTTTCATCCACAGACTGATGGACAGTCAGAAAGGACTATACAGACCTTGGAAGACTTGTTGAGAGCATGTGTTCTCCAGTTTACCAGAAGTTGGGATCTACACCTAAGTTTGATAGAGTTTGCCTATAACAATAGCTATCAACATAGTATTGATATGGCACCTTATGAAGCCTTGTATGATAGACGTTGCAGATCACCCTTATGTTAGTATGAGTCTGGTGAACATCAATTGCCAGGTCCTGATCTTTTGCAATAGACTACAGAGAAAATCAAAGTTATACAACAACAACTTAAGACTGCACAGGATAGGCAGAAGTTGTATGCTGATAGACGTCGTAGACTCTTAGAGTTCCAGGTTGGAGACAGAGTGTACCTCAAGGTCTCACCTTGGAAAGGAGTCCTTCGTTTTGGAAGGAAAGGGAAGTTAGCTCCTAGATTTATGGGACCTTATCCAATCATTGAAGGAGTTGGAAAGGTAGCCTATAGACTAGAGTTACCTCCAGAGCTGCAGAAGTTACACCCTGTGTTTCACATTTCTAAGTTGAGGAAATGTCACCCTGACATCGAGTCTGTAAAGAAGTGAAATCACTTCCTTACTAAAAATTTGAACAATAGAACCTCCAATCCAAACACACTCGAAAGGTGTGAATGAGTGGGTGTAAAATATTCAAATCTATATATAATGGTAATCAAAAGACCAATGTATAGCAGCGGAAGAAAAACATGACTATATTCAATTATTAAATAAAGGGTTACAAACTTAAACTTACATCATAAGGATCCATGTAGAGGAAATCTAAACCACCTCAAGATTGTCTCCATGCTTTATCATCACAAACTAAGACCAGGTCACCATGTCAAGCCATCCATGCCCTCCACCTAGGGTTGGAAGCATACCCCAACAAAAGAGAAACAAAAAGAAACATCAGCAAAGGCTGGTATGTGCATACTAAAAAGCAACTTGAGCAATATAAGGAAATAGGGACATCAAAATATACAAGGCTTCCCATGCAAGAGATAAGTACCACCCAAACGGGTATCAAGAGAAAAGATTATAACAAAAAGGATACTTTCCATAACCGACAAATAATAAAAAGAATGTGCTATCAATATAAACATCCACTACCATGGTGGAAAACAAAGCACATATATCATCAACCTGCATGCATGTGAGATAAGCATAACACTAGAACGATATAAACACAAAGGCGGCCAATGCTTCACATCCTTGAAAACCTGATAGAGAATGACTCACCGTCAAACTCCCAATATATGTAAAAGTTGAGCCAAGGCTTCACATCCTTGTAACTCGGGTATGGGGCACCACCACCACCATCCCATAAACATAAAGGGCACACACCCAAAAACCATTGTAATTTACACTACTCTAGTGGTACTGAATCACATAGCATGTAAATATAGAGGCAAGTAGAAAAGTATAGTCAGATTTATACAATGTTGCCATCACACAATGGCAACACCAATCATATAAACAAATCCACTTCACAGTGGGCATATAACAACAAGTAAGAATCCACATCACAGTGGGCATATAATATCAAAAGTCCAACTTGCACCAAGGCAACAAGATAAGATTCCAAGAGAATATCCATGATCATAATAACAAAATAAGATACTTCACATGAAGCATGATTTCAAAAGATAAGAGCAATGTATATAGGCTATTGTCCATAGGACCAAGAGAAAGAATAAAATATGTTATTGCTCAATATAGAAATAATATGGGATGCAAGCATACATAAGAGAGGAAATATATTTATTGCTCAATATAGAAATAATATGGGATGCAAGCATACCTCAACTTTAGAGTCAAAGGATCTAGGGTCACATCTAGGTCCAAGCCTAGGCTTCAAAACACCTATTTAGCATATATGTGAAATTAGGGTTAGATTTATATTGATTTCATAAACCCTAAAAACACTTTTTTATTATGAGTGAATTAGGTTATGAAAACTATTTCATATTTTAGGTTATGTTATTACGAGTCTAAAACATATTTTATTATATTTTTCAGACTTATAGATTATTAGTTATGAATTTTAGAAGTTAATTCATCATTAATTAGATCCATTAAAAACACAAGTTTAAAACGTCAGATTCATACGATAAAACCAATTCCATTAGAAAGCCCTTATTTTTCTGAATCCAACGGATATTTATTTGTAATTTTTGGCCAAACAGATAATTAGTTATCAATTTTACAAAACCGACCAATCAAGTAATTACGTAATGCCACATAGGCGATAAAATTCACAAAAATAGGCCGGGCCCACATGACTTGGCCCAATCCGGGTCGGACCAGTCACCGCGTCAACCCTCGGCCTCGACTCGCCCAAGCAAAGAAGAAGGAAGTGAAAAGGCGGTTTGGCCCTCCGTGGAAAAATCAAAACAAAAGACGAACAGAGGGGCAAACGAGGAAAAACACTCAAAGGATTCTTCTTCCTCGCTCAGCCAGCCATGGCCAGGAGCCTAGAAGAAGAAGCAAACCAGGAAAGGGGGAAATCGACTCCTACCCGTGAAGGCCGAATCGGCGATGTCGGGCGCAACTCGAGACCCCAAGGGAGGATGTGAGGTGGTTCACCGGCCCCGCAACCACCACGGACCCACAGCAACCTGCTGTTGCCACCAAGACCGTCGACCGCGCAGTGTGAGACAAGAAGAAGCGCTCGGGGATAAAGGAGCTCGAACTAGCCCAAGAGGATGATGCAGGGGGTCACCACGAAGGTGAGGGGAGGAAAAACCAGAGGCCCGAGCACCTGTAGCAGCGAGGAGAAACGAAGAACGGGAAAACAGGAGCGAGAACAGAGGACTCTCGCAGCGCTTGAGGAAAAAGGAAAGGATACCTCGATCCCAAGACTTTATAGGATCATCAGGTGCGGGATGATAAGAGGAAGGTGAGGGCGAAGAAATCGTCGAAAAAGATTAACAATCGAGGGAGAAATCCTCGTCCAAAAATCCACAGAAGCAACCTGTACTCCTACTCTGATCGGAGCTAGGAGACAACTGTGGAACCGTTGGATCCAAAATCCACGGTCCAGATCAAGCGTGACATAAATAAATCGGAAATCATGAAATTGATTAATGTTGTAAATTAATTATCTTCCTATTTATCTCTCCTCTTTTGAGGGTGCAAACGAACTCCAAATTAGGTAAAATTTTGCACATAAGTTAATTAAACAATGTAGATTCTAATTATGAAATTAGTTTTGGCTTTTGGAAACTTTTAATGTGTTAAATAAATCAAATCATATTTTCTCTTTCCTCTTTCATTTATGGTATTAGGATTATCCAAATTTTATGAAACTTGACACACAAGTCATATTTAATGTGTTGGATACGAATTTGCCATCAATTTTACATATTGGATGTATTTGCATATTTATTTAATATCTTGAAGGTTTTATCCACTTTCTCACTCCTGATTTCACCCTTTAAGCAAACTTTCTCCAAATTGGATGAAAATTCACCCAAAGGCTATATTTTTTATGTAGATTACGAATCTAAGATTGTTTTCCTCTTTTGGAGTCAATTATTATATTTATTTATTAATTACACCTTTTAGGCAATTTCTCTCTCTTAATATTACCATATTATTTCAAGGTTGTCCAAATTAAATGAAAATTGACATGTAAGCTTATTTTGATGTGTAGATTACGAATTTGAAGTCTATTATTTATTTTGAGGCTTTATTTCATGGGTTTATGCCATTAGGCCCATTAGAGGCCCATTAACATCATTATGCATATAATTAAGTTATTTATCATCTTATTATAACCAAATGAATTATGTGACATATTATTTACATTCTTCATGCATTAGATTATTAGGATCATCCTAACCTCAACCTTGTTTGGAAAAACCCAAAAGATCAAAGTTCTAGGGTAGGGTTTAAGATTCAGTATGTTACAGAGTCAGTTCTACAACCTATAGAAGTAGAATTGAATGATGATATAACTTATGAGGAGGGACCAGTGTCAATACTTGATAACAGAATTAAAAAGCTAAAGAAGAAAGATATAAGCCTTGTGAAAGTCCTCTGGAATCACTGTGGTGTTGAAGAAGCCACTTGGGAACTAGAGGATGAGATGAGAAGGAAATACCCTACTCTTTTCTCCTAATATGTCATATCGATTTCGAGGACGAAATCCTTGTAAGGGGTGGATAATTTGTAACATCCCTGACCTGGGTTTTAATCTAACCCTAGAAGTTTTGCCTAAATATGTAATTAAACACTTGTGATTACTCTTTGGCATGTAATTAAGTTCCTCAGGAACATACACTTTCAATTTTGTCCCTTTTTAAACAAAGTTGTAGTATTGTTTTCTAATGCAGGGACCTATGCACAAATTACCCAGTTAAGGGGCTTAACTTACAAAATTTCACAGGTTAAGATGTTACTCTGATGATGAGACATCATATGAGCGAATATGATGAGATATGATGGATTTCCCAAGCTTGGGCATTCAGATGCAGCTTGTAGAATGATCCTGGCGCTTAAAAACCCTAATTTTGGAGTAAAGTGTAAATTACCCAAAATGTGGGGTGCAACTTGTAAAATACACCTTCTAGAATATCTTTTATGACTCTTGTCATCATTTAGAGTAGAAATGATGAAAGGGATGCTTTAATGAAATAATCAGATAAGAAGAATGAACTTTATAGTAAAATCCACCTAGTATGAGTAAGGAGGTCCTTCACATATGTACCTTAGTTTGTATGTTGGTTTCCCTTACCCTTAAAATCTTGAGTTTTGATGGATTTTACCTAAGTTATGATGGTTTGGATGTGCCTTACAAGGAAGGAGGGACTTAGACGAGAAATCCACAAATTAGAGGTCCTTATGGTGAGAATTAGCCTAAGCTATATAAGCCAATTCCTTTGCAAACCAAGTAAACGTATCCTTTCTCTTCTTCATTTCTCATCTTGCTCAACTGACCAAGGCAGAGCTCAGGAGATCAAGGAGACGACAAAGTAGTTCTAAGGTGAGAAGAAACGATCTTCTAGCTCGGATTCTTGGATGAATTCCTTGTATAAGGTTGGTTTCATGGTTAATTTGCTTAGGTTTCTTGTTCTAGTCGATCATCCCCATCCTTTCCTTGGAGAATCACCTTGGGCCAACTTGTGGAGCTCAAGACGCCATTAAAGGATTGAAGCTTGGAAGCTTGGATCTCTAGGAACAATGTTTAAGGCGGGTTTTATAACTATAAGCTTCTTGCTTTATTATGCATATTTATGTTCTTGCAAATTATACTTAGTTCTTCTTCTTTCCCACTCTTCCTTGCATTCTTGCAAGCAATCCATGGAGTAACCAACCTTAATGGAGGTTGAAGATGATGGGTGTGATTTCCTAGGCAACTTTATCCAATGACCTTGGACCCTTTTGGTCTAAACGGTTTGCAAACCGTTTGAGACCAAACAGTTTCAAACCGTTTGAGACCAAACAGTTTCAAACCGTTTGATCTCATGCGATCTTGCAAGACCGTTTAGAATCAAACGGTCTCAAGACCGTTTGATAGGGTTGACCAAGGGAAGACCATTTAAGGATCTGTTTTACACATATTGAATTAAATAACTCTAAATGATTGAAGCCTAATTCCAAACCAATCACAAGTTGAAGGCACTTCAACCCCCTAAACCCTAATCGGGTTGAATTGCTGATTTCAAGGATAACTTTTGGTAAGTTTTGGGTTGAAGGACCCAAACGGTCTCAAGACCGTTTGATGACAACCCAAGACCGTTTGGAGGTCTAGGGTTAAGGTAATTTGATGATTTGAAGGCCCAATTACAATAGGTTGATGAATTGATAAAAATTTTGTTTTTAGACCTAATTAGGGTTCAAACCTTATCCAATCGACTTAGTTTTTGATGAAACTTTGGGCAAACGGTATCAAGACCGTTTGGAGGATGTCCAAACGATCTCTAGACCGTTTGGGCCAAGTTAGGGTCCAATTGGTGGTCAATTGACGGGTTCAACCTCAAATTGATTCACATTGTTGAACATTGATGATTATCCGATTGAAAACCCTAATTGAGTTGGATTCAACCCTAATTGGCTTTCAATTGAGGGTCGATTTGGTGTCCATTTGATTAAGCCTAATCCTAATTGAATCAATTTACAAGTGGTTAACAAGGACATGGCCAATTGAAAGCTTCAACATAAGATATCCCAACCAAGTATAACCTTTGATATACCTTTGAGGTCCAAACGGTTTGAGCCCATTTGGACCAAACGGTCTCAAGACCGTTTGGGCTCAAACGATCTCAAGACCGTTTAAGATCAAACGGTTTCAAACCGCATAACCTCAAACGGTTTGGAGGTCAACTCTCCCCAAACGGTCAACGCACCCAAACGGTCTTAAGACCATTTGAGGGCAAATGACCTTGGGTGTCATGAGGTCTTGGAGTCAACCCTAGCAAATGGTCAACACATCCAAACAGTCTCAGGACCGTTTGGAGGTTGAATGTGTGTAACCGTTTGGAGACTTTAGGGTTGTGTTTGCTTAGTAATTTGAAGGTTTTAAATGGTTCAATGGTGATCTAATCTAAACCCTAATGGTACCTTAGTACATTAAGGAACTAAGTGACTAATGAATTGACCCATGATGATGATCAATGGAGCATTTTACCAATATGCCCCTGAAGGGTTCAATTGATTGATACCTTGTTTTAACCAAACCCTAATGACTCGAAAGTGGTGTTTTGGCTTATGATAATCAATGAGGACTTAACCCAACCTAACTTAGAGTGATGTAATCACCATCTACTATAAGAGGAGAGAGAAAATCACCACCTACTAGTAAGAGGAGAGAGAAAGTACCAATTATGGCTGAAACTCAAGTAAAGCACCTTCAATGTGTATGATAGTACATGATTAGGGTATGATCCACCTATGTGAGATCATGGAAACCCTAATTATGATAATTGATAAATCTTAATATAATATGAGGGCATCAATGGTGATGTTTCTCACACATGATGATGTTATGAGCTCAATTCACCATGTAATGTGAATAGTAAACCCTAATTCTAGGGTGATAACATGTAATGTGAATAGTAAACCCTAATTGATGAGAATCAGGGAACCTAACTCTTGTGAAGAGTATGAAGACACAACTCTTTGAAATGAATTATTTACCTTTATCAGTTGAATTAACCATGCGGGTTCTTATATAATGATGATCATATCCAGGTAAGGATGATTATACCATATTCATTGAAAGCATGTTATTAGCTTTATGAATAGTGACATATCCTGTTACTCAAAAAGTGGCATCCCGTGAGATGATAGGCTGTAAGAGCCATGAATATCTTCAAGATCATGAGATGACATGTGATGAGATGATTGTGAAATGATGATTGATGTGAGTTAGACTTGTACATTTAGTATTCTACTTTCATAGCTGCTATGCTAATGATTAATGTTTGAGAACATGAATGATGTTAAAAGAATACTGAAACGTACGTAACTAATCAAGTATAATAATACCATGTAGAGACCTGATCATAGATCCATCATTGTCAGAAGTTATATGATGGTGAAATAGGTTTTCCTAAGGGAACTCCTGGATCACATACTTTTGAGTATGTGGGGTATATGGATGTGTAAATCCTTACATCCTAGTGTAGGAATTGATGTAGATGTATCTTAATCCATCAACCCTTCACTATATGTCTATATGTCTATACCAGGGTGATGTAACATTATTCACCCGAGGAAATCTTTTATACCGCATCGATGAGAGATAAACAAGAAATCTTTCGATAGCGAAGAGAGTGCAGAATGCCACTGTGACTCTAATAGTGAAGAACCAGAATACCCTGGTAAGCTATAATAGTAGAGACACTAGATGTCCTGCATGTTATTCCTCAATCTGACTGAGGAAGTTGAAGGTCATGAGAATCCGGCTCTTTCGATGACCTTGTTTGATACCGAGGCGACTTAACAGTGGTCACTTGGAGTATGAGCGGTATACCTCATCTCCACGGGGCTTGAGGATGTTTGTAAAACATAATCAGCCGCATAGTATATCTGCTTAAGTTGAACTATGAGATACATGAATGATGTTACACTGCATAGTTCATATGTTCTTCATATTTCTTAGATGTTGGTGTTCTGTTTGATGTCAATCTGTTGTTGATTGCTTTAAAAGCTGTATTTACTTATGTTGTTCTTTGATTGCTATAATAAAGCTTCTGGCGAAGAGTTATAACTCTCGATGGGAAAATTATTTAAAATTGTCTCACCCCGTAGATTTCAACTTTTTAGGTGGTCGTCGAGGACGAAGGAACCAATCTACAGGCAACAGCAGCACCAGGAACAGCAGTAAATCTTAGGTGGAGATTCTGTCTGCTGAGTTGTGTAGTTAGATAGTTAGTACTATGTTGTCTCTGTACTCTTAGGTCCTTCGAGTTAATGGTCTGAGATTTTGGTTTGACTCTTGAGATTTTTATAACATGCTATAGATAATTACTCAAGAAGTAATTTAACAGAGATGTGAACAGTTATCTTGTTTCTATGAAGGAAGTTTTATGGTTTCAATATCTCATCTCAAAAAGTTTTAATTTCTGGTGATTTTTGGTATTCCGCTGCTAATCATATCGCTTATGCTGAGTTTATATCGCTTCCGCTATGTTTATCTCGGGTTTTGGAGATCAGTGCCCACATATGATGTATCGCCTATTCTTCTATGTTGAGCAATTCACCTATGCTTATTCATTCTTTTTGTCCTATGGACATTAGCCTATACACAATGTCTTTTCTTTTGAAAATCATGGTTTATGTGAACTACCTTATTTGATATTGATCATGTGATTATGGATATTCTTTTGAACTCTTATCTTTTTCTTTGTTCAAGATGGAACTCTATTAGATGACATGTGATGTCTTTTGCCCACTTATGAGGTGGATGTATATGTTGGTCACTTATGTGGTGACTAGTTTATATATTCTGACTATACTTTCTACTTGCCTCTACATTTAACATGCTATGTGATTCAGTAGCAGTAGAGTAGTGTAATTACATTGGTTTTTATAGAAGATGTGTTATTTCTTTCCGAGCAGATGTGATATTTCCTACTCTTTTGGGATGGAAAGGAACCTCATACCCAGGGTAAAATGTGTTATTCTAGGCCCATGCTTTATATATTTTGGAGATTGGCAGTATTCCTTTCTCTATCAAGTTCCAAGTTTATGAAACTTGGCCGCCTTTGTGTTTATATTGTTCTAGGGCTATGTTTATCTCACATGTATGCATGTTGATGATATGGGGTGTGTGCCCTAATTCTTTACATGTGCATGTGTGGCACAATCTTTATGTTTTACTAATGGAAAGTATTCTTTTGTTATCATATGATTTCAATTTCTTTTCTCTCGATACCCATTTGGATGGTCCTTATCCTATCTATGGGAAGCCTTTTATATTTGATGTCCTTTATTACATATATTGCTCAATTTCCTATATATTATGCACATACCATCCTTTGCTGATGTCATCTATTTTCTCTTCTTGTTGGGGTATGCTTCCAGCCCTTGGTGAAGGACTTGGATGATAAGGCATGTAGTTTTGGACTAGCTTAAGGAGTTAAAGCTTGGAGATAAAGTTTTTATGGTTTAGATTTTCCTCTACTTAGATCCTTATGTTGTATCATACATGGAAACCCTTATGGGATATTATGATGTTCTTTTGTAATCTTTTGTGAAAATTGAATATACTCATTATTTTTATTCCGCTGCTATACTTTGGTTGTTTTGAATACCATTTATTGAAATTTGAAAATTTTGCACCTATTCTAACATACCTTTGAGTGTGTTTGGAATGGATGTTTTATTCTTCAAATATTTAGTAAGGGGGTGATCCAACCTCCTTACAGCATGGTATCAGAGCCCATGGTAGTCAGAATCTGACTATTTCAATTTTGTCTCCCTAGTTAGAATACTTGCCTTACCCTTTAAGTGACATGTTTTCCCTAGAGTTGATCAATAGATGACGAAGGGTTGATTTAGGATCCTATAGTTTCACATTAGAATAATGACGTATAGATCCCTAAAATACTTACAACTAAAAGATGCATAAGTAACCATAGTAACTTGAGGTTGTTTAGCTTGGCCTTTAGGCAGCTACTAAGACATGAAGTTGAAAGCAAAGGTGTCTAGAAAGGATCATGGTTTGGGGGCTGGCAAGATTTTCCTCCACACCAATAACTTGGTTTACGAGGACTCTTGAATCCATATGATATCGGCCTGGCCTGAGCTGATATGAATTATTCGAAATAACATACTTTTAGACAATAGTAGCCTTAGACATATATATGATTTATCTTTAGGGACCCTAATATGTTGAACTGGTCTCCCAGGTGTAAATACTTGCTTGAGGATTGACAAGAGCAAGTTAAACCATAGTTCATAGTTAGTCTTTACAAGTTATGTTTCTTTTTTTTGCATGATGCTTATGTAGTTAGATGTAAGGAATTGTATTTGAACCTTTTGTACCTAAAGAATAGTTTTGACTTAATAAGATGAATCCTTTAAGTGGTGGTGAATAAGTTGTTCTCTTATATGTGTATGTTTTGATTTTGAGGATGAAATCCCTTTAAGGGGTGGTGTGCTAGAACATACTTGATCTCTGACCCTACCCTGGAAGTTGACATTTTGGACTTAGCCAAACAAGGTTGAAGATTTGACCTAAATAGATGTTTAGTATAACCCCAATGAACTAATTCATGTACTGATCATCTTAAAATAACCTAATGTTCTAAAATTAATCTTAGGTTTATAATGGATACATAAAATATGCCACATAACTCATTTTGGCGGTAATATGAAGATAAGAAACTTAATTGGATGAATAAATTAGATAATGGGTCGTTAATGGGCCATATGATATATCTCATAAAAAGAAGTCTCAAAAGTGGAAACAAACTTCAAATTCAAAATCTACATATCAAAATTAGCCTACATGTCAAATTGTATTTAATTTAGACCACCTTGAAATATTAGGATAAGTTTAGGAGAGAGAAAATGAGTAATAGGCATATGTAGTGAATAATGTGACTATATAACTTCAAAATATGGAAATAATTGCAAGTTCATATTCAACACATCAAATATAACTCTTGGATGAAGTTTGATCCAATTTGGATATTGTTTGTGCCAATTATGCAATTTTAGGTACATTCTGGACTTTTCTGGAATTTACCCATTTGGGAGGCTTTCTTTGCAAATTGTCACATGAATTATAATCCTTATATATTCCCTTACCGTAGTCAAGTTTTTGAACCATGGGGCACATAGTTGCACCTTGGTTTGAAGATGTTTCTTTTAAGGGCATTTTAGGGAATATTCTCTTTATAAATGAGCTTATCTTTAGAAGCTATCGACCAATGGAGTTATTTCTTTGATTGGAGGTCAGTTGGGATGGCCTATAAGTGTACATAAACTGAAATTTGATATTCAAGAAGCCTCTATGAACTTTCCTCTTGCATGGCCATGAAATCCCTAGGCTAAGGACACATGGAAAGCTCCATGGACACCTCATGCTTGAGTTATTCCTTATCCATGAAGGTTTGCATGTCCATAGGCACCCTTAGCATTGTACACATGGAAAGTAATTTGACACCTCATGATTGACTTATTCCTTATCCATAAAGGCTTGCATGTCCATGGACACCCTTTTACATGACACATGGAAAGTCTCATAGACACCTCATACTTGACCTCTTTCTTTATATAGCCATATCTACCCCTCCCAACTCCCAATTCAAAAACTCTTACTATCCTTTATTTCCTCTATCTTAGAGAATCATTCCTACTCTATTTTTCCATGAAGGTGTTGTCACAAGGTAAAATTAGGTGCCTACCTTGGTGAAGAAGGCTCCCAGGGTTCTAAATTTCTCTATTTAGGATTTCTTAAGCTCTTCCTTGGTGATTTTGACCAAAAATAGTAAGTATCCTCCTTTCCTTCCCTATTTTCATGTTTTTAGTCTTCCTTCTACCCTCCTCCAGCTCAGAACCATGGCCTTCCATGGTGAAATCCCACCTAGAACCCATAAACACCCCATCTCCATGTTCTTTTGTTAGGGTTTTCACCTCTAAAGTGGAGAAGGTGCTTCTTGCTCGAGATAGGAGCTTTGTTGGAGAAACCAACCTCTCTAAGCTTGGGAACCTTACTTATTGTACCTGTCCACCTTCCCTAGAGGTTCTTTGGAGGACTAGGATTGACTTGGACTATTTAGACTCTGAAGTTGAGGTATGATGTATCCCCTATTCTTCTATGTTGAGCAATTCACCTATGCTTATTCATTCTCTTTGTTCTATGGATATTAGCCTATACACAATGTCTTTTCTTTTAAAAATTATGGTTCATGTGAACTACCTTATTTGATATTGATCATGTAATCATGGATATTCTTTTGAACTCATATCTTATGCTTTGTTCACGATGTAACTCTAAAAGATGACATGTGATGTCTTTTGCCCACTTATGAGGTGGATATATATGTTTGTCACTTATGTAGTGACTAGTTTATATATTCTGACTATACTTTCTACTTGCCTCTACATTTAACATGCTATGTGATTCAATAATACTAGAGTAGTGTAATTGCATTGGTTTTTATGGAAGATGTGTTATTTCCTGCCGAGTAAATATGATATTTCCTGCTCTTTTGGGATGGAAAGGAACCTCATACCCAGGACAAGATGTGTGATTCTTGGCCCATGTTTTATATATTTGGGAGATTGGCAGTATTCATTTCTCTATCAGGTTCCAAGTTTATGAAACTTAGCCGCCTTTGTATTTATATTGTTCTAGGGCTATGTTTATCTCACATGCATGCATTTTGATGATATGGGGTGTGTGCCCTCATTCTTTACATATTCATGTGTAGAACAATCTTTATGTTTTACTAATGGAAAGTATTTTTTGTTATCATATGATTTCAATTCCTTTTCTCGTGATACCCATTTGGGTGGTCCTTATCCTTTCTATGGGAAACCTTTTAGATTTGATGTCCTTTATTCCATATATTGCTCAATTTACAATTTAGTATGCACATAACAACCTTTGTTGATGTCATCTAATTTTTCTTCTTGCTGGGGTATGCTTCCAACCCTAGGTGAAGGACTTGGATGATAAGGCATGAAGTTTTAGACTAGCTTAAGGAGTTAAAGCTTGGAGATAAAGTTTGTTATGATTTAGATTTCCCTCTACTTAGATCCTTATGTTGTATCATACATGTAAACCCTTATGGGATATCATGATGTACTTTTGTAATCTTTTGTAAAAATTGAATATAGTCATTATTTTTATTCTGCTGCTATACTTTGTTTGTTTTGAATACCATTTATTGAAGTTTGAAAATTTTGCACCTATTCCAACATACCTTTGAGTGTGTTTGGAATGGATGTTTTATTCTTTAAATCTTTAGTAAGGGGTTGATCCCACCTTCTTACATAGTCCTTTGTCCCTTGAAAGTAGCACATCACCTTCTTCACAACTCTCCAATGGTCAATATCTATGTTACTTTAGTAACAACCAAACATTCTAGCAGAAAAAGCAATGTTAGCTCATGCACATATTTGGGGAGATTGTAAGCTCCCAACCACAGATGCGTACATTATCTCCCTCATCTCATTCCTTTCCATTACTAGAAACTACTTGGAGTATACTTATCTCCTTTAACTATAGGTGCAGGTCCAGATGAACAATTTTTTATTTCATGCTTATCTAAAATATAAGATATATATACTTTTTGAGATATTTCAAATATGCCCTTAACTCGGTCCTGATGAATCTCCATACCGAGTGCATATACACTCTATCTTTTACCTAAAAATAAGAAGAACGAAACTCCTTGGTCTCATGTAATATGTAAAAGGTATTAGCTTCTATTAGAATGCCATTCACATAAATAATCAATATTATGAACTTATTCCTATTGGCCTTGAGGTATGTACACCAATCAAAATTATTAGGCTTAAACCAAAAAAGTTGATATATTGACGTTAAACTTCATATACAATTGTCAGGATGTTTGTTTAAGTCTACAAATTGTTTTCTTCAGTTTACAAACCGTATGACTTCTACCATCATCAATAATTTTTTTTGATGTTCCATATAGACTTCTTTAGATAAAATCCCCATTCAAAATGCCATTTTCACATCTATTTGGTGTATCTCAAGATCAAAATGAGCCACTAAGGTCATGATTACTCTAAAGGAGTCCTTTGATGAGTCTGGAGCAAAGGCCTTTTTATAATCAATGCCTTCCTTTTGTGTGAAACCCTTCACAACTAACCTAGCCTTGTACACCTTAATTTCACCATTTGAATTCCTTTTGGTCGTAAAGACCCATTTGCAATAACAGGTTTAATACTCTTTGGCAAAGGTACAAGGTCCCATACTTGATTTTTATCCATGTATTTTAGTTCTTCTTTCATGTAACCAAACCATTTAGAAGAGTTTTCACAACCCATTGCCTGATTAAAAGATAAGGCATCAATATCTAAAAAATCTACATTTGACTCTTGAAGGTATATAACATAGTCAAATGGGATGACATACCTCCTTGGTCATGTAGATCTTCTTATTTCAGGATCGGGTTCTGCATCTTCTGTAGGCTCCTCAGGTTGTTCTTCATTATGACTATGTTTATTTTGTTCAACTACAACCTGACTAGGAGTGTGGTTTTCTTCTATAGCCTAATCCACTTGACAATTGTTCATGGGAACAACAATTGGACAACCTTTGTAACTTTTAATAGGTGAATGTGTTGCATTTCATCAAAGGAAATGTTATGAAGTCCTCCAAAAAAACTAGCATTACCCGTCTCAACTATTTTTTGTGGGTGAGATGGACAATAAAATTTATATCCCTTTGATATTTCTAGATAACCAATAAAGAAACCACTAATGGTTCTCGGGTCAAATTCTCTTCTCACATGGATTTTAGATTCTAGATTTTGCAAGACATCCCTATATGTGCATATAGTTCATGGATGATTTCCTTCCTCTCCAGAAATTATATGGGGTTTTTAGAAAAATTCACTGGGAACTTTATTTAATACATGCACTGCCATCTTTAAAGCCTCACTCCAGATTATAGAAGGAACAAATGAATTACAAAGCATTGCAACAACCATTTCTTTTAATGTACGTTCCTTCTTCCACCTACACCATTTTGACTTGGTGTGCCTATCATTGTATATTGAGGTGCAATACTTTCTTCTTGAAGGAAGTGTATAAATGGTGCTTTCCTTTGTCCCATATTAGTGAAATAATATTCACCCCCTCTATCTGACCTGGATATCTTAGTCACTTTACCTAATTGACTCTTTACTTCAACCTCAAAAGTCTTTAAAGGTTTGAAAAACCTTACTTTTATCATTCATTAAGTAGACGAACATATATCGTGAATAGTTGTCAATAACAGTTAAAAAATACCTTCCCCCTGTAAACCAAGGTAAAAAAGGTCCACAAAGATCCATATGAATGACTTCTAACGTTCCATTACTTTTATTGGAACCCTTTTTAGAAATGTTAGTCTGCTTGGCCTTTATACATTCAAAACATGTTCCAAAATTACTAAAGTCCAAAGTCCCTAAAATGCATTCCTTTACTAATCTTTAGATTCTTTCTTTGGAGGTATGCCCCAATCCTGATGCCAAAAAAGTGAGGATTTCTCACTTAATAGTGAGTGTTTATTACCAATAGACTCAAGGTGGGAAGTAAAATATTGCTCCAAATATGGACTTTGGTTTAATTTGATAAAGATAATTAATTGAAATACAAGTACCATGGATGCGTTTTTACATAGTGATAATTTTCCATCTTGGAGAATGAAAGTACAATATAACTTATCTAATCTAGAAATTGGAACTAAACTTCTACAATAACTTGGTACATACAAAGTATTTTCTAAGCCCATCAAGTTTCCAATGTCAATGATCAATCTGCATGTGCTAACCGTCTTTATGCTTGAACCCAAATTAATTTCTAAATAGAGGATTTTTTCATGCTCTATTGGTTTTCTTTGATTAAGAAATCTCTTCAATATAATGGTAATGCGAGCAATGAATCCAGAGTCAAGCCATAAACTATATAATAGAACATTTAAAATATGATATTCATATGAAACAACATACATTATACCTTCCTTTAACAATTTCTTGTACTTGAGGTACTCCTATTTCACATATCCTTTCTTATGATAAAAACATTTCATGTAAGCCTTACTTTCTCCGACCTTGCCATCACCTAACTTGGGCACCCCACTTGATATAGGAGTAGTTCCTTTTATTTTTTTCTTTACCCTTGCGACCACACTTGTTGTGAGTGCTTAGATGTGAGTAGGATTCCCTTAATTCTTAATTTTCTATTCTTCTTGAACACACATGGCCCATAATTATTTATTGATGAATTTTCCTTCTGTGTATTATAAGAGACTTTGATTGATCCATACCGACTAGGAAAAGAAGTTAAAATGAAACAAACAAGAAATGCATCAGAGATTGACTACTCCATCTCATTGAGTTGTGCAACACTATCTCTCATTTTCATGATATGTTCATGAATCTCACAAGAAGAATTGTACTTCATAGAATACATCCTAGCCATTTAGGTGCTGGCCCTAGACTTATTTGAAGAAAGAAAATATTCCTTCATCATATTTAGAAAATCGTTGGCCAATTCCGAAGTGGGAATGGACCGCCTAATATACTTTCCCACATATACTTGCACAAGAAACAAACTTAGACTATTACAACATTCCCACTTATCATAATTGACTTCTTCTACAATGATGCTTTCCTCTGTCAGTGGTTGTGGTTTATCCATAAAAAAATCTAAGTCTAAGTTCATACACCATAATCTAAACATGACATTTTCTTTTAGTTCATTAAAGTTTGAACCGTGTAGATTTAGAATATTATTATTTTCACCATACAAAGATGGGGAAATAATTGTAATACTAGAAATTTATATTAAAAGCACAACTAAAATATAAAAGTAAAATTCAAGGTCTGCTTTATTTACTTTTATAACATTAATCACATTTAGTTATTATAAATTATCTCTGGATGAATTTATAATATTGAGTAGGATTTGTATATAATGTGTTACACCCACCCAAAAGGAAAAATGGCATATGCTTTCGAATAAATAAAATAATTTTACCTTTGGGTAAAGTATTTTATGTATCCAAAGGCATGTCCATTTTACCACACCTTGTCTAATGTTAACAAAATCGCCACTTTGTATGGTAGCATAATCAATCAAATTACATATAAACACAGATTGTTTGATTGATATACATTATTTAATTATTCAATAGGCTCACATTGGTAAGCTAAAAGATGTCTAATTGCAGAATTTATTTTACATGTTTAAGTAACAGTGTCTAAGCATGTCTAAGCACTGGTGAGATTAAAATGCATCACATGCATAATGACATATTAAAACTCTTTTGTTAAGCAGTATCCTTTCAAAGAATGCGAGAGTAACAACAATGATCCAATAGTTTACCTTCTAGTTTCCATCCTCCGATCCGCATGAAGATACAAGAGGAAAAGCCTTGTTATAAGACAATGAAGTTGTCTTATTCTATTTTCCTCATTGTCAATCACAAACATCTTGTCGAGAATCATTGTACGGGATCAGTGTGATTTGGTACATGACTATATAATATTACACCAATTCACAAGGTCGCTGCAAAGTAACTGCCAAAGTTCATAGAAATGATTGGTTGTGGTCGGAAATTTAATTGTCGCGAGTTGAAATAGTAGTTGTTGTATAACGGAAAACAAACAAACGCCAAAATCTTATGACAAGCGTGGTGGATTGTCAGCGGTGAGTTTTGTTGCAAACATTGTACTGAGCAAATCAATGCTTGAAAACACAAGGTTCTACCGCATTGCTAGTTCTACAGGCAATCATGAAATAAATTAAACCGTCTGATCATTTTTGTGTATTTAATTGTTCTCAAGAATTTCAATTTTCCAGTTTTCACCATCGAAATTTCTTGTGGTGGCTTCCGCATAGAGCGACTATACACCGCCGAGTGTATGCCGAAAAAAGAAACTCAAATTGTGAAGATGCAAAACTCATACCTAGATGAAATGACAGTGGCTGTTGTTTTTACAAATTTAGGATTCATCAGTCGTACATACATTGAAAGTGTAAAACAGCATCAACGTCCAAGAATCGTTCGCTTCGATGCCAAATGATATAAAAGTTATACCCGAGTTTATCGGAGCATCCATAGCGTGACAACACAAGTAGCGGGGGTAATAACAACAACCTCTCTTCGTAGGTGATGAAGAAGACGTCCTAAGTGGAAGCGGGCGTCCCAAGTAGAAGCAGAAAACTTCCCAAGATGTACAACGTCTGCAACGATGAATGACGCAAGATGTTTTGATTTTTCTCTCCTAAAATCGGTTAATGGAGCTTCATAGAGAGATGACCAAATCTTTAAATATATATTTAATGTCTCTCTATCTGTCCCTAATGGTATATCTTTTCATAAAAAACACATAATAAATAATATTGTTATTAATTTTGTGCAACACAAAGGATATTTAACATGTTCTACTTGAAGGTGGCACTTATATGTGGATGCATAGCTTTGATGGCAGTACCAATGATCTTTTGCTGGGTGGAAGCTTGCTTCATCAGCAAACCAACCTAGTTTAATTGGAAGGCTCACTGAATATGCTGCATTATTTCCACTCCAAATCTGCATTGTTCCCACTCTAAATCTGCTGTAACGGGACGCTATTTCAGATGTTGTTATATCTACTCTAAACACCCACCCTTGAAAAAAATAACAGAGTATTCTCGCGACTAAGATTAATTGTAACACGTTAAAAATAATATTTTGCAACAACGAGTTTAGACTACATTGTTCCTAGTCAAAAACTAAAATGGCATGTTTGGATGTTTTAATTATAGAAACGACATGCATCAGAAATTAATTTTCAAAATAATATATATTTGAGGCAATACGTTCACCTAGAGGACGTATTGCTCCCGATGGGGTCAATACGTCCCATCGAGAGAAGTACTACTATTTTTAAAAAGCAATACATCTCCAGTTGGGACAGATTGCCGCCAACGGAACAATGCGTCCTCAGAGAGGACATATTGCTTTTTTAATTTTTATTTTACTTTATTTTTTAATTATGATACCATGTATATTATATATGTATTAAATTACTAAATGGACATGATTACATTATCTTATATATAATTAACCATATATTTGAAATAATACCTAAAAATAATAAAATAATAACAAAGTATTATATTTCAATAATACATTCTATTTATAAATTTAAATAATATATATATACAATCAGAAAAAACTAATATAGTAATATATAACACACATCAGTACAAGATATATATATATATATATATATATATATAATAACAAAATATTACATTTCATTAAGATATACTATTTAATAAATTTAAATAATAAATATATGCACTCAGAAAAAACTAATATAGTAATATATAACACACATCACTACAATATATATATATATAAATACATATATATACATTATATATATACATACATACATATATATATATATATATATATATATATATATATATATATATATATATATATATATATATATATATATATATATATATATATATATATATATATATATATATATATATATATATATATATATATATATAAACCTACCACTTCTTGTTGTTTTTCCAAAAAGTGAACTTAAATATGTCAAAAAATCATTCTTTTTTATTTTATATTATAATATATCAATTTTGATAAGAGAATCAAATCATGTAAATTTAATGATTTGATGGATATAACACAATCGATTATTTTCTTGATTGTTGTTAAATGCATTACACCGTCTAGAGCTAGGAAACCAAAAGAATGAGCTTAGAACAATGTGTTTTATTTTACAATGATAGTTTTAACACCAAGAATGCTTACTTCACAATTATAGACTAAAACATATAAAGCTGGATAATTTCCTTCTTTTATTTTATTATGATTCAATAAACTTATATAGTTGTAGTAGTTTGAGTAAAAGTGTAAGACTTGAAAAAAATATTTCATTTGATGTGTTTCCATCACTTGAAAAATATATTTAAAGAAACTAATAAGATTATAAAACTACTCTTGAGTAATATGCTTTGTATCATAAACATTCACACTGAAACTATAACAATAAAAGTTTACATAAATTTTGACATTCAAGTTTGTAATTATAGATTTTGTAGTAGAAATTGGCGGCAACTTTGTTGTCACCCCAAGTTGTTGACTACATCAGATGAATTTTTCCCATAATAAAAAATATAAATTCGATTTTGTTCCTATATTAATCATTTTGTGCCAACTCATATTCAAAACAATTAAGTGTCATATGCCCCATTGGTTTTGCAAAACCTTCACAGTATTGGAGGTGACAAACTACATGATCTAGTTGAAGGATATCAATGTTACAATTGTGCATTGCAATTGAGTGTGGCAAGGGACATCTTTTGTATTGTTCGTGCTCGTGCGTGTTCAAGGTATGACTATAATGGACTCATCAGGAAGTTATTTGTTCTCTACTTGTGGTGTGTTACTTGTCTTACTCCAGATACATATTTTATTTAATTTTCATTATTTTTATTGATGTATTGTAATTATTATTCATGTATGGCAATTAGATTATGACATGTGATATTTAGCATTCATGATTTTCCACATGATATATTTATAAGTTGGCATGTTGTATTTGATGCCATCTATTGAAATCATGATGCATACTATTAGAAATTCATTGACTGTGACTATAATTTGTTGGACATAATATGTATGTTATATAAGACCATAACAATTTTGATAACAAAGAAACATATAGACTGTCCTATGAAATGGAATAACTTCGTTGAGAAAATCATAGTTAGATTAATAGAAATATTTGAGGGAAACTTTATGACGTGAAATTGTCACATTGCACTACTACATTAAATTTTCATCCAACTTGTATCGTGTACATCATAAGTTTTACAAATCTCATTGAACATTGACAGTAGCATCTCACTCTTCACATAAAAGGCACCACCAATGTCAATAATCTGCTAACTTGAGAAGAAATCAATAGCAAAACCCTTGCTCTGTTGTGCAGTAAATGTGTTATGGAAGTACATGCTGCAGAAACTTGATGGCATTTGAATTTAAAACTAATTATAAAGATTAATGTGCTAAAAATTATGAAATGAAAACATGTATTACAAATAATTTAGTTTGAAAATAATATTAAATGTAGCAGCATTATATTTGGTATATGTATTCAATATTTTCATTAATACTCGGACAAAATTTTGTGACAAGCATGACTTCACAAACGGTTGATTATACAACTAATGTGTGTGGAATAGTATGCCATTATAATTCTAATATAATCATTCTAAAGTATAGTTGCATGTCATTAAAAGAGATGGATATACAATTGTATCGTCTAGTATGAACATAATGTAAGTAGAACTCGGGCTTTCATATTTCTGCCTGACTGTTTGCTGCTTGAATTGTAGTTAGTGACATGGAACTACATTTACATTTTGTGATGCACGTTGCAAGGAGCATAGGATTCATGGCTACGCATTGTGTTAGCCACGATGCAAACTTTGATCCTCGTAAATTTTTTGTAAGATTGGACATTGTCCATTACATGGTGAGAGCTTCATCCTGATGAGTTTATCTGTGGTTGACAATGTTCATAATGGTGCTCAAATAGAACATCATTTCATGAAACAAAATATCAAAAATATATTATTGTAATTTGCATCACTATATTAACGTATTGGGTCATACCTTTAAAGGAAACACAAGTTAGTAATCATGAACTTGCAGCTTTCATTGCAAGCTTTATGACAACCAACTTGATTTTCGAAGTGTTACAAACCATAAACTGAATTCCACGATCCTTTCTCTGCAATCAAATAGCAATTGAGCAAATCACATAATGCATGTACTACTATAGTAATGAAGTCAAACTATTTCTTATTAGATGTATTCATCCAAAAAAACTGATTTACAACCTTGCATTTATTCTCAAACAAGGTAGCGTGCCAGTTGACCGTCATTTAGACTTTAATCCAATTTTTTATTAATATAGCAACATTTCAAGATCCTACGTTCTAAATATAAATGTACACCGGTGCACGTGATATCTACCTCATAGCGTTGGCGGTGAGGGGATTATTCAATGCTTCGGATGGTGTCATGGGCCTTCCCAAACTATATATACTAATTCAATTCTCCAAGACCAAGTAGTTGCTATTCATTTGGCCCTAAAGTGGGCAATTTCATCTTCATACTTTGATATAAAGATTGCTTCCGAGCAGTAAATTATATTAATTCAAAATTTCGGTTATCTCCTCGCATAAACAAATGACTAGAGCATCTCAAACTGCTTACTAAAATTTGCACTATTACATATAAGGAGGATGGACAATAATGAAGTGACATGTTAACAAAGCTTCACCATAATTTTTCTGTTTTTCAATGTTGTTACCCTGTTCCACCAGCTGGTTTCATGCAATATATTTGATGTTGTAATAATTCCTTATGAAGGGATTTTGATTCATACTCTTATAAACAGTTCCATGCTTTATGCATGACCTTTCAATGAAACTATAGTGTTACTCGAAAAAAAAGCACGATACAACACTAACCTGTTGGTGGGCACATCCAGACACAAGTCGACATCGGTTTAATGAGGAAGAGCATACCTAGCAGATGGCTAATTTAATCTAGACAATCAATTAAATTCAACTGAACACATTAGCATGTCTCTAGTACATCTAATAGACTACAGAAAAAATGTTAGTCACAAATTACGGTTCAGATTGCTATATAGTAAATGCCAACCCGTATATTCACATGTACATAGAAAAGAACGAGAATTTGTTAGCTTAGTTTCCTCTCCAGCTTTTAAGTAGCCTATATTGGCTTTAGTTAGTGACCTTCATTTTACATATATAGAAGATGGGATAATGCAGAAAATGTTCAGCTTACGAACCTGGATACAACCTTGGACATTGTCTTATTTTAATTTCTTTCTTCTATACAACCTTGTTGTTTCTAGTGTATATAGAACTGGAACATGAAAACATTATTAGAATTTGTTGAAGTTTGACTAAATGAATGACGATGATAGTTTACCTAATACCTTCATTTCTGTGAAAATGTCACCTTTGCTCCAAGAATGAATACGCATCGTCTTTCACTCCCCATGTTCCTCGCTCATTCTTTTCTGAAAATGGTACCCAACTTAAGTATATATCAATAGAGAAGATCTGAGACAACAAGATGGGGTGATGCAGAAGATGCTCACCCTACGAACCTGGATACAACCTTGGACATTGCCTTATTTTAATTCCTTTCTTTTCTGCAACCTTGTTGTCTGTAGTGTATTCAGACTTGCAACACAGAAACATTACCAGAATTTGCTGAAGTTTGACTAAATGAATGATGAAGATAGTATCTGGAATACATGCACTTCTTTTGACAACATCATCACTGCTCTAAGAATGAATTTGCATCATATTTCACTCCCTGTGTTCATTGTTCTCATTCTTTTCCAAAAATGGTGCCCAACTTAAGTATAAATCAATAGAGAAGATATGAGACACCATTGATTAAAAAATAAAAATCATGTTTTTTGTTCTCATTCCTATTAGGATGCTGAGGTGAATCAATATGCACGTTATATTGTAGCCCGGAGCATATAGCTCGTTGAACTTCTACGTACTAATATAAGGGAACCATGAAAAGACCCGAAAGGGAAGATGACTTTAAGAGATTAAGAACATGGCAATCTCAGTGGAAACCCACTTAAGGATTTCCCAAGTACTAACTTAAGTTAAAAGCAATAGATATGGGCTTCAATACAATAAATTATGTTTGACAAATTGCAGCCAATCTAAATTAAAATTTTGAGACCACATACCATCACTTCATTCACTAAACTAAATACAAACGAAGTATAACATCAACCCATATAGAACCGTAAATAACGCTGTAATATACGATTATCGTTGTGTGATAGTACGGGATAAAGCTGCTTTGTGGCTCCAGTTTAGATATAGGTGCATTTTGGTACTGTGTGGGAACGCATGCGATTAGCTAGCTATATATATCCTCAGTTGCTCTGGTTTATGCAGGCCGCCCATTAGGGGGGCCAACCTGGGTGACGGCCATGGGCCCAATAAAAAAGGGGACCCATAATTTGTGACTTCCGCTTCTATCGCTTCTATTGGTTTAACGCAACTCGTCTAAAAAACTGAGGAAGTCGAGTTAACATCTTATTTATTCACGATTGGTTTACGGTAAATCCGAAATTTGCTTTCCCATATTTTCCCCCGACTTCCGGGCATATAAATAGAATCTCGAAGCCGACTTAATTCCCCAACAAAATACACGGAAAACAATTTCCATCTGGCGCCCGCACCCTTCTTGTGTGTATATGTGTTCAACAGCAACCGCGAAAACCTCGACGGCAGCGAGAAGTCTAATAGCAGAGACTTTTATATTGGCCGATCTACCACAAGGTTTCTCCATCGTATGCCAGATTTGTGCCTTTAGACTTTAGTCGGCACGTCAACTGTTCCTTTGATTCTTAGCTCTATCTGTATGCCATTGATGATACCTTTTTCAATGTGCTTGCGGCTGCAATTACCGACTGCTAGATTGAGTTTAAGAAATATAGTTAATGCATGTATGTCGATACATACCATATGATAATTTATCTTATAAAAAGTCACCTTGTTCGTCTTTGCAAGATTGGTATCATCTGATCGTTTATCTAATATGATATATTTGCCGCTTTGAAGTTTGATTCACTGCGTTACACTTATAATAAAGTTTTATTTCAAAGCATGTTTGCATATACATGCTTTAAATTATTTTTACTTTGGATAACATTTTGTCCTATATGTAACTTGATTTGTATTTTGATATATCACACTGCCGGTTGTAGAGACAATCATACTATGTTTAAAAAAATATTATAGTTTCAGTGTTAGGTAGAACACTTTATATTCTTAGATTTTACATCACTAATCTTTGCTTCTTGTCACGCATTTTTCTTTTTAAACAATGACGTTGCAATGATAATACATGAGTTTTTAAAATGACACAAAAAGCTCATCACTAATTTTTTACTTTTATTGTCCTGTATGTTTGACAGTGGGGTTTACTCAACATGCCTCTGGAAAAATATCTATCCGGAAGTGAGAAAAGAAGAAAGAAGAAGGAAGATGAGGAATTTCTAGCTACTCAGAAAGGCGTGCTTGATAAATTATTTCCATTATTCCATGGACTTCTGAAGATGTTGATAACCCTGATCAATCTAATAAAAAAGTGAATGATGATGATCATGTTACTATAGAAGTCGAAAAAATAATTGGAAATGAAAATGTTGATGCGGTTGAGGATGATACTGACGTCCCTGATTTAAATGTTGGCAACTTAGACGGTGTTAAATAACTTCTCCCTCCTTTGGATATTTATGATCCCTTAAATTGGGATAATCTTGACAACAAAGTTAGGGATACTTTAGTTGAAAAAGGTCCTAAAAGAGAACTGAATCTTGTGTTTCCTTTAGATGATAATAAGAGACACTTATCATATGCTTATTATTCTCGAAAATTGAGTAATGGAGATACTCGTGATAGGAAGTGTCTAGTTTACTCAAAACATGTTGATAAAATTTATTGTTTTTATTGTAAGTTGTTCAAATCTGAGAACAATAAAAGTACACTAGCTCATAATGGGTTCAAAGACTGGAAACATGTTAGTGAGAGACTCAAACAACATGAGAATAGCATCAAGCATCTCACTAATATGAGCACTTGGCATGAATTAAAAGCAAGATTTAGCAATGAGCAAACTGTTGATAAAGAATTACATAAAGAAATTTCAAAGGAGAAAGAGCGTTGGAGACAAGTTTTATTAAGAATAGTGTATGTTGTTAAGTGTCTTGCTAAATGTAATTTGGCTTTTCGAGGATCAAATGACAAACTTTTCCAAGATTGCAATGGAAACTTTTTGGGGATAATTGAAATGCTTGCAAGAATTTGATTTGGTAATGCAAGATCATGTCCGACGTATTCAGGATCATGAGATTCACCATCATTATCTTGGCCATTCAATTCAAAATGAGTTGATATCTCTTTTAGCCGATAATATTAAGAGTTCTATATTGAACATCATTAGAGGGGCTAAATATTTCTCCATAATTCTTGATTGTACTCCTGATGTGAGCCACCAAGAACAAATGACTCTCATTGTACGATGTGTGAACATGTCTGGTCAGAAAATAAAAACAGAGGAGTTCTTTTTAGATTTTTTGAAAGTTGATGATACGACTGGATTGGGAATTTTTAATGAACTTATAAATGCTCTTGAGTCTCTTGATCTTAATGTGGAGGATGTGAGAGGTCAAGGTTATGACAACGGTTCTAATATGAAGGGAAAACACCAAGGTGTGCAAAAGCGGTTACTCTCGAGGTAAATCCCAGAGCGTTATATCACTACTACAGAAATAGCATTCAGTGTCGCTTTTCTGGGCGTCGGTTTTTAAGGAACACGGACGCCTTATATTAAAGGCATCGGTTATTTAGAAGAACCGACGTCTATATTCAAAGACCAGCCAAACACGGGTACCACTTTGTATACATCGTCGGTTGTTTATACAAAACCGACGCATTATTTCATCCAATTTTCGAGCGAAAAAAATAATGTCACTTTCGGCGTCGCGTCTGTAGTTAAAACACTGACGCTTATGTGCGATGGAAATTTGCGCGAAAAGTGTCCTTTTCCGCGTCGGTCGTCCTTTAATAACCGACGCTGAATGTGGTTCCCGACAAACATTTTCACGAAAATATCGTCCAAATGGACGTCGGATGTTGCGAACGACCGACGGTAAATATGTTTAGGCGTCGGTTGTTGTAAACAACCGACGCTATTGGGGAACTTCATAACCTTCGATCGCCCGACTCTTCCCCTCATTGCTACCCTATTTCCCTATTGCGGCGATTTCTCTGTAATTTTTCTCCGGCGCTTCTCTCCGGTGCCCCATCTCCGGCGTCCCCTCTCCGGCGCCCCTCTCCGACGCGTTTCTTCTCTGGCACCCCTGCGCCGCCGCCACGCCTGACAACCGGCGCCCCTGCTCCAACCGCCTGCGCCGTCGCCACGCATGACAACCGGCGCCGCAGCAACGCCTGGTGCCCACCTGCCTGCCACGCCTGAGAACCGGCGCCGCCGTACCCCCTTCTCCTTCTCCTCCGCCTGGCCGCTGCCTGCCTGCCGCCGCCTGGCCGCCTGCCTGCCTGCTGCGGCTGACGCTCCTGCTCGTCGGAGTCACTGCCGCTGGTTCTGGAGCTCGTCGGCCGCCACCCACGTACTCAACCAGCTCGACCTCACCCTACTCTTCTTGCCCAGGTACCTGCAGACCTACCCAGGCGCGAAATTGGTTCTTTATGTGCTGACCTAATCTGTTGCCTAATCTGTTTGCACGAAATTGGCTCCCTACTCTGCTTGCTTAATGTGCCTAATCTGCTTTAAGTGGTCCTAATATCATAACATGATAGTTTTATTATATGATTTGTGGCACTTTAGGGTGTATATACATGCAAATTATATAAGTGATAGATGTTGGATGTTTGTCAAGGTTTTTTGAAGATTGAATAAGTGATAGATGCTGGATGTTTATTTATTTCATCTATCCATGTTGCCTATAGTTTATAACATTGCATTGTGAATTATTGCATGTTTGAAACTATAAAATTCTTGATTTATTAGATGATATTCAAGAAAACCCTAGTTTGATGAGCATGTTGTTAATCATGTTAATTATGATTCTTCTATATATTCTGATGTCATTATATAATTATGTGATCCCAACATATTAAATTGAATTAGAATGATTTCATGAATTATAGGGTTTATATAAGAATGACAACACATGTATTTGTTGGCCTAGAAACCCGTCCAAGATTTACTCAGTAGGAGTAAATCTTGGATAGTCCCCAGTTTGGGACTGTTCTTGAACACCTAATCTCACTTAGGATGTAAGTGTATAATGTGTATTGGGTTTTCGAGAAAATTTCGGTAGCATTTCCCCGTTTGTTCTCTAAGTACATATGTACTTAGAGAACAACGGGGAAATGCTGCCGAAATTTTCTTGAAAACCAAATACACATTATACACTTACATCCTAAGTGAGATTAGGTGTTCAAGGATGGGATAGGTGGTACACATTTATTATATATAAGATTGACATCAAATGTGTTTGTTGGCCTAGAAACCCGTCCAAGATTGACTAATATATACTTGTTTCCTAATATATACTTGTTTAAAAGGTTAACTGATGTTATACAACTTTTTCTGAAAATATATAACATCGTTATATGTACTTACACTTTGTTAATACTAATATTGTGCAGTCTCTGTCTTCGCATAACAATGACTATGAATTGGGCCTCTATGTCAATGTTAACGTTCCCTATTGAAGAACAATTGGACATCATCCTAGATGATCGTTCCTTAAACCAATTGGTCATACCCAAACATTGGCGTTTTCTAAAAGGAAGACACTACATGCCTGGTAAAGTGACCCTAACTTTTGGAAATTATTCACATGTAATCGAGGTTGAGTATGATTTGGCGGGAAATCTTGTATCAAAATCCGGTTGGCGTGATTGGATTGGAGAGCTGCATGTGGTCCGTTGGAATAGGCTTTTTCTCCGTCCAGTTGGCGATAATTCCATCAAAGTTTGGATAACCAACATCAACTGCGAGACCCCCGATCATCTTCTGCGGTATGAGCGCACGGCGTCGCATATCAGCTCAGACAAATCTGAATCTGAGGCCCCTATCAGTTCAGATTCGTCTAAATACAGTGAGGAGCTTCGTGACACAGCTTCATCATCAAAAAGAAGTTACTGATGCATGCGGGACCATGTTGGTGTAGTATTTAGTTGTCTATCTATCTAGACTTGTCTGTAGTAATAGTTTTTTTAATTATGCGCATGTTTAGGGGTACACCAACCCCTTTGTTTAGTTATTGTTATAACTAAAGTGTGTGTTCCCATGAATGGAACTGTAAGTTGCTACATGAATGCTTATAACTGAAGTGTGTGTTCCCATGAATGTTCCCATTTACATGATTACACTACTATTTTCTCATATTGTCTTGCCTAAAAAAAAAATTCTTTTATTGTTTAGTCTATTTTAATACGACATACTTGCTTATATCTTTCTTAATGATGAACTGTAATACGACATACTTGCTTATATACTTGTTTCCTAATATATACTTGCTTTCCTAATATATACTTGCTTTCTCTGATCATAGAATGGATAGATCATGGATGTCCATTCGTAATCGTTGCACCCCAGAGTTTATATCTGGTCTTGATCAGTTTATTAGATTTGCCGAGGAACATAGGAAAAAACCTACAGATAGGTTCTACTGTCCATGTAGGCATTGCGGTAACAACTTGAAACTCAACACTGGTGAGGAAATCAAAAGTCATGTCATGTGCAACGGGATTGTACAAGGCTATACAGAATGGCACTGGCATGGAGAGATTTCAAAATCGAATCCAGTAGATGTCAATAGCAGTGCTTGGGTGGAAGAAGAAATTGCCTCCGATGACGTAAATGTGAACGAACCAGTTCCTGCAGACATTGTTGATGCGATGCTGGATAGTTGTAGGGTAGAGCACACCGATCCACCTCCTATCTTTACAAACATTGTGCATGATGCTGAGATACCGTTATACACAGGCTGTGCTAAGTTTACGAAGCTTAGCGCTGTGCTGAGATTGTATAAGTTGAAAGCTAACAATAGATGGAGCGACAAAAGCTTCACTGAATTGTTGACTTTGTTGAAAGAAATTCTTCCTGAAGGAAACGAGCTGCCAATCTCAACATACTAGGTAAAGAAAATGTTGTGCCCAATGGGAATGGAGGCCAAAAAGATACACGCATGCCCGAATGATTGTGTATTATTTCAAAAGGACTATGTAGATTTGAAAGATTGTCCAAAATGTGGTGCGTCACGATATAAATTGACGACTTCGGGGGAGTCCAAAACTGGTTCTCCTGCCAAGGTGTTGTGGTATCTACCTATAACATCACGGTTTCAACGCTTGTTTGCAAATCCGAAAGATGCGAAGAATTTGAGGTGGCATGCAGATGTTAAGAAAAATAATGATGGGATCCTACGACATGCGTCTGATTCCCCACAGTGGAAGAAGATTGATGTATTGTTCCCTGAATTTGGTGAAGAAGTCAGGAATCTAAGACTTGGGCTTTGTACAGACGGGATGAATCCGTACGGGACATTGAGCAGCCAACATAGCACTTAGCCAGTCATGCTTGTTATATACAATCTTCCTCCCTGGCTGTGTATGAAAAATAAGTACGTTATGTTGTCATTGTTGATATCGGGCCCTAAACAACCCGGAAATGATATCGATGTTTATCTTGAACCTTTGATTGATGACTTAAAGAAACTTTGGGCTGAAGGTGTGATGACCTATGATGCTTCTGCAAGAGAGACATTTCATTTGCATGCTATGTTGTTTTGCACTATTAATGACTTTCCGGCATATGGGAATTTGTCTGGATATAGTGTCAAAGGAGCTAAAGCGTGTCCTATATGTGAAGAAAACACTGATTCAATAAGACTAAAATATGGCGGCAAGACTGTATATCTTGGTCATCGAAGGTTTCTTTCAAAATTCCATCCGTATCGTAGGAAGCGCAAAGCATTCAATGGATTGAATGATGAACGGAGTGCACCTAAACCTATACCAGGGGATGTTGTTTATGAAAGAGTAAAAGACATTGTCAATGAATTTGGTAAGAAATCACAATGTAGTATGGCCACACGGAGTGACAATTCTTCATTCAAAAAGAAGTCAATATTTTGGGATCTTCCTTATTGGAGTTCTTTGTCAGTCAGGCATTGTATCGATGTAATGCACGTTGAGAAAAATGTCTGTGATAGCATCATTGGTACTCTATTAAATATACCAGGTAAGACTAAAGATGGGATAAAATCCAGACTGGACCTACGTGAAATGGGAATAAGGTCAGAATTAACAGAATTACGTGAAATGGGTAATAAAAGAACATACTTACCTCCCGCTTGTTACACGTTGTCTAGAAAGGAGAAGAAAACTTTTTGTGAATGCTTGGTAAATGTTAAGGTGCCACATGGTTACTCATCCAACATCCGTAGATTGGTATCAATGAAAGATCTGAAGTTGATAGGTCTTAAATCTCATGATTGTCACACTCTAATGCAACAAATATTGCCCGTGGCAATTCGATCTATATTGCCGAAGCATGTAAGGTTTGCAATTACCAGACTTTGTTTCTTTTTCAACAGTCTATGCAGCAAAGTTATTGACCCTGATACTCTCGATAATTTGCAAAGAGAAGTGGTTGTTACCCTATGTCAGCTTGAGATGTATTTCCCTCCTTCGTTCTTTGATATCATGGTACATCTTGTTGTCCACTTGACTAGGGAAGTGAAAATCTTGGGACCGGTTTTCTTGCATTGGATGTATCCCTTTGAACGATACATGAGCGTTTTTAAAGGTGATGTTCGAAACCGTTATCGTCCTGAAGGGAGTATTATTGAAGGTTATGTGGCGAGAGAGGTTATGGATTTCTGCAATGACTTTCTCAGTGGTAATGACACTCCTGATAATGACACGAATATTGAGGAGGGCAAAGGAATTTTGGGATCACGGGTGAAAGTAATCAGCCGTGAGCAGTTGGAACAAGCTCACTTGTATATTTTACATAATATGGACGAAGTGAGTGTTTATATCGAGGAACATACCAATTTCATAAAGAGACAACATCCTCGAGCAAGTTCAATGTGGCTTGCTAGAGAGCATAATAAGACTTTTACTAAGTGGTTTGAAGATAAAGTCTTACATCAACTATCTCAAACACCAAATGATATTACAGAAACTATCAAATGTCTCGCCTTTAAACCAAAACCGAATGTTATGTCTTATGAAGGGTTTGACATTAATGGATTCACATATTACACAAAGCGCCAAGATGATAAGAGTGTCGTCCAAAATAGTGGGGTCACTCTTCAAGCGTCAACTATGTACTTTGCAAGTGCAAAGGATAAGAGTCCATGTGAAGCTAAAATGTCATATTACGGTGTCATTGAAGACATTTGGGAGTTTGACTACATAGATTTCAATATTCCGCTCTTTAAATGTAATTGGGTTGATAACACCAAAGGAGTTATAGTGGATGAATTGGGTTTCACTTTGGTGAACTTTGAAATGATTGGCGAGAAGGCTGAACCATTCATATTGGCATCACAGGCAAAACAAATATTCTATATCGATGATCCTGCAAATGATAAATGGTCGGTTGTTCTTCATGGTAAAAGACAGTTCATTGAAGATCCTATAGATGAAGAAGAGTACTATGATAAGTATGATGACTCCAGTCCATTCTCAGTTGGGTTGCCAACTCCACAAAATATTGAAGCTAATGATGACTTATATGTGCGCGGAGATCACAATGAAGGATTGTTAATTGATAAAAGATCACAATTTTAGAGACATGTATGTTTATAAAAATGGTAAATGTTTTCCTTTTTCTAGTTTATACAAATGCTAAATGTTTTCCTTTTTCTAGTTAATACAAATGCTAAATGTTTGCCTTTTTAATGACATTTTCAGATGCGCGGAGGCAGCTGCAAAAATGGTAAAATACAAACGTTTAGAGTAATGTTTGCTTTTTTAATACAAATGCTAATTTAGTGTGTTTATTTTTGTCAAATTTTAGGTTGATGATGCACATGTACCCACTGAAGCACTGGAGCAACTTGATGTGCGGAGAGGGACATTCCAACTCAAGATATCGTCTACCGTTTCCTCCTCCTCCGCAGTAATATCCTCATCTCTAAACGTTTCTCGTAGGATTCTGAACCCCTTCCTTCCCTCTACTGCATCGAAGCCATGCTGCAGTTGAACCCTTTCGCCGAGCCCTACCCGGCCAAGTAGGCGTCGCCTGAAGCACCACTGTCTTCGTCGTCTCCACCTCCATCGCAACTTGCTGTGCTAGTCCTGGCAGTTTATCACCCCACATGCCTTCCTCCCCAGTTCCTGCCGCTAGACGACCACACAATGGATCCAAGAGGATATGCAGGAGTTCGCCAAAGACTATAAGCTGAGTATACTCATCCTATAGTCTGTGGCGAACGCCTGCATATCCTCTTGGATTCCATTGTGTGGTCGTCTAGCGGCAGGAACTGGTGAGGAAAGCATGTGGGGTGATAAACTGCCAGGACTAGCACAGCAAGTTGCGATGGAGGTGGAGACGACGACGACGGTGGTACTTCAGGCGACGTCTGTTTGGCCGGGTAGGGCTCGGTGAAAGGGTTCAACTGTGGCATGGCTTCGATGTAGTAGAGGGAAGGAGGGGTTCAGAATCCTACGAGAAACGTTCAGAGATAAGGATATTGCTGCGGAGGAGGCAACGGAAGATGATATCTCGAGTTGGAATGTCCCTCTCCGCACAGGAGTCTGTGAGGGAGATACTGGAGGAGAGTTCTATACCATACACAGGCGAAGAAAGACATCGATACCATACATGAGGTATTATATATAGTCTCATTAGTTAGTATAAAATATATCAATCTTATTTTTATATTATTACTTATATACATCATTCTCTTTGCAGGTGTTTAAAACTGACCACACTATAGGCAAACACTTAAAAAATGTACATGCTCCATATACGAGGGAAGCATTAGATGAAGTAAGAGAAGAATGGGCAATAGTTGTACAAACAGTGGCAACTGTAAGATATAATTGGGATGTTGATAGTGATGATGAATGATACTTTGTAAATGAATGTTTCTGAATGTTAAAACATGTATTTGAATGATTCTATATGTGTGAACGTGACAATTGAATTGATGACTGAATGTATCTACTTGTGTGAATCTTTTTATGTTAATTTTGCAGGTTTGTGGCCTGTTTGTAGGCTGATATCAATGGATGTCGTAAACCTGCAGTTCAGAAAACTGAACTACAGGTTCTCATCCTGCTGACCAGCCACAGCAGGCCTGCAAACAGATTTATAAAAAAAAATAGATATAGGCGTTGGTTATTTACCGATAACCGTCAGCACAGACTTACAGCGTCGGTTTTTTATAAAACACCGACGCCAAAAGTGTTCGTGCTACAGGAAATGGGAGTCATCTAGGACACTTTTCTGCGTCGGTTTTGTAGTATATAACCGACGCAGAAAGCGTCCTAGATGACGCCGTTTTCTGTGGCGCGAACCCTTTTGGCGTCGGTGTTTTATAAAAAACCGACGCCTTTATATTAAATAGGCGTCGGTTTTTTAACCGACGCTGAAGTGTCCAACCTTTTAGCGGCGCCCACATAGGCGTCGTTCCGAAACCGACGCCAAAGGGGGTTAAACAACCGACACTAAAAGGCACTTCTGTAGTAGTGTATATGCCTTGTGCTTGCCATAGTCTTAATCTCCCTATTAGTGATATGTCTCATTCTTGTGTTTTGGCTGTTTCTTTTTTTGGAATTATACAACGCATATATACATTATTTGCAAGTTCTCTGAAAAGATAGAAGTGTTTGCTTGACAATATCTCAGGTTTGACTATTAAATCATTGTCCAATACTCGTTGGGAGAGTCGTATTAAAAGTATGAAAGCTATTAGATTTCAAGCTCCTCAAATCAGGTTGTCTCTATTGGAATTATCCAAGTCTCATGATCATGCTAAGACACAAAGTGAAGCAAATAGCATGGTTTACTCAATCGAGAGTTTCAAATTTCTATTGGGTATTGTTATTTGGCATGATATTTTATATATTGTTAATACAATAAGTAAGAAGTTGCAATCCAAATCTATTTGCATTGATGATACTGTTAAGTAATTGAAAGATATGGTGTCTTTTCTTGAGAGTTATAGAGATGAAGCATTTGCTTCTAGTATCGTTGTTGCTACTGAGATTGTCTCTGAGGTGAATATTGCGACAACTTTTCAAGTTAAGCGTCGCATTGTTAGGAAAAGAAAATTTGATGAGAATGATAATGATGATGATATTATTCAATCAGAGAAAGAGTCTTTTCGAGTGAATTACTTTCTAGTGGTTGTGGATATGATAATCTCTTCTTTGAAGGAGAGATTTGAACAAGTGAAGATATTTGAAGATACTTTGGATTCTTATATAACTCAGAGATTTTAAAATCATTGGATGAAGCTACCCTAAAGACATGTTGTACTAAGTTTCATGCTACTTTTTCTCATGAAAGTTCATCAGATATAAACTTGGATGACTTTTTTTCTGAGTTGAAAGTATTGCAGATGAGTTTGCCAGAAGAGAAAAGGTCAGCTATTGAAGTTCTTGAATTTGTGAAAGATGCAGATTGTTTCCCTCATATTTCAATTGCTTATCGTATTATGTTGACAATGCCAGTGACAATAACGTCTGCAGAAAGGAGTTTTTCAAGCTAAAGTTGCTGAAAAACTACCTTAGATCATCAATGTCTCAAGAAAGATTGAACGGTTTGGCAATATTATGCATTGAGAAGGATATGTTGGGAAGTATTGATGTTGACACTGTTATTCAAGATTTTGCATCTAGAAAGGCTCGAAAAAGTCGTTTTATATGATGAGTGAAGCTTGATAAGAAAATATCTATATTTAATTTTTACGTTCTTTTTAGTTTGATTTGTAAGAACATGTTCTATTTTTTTATGACAGTTTTAACAATTATGACTAAACTTGTGTTTACTTAAGTTTGTTAAATAAGAGTATATAGAGGGCCTATTTTTTAATCTTCGTCCCGGGGCCTCTAAATTGTTTGCAACGGCCCTGAGTTTATGTTGCTGCTTCTGAAGTAGAAAGTCCAACAACAGTTTGAGCATGAGACAAACAAATCTAACTGTGCAAAGCGGCAGTCATACACTTTCTTCATAATCCATCTCAGAGTTAAGAGTTGCCGATCTGGAAATAATGTGGCCGAATGAGATGTTAACTAGAGATCATTCATTTAGTTGAAAATGATCTAGCCATCCACGTCAAACTCCAACTACACAAGTAAGAAACAAAGACCCAAAAAGAAGAATTTTTTTTTAGAATCTTGTGCCTGATATATCCTTCGCCACATGAAAAAACTATTAATGCACCGTTTGGCATAGCAGCCACGGTAGAACGGTCAACGTCAACTAATTACGGGCAGGGTTGTGATTGCTAAACTGAAACACCAGTTACTCCTGCGGCTACACTTATTATTTTTTACAGTATAGATGTTGACCGGAGATCGATCAATCGACGCAGATTCTTGCTGCAAGAAAATATCACGGTGAAATGATAACGGTGCATTTAGCATACACGCTCTGCCGAACAAAACATAATTAATGTACATTTTGTTCATTTAGTAATTTAGCATATGTATATATAACGTACATGATATCAGAAATAAAAAAAAACGTCATCGTTTGGGGCACATTACTCTATTGGGTGCATTGCATCCCAACTGGAGACATATTGAATTTTTAAAATAACAAACGTCTTCCGAGGGAATGTATTAACCCCACAAGGTGCAATACGTCCTCAAATATTATTTCAGAAACATGTCATTTTAGAAATTAAGTTCTGAAACATGTCATTTTGATAATAAAATACCCAAACATGCCATTTTATTTTTTGGTCTTGTTCCTAAGGATGACTCGATCATCAACACGAGTTATATTGTCACATAATTTGTGTTGTGTTTGATACGTAGTGAATGAAGGAGATGGGAAGGGAGGGGAGAATGGAATGAAGAGGGGAGAGGACACTTATTTTAGTCTCTTTGGTTAGCATGGGGAGGGGAAGGTGAGAACATAAAAAACATGTCATTTTTATAACAAGCCATATTATTCCAAAATGTTACATACATCACACACATATTAGTACATAAAAAATCAAAATAGATTAAATCACATATATCGTGATCAAAATAAAATTATTCGTATGATTGTTTTGTCAACGAAGAAGATATATTTCTTATGACTAGTGTGATAAGCCATTGTTGATGCAAAAAGGATTATCACTTCTCTTTTATAACCATTGTGGTTATACGTGTACTTCCCCTCAATATTTATAACTTTCCCTCTATTTATTTAAGTTCTCTCCATAACTTAAAGAGTTCCCTCTACTATTCCCTTTCTTTTTCTATTTTGTCTTATGTTATTACTTTAAAAATAATTTATCTCAAACTCTCTGTATTCTCTACCAACATTTTTTCAAGACATTTTGAGATTTTTTTTCTTTTAATTTTGTGCACTATGTTTATTATGGTTTCCCTTTACTTTTAGTTTTTCCTCTAATTTTTCTATCCAACTTTCCCCAACATTGTGTATCCCTCAAAGTGAGGTGAGAGACTACATGTTTTTTTTCCATTGGTTGTGAGGAGCACAAGTATTTTTCGTTATATTATTTATATTTTCTCTCCACATTCTATATTTACCTCCAAGCTTTATAATAACTTTCTTGTCAAGTCTTTCTCCTTTTCCTTGTCTCCACTCCGATTTAATGGACAGAAAAGTGGTTAGAAATATACTTGATTCTTTTCGCTTCATTCCCCCTCCATTCCCTTCCCTTTTCCTTCACCATGTGCAACCAAACAACTTAACCTCTTTCCCCTCCATTCACCGCGTACCAAACAAGTCGTTAGTTGCAATAGCCTTGTGTTTCCCAATTTAACAGTAAAATAATTATAATTTACAAAAATCTGAACAAAAAATACGGCTGCCTTTTCTTCATGAAGCAAGTGTAGAATCTATATAGGATGCATTTGATACGGTGATCCATGTCACCATATCTCAGACCAAACAACTAAATAAAACAACAACAAACCTCTCTTCATGTATGCACATGAATAGGGGTGTAAACAATGTGGGTACGGTGCGGGTATGACCATACCCATACCTATACTCATCTAACATATAGTAGTTATATTAGATAATGCTATATTTTATACATTAACATTAATTGAGTTAATTGTTTGTATATTTGTATTCATCATCATAACATTTAATTTATGTAGAAGGTAATGTAAATTAGTAGATATTTTGATTTTAAATTTACATATGATATTCATTATTGTAAAGAATACTTAATTTTAATTATATGAATAATCTCAACCTTATTGTGGTTAGAGTATGATATAATCTCAAGAAATATATTAGTTAGACCAGTAAAGTATGATATACATAATATATTATTTAAGTAGTTACTTATGTATAGCGGGTACACGGGTCTAGCAGGTCTGAGTCTAAGTATAAACATCATTGGACCCGCTTATATGTGGATCTAAAGGTATACAGGTATACAAAATTAAACCCATGACGGATCTCTTAAGAGTCCGGATTTACGGTCTGCAGGCCTACCCCTATTCATTTACAGCCTATATTGGAACAAGCAATTAAAAAAGTTGTTGCTTCTAAAAATTTGAATAGGGCAATTAACCAACAAAGACGGGATATTAAACACTCAACAACTATAAGAAACAAAAAGGAACCATCCACGTGACGCGAGGTCACTTACTACGTCAATTGCGAATGAGGAGTCTATGACGCGGATTATACAACAGCGATGAGAGGAAACAGGAAATTGACAGGCAACGGTCAACACTTCCATCACAGTTAGTCTACGTCCCTCTCCTTGCTACTACAAATTGTTTTTGTGATGAACTATCCTCCGTATAATATTGATTCGTCATTGCAAAAGTTCATATTGAGTAGGCCGAACCGTAAGCTTATGCAGGTAAAAGATTTGCAAAGCTCCTTGTTTTGCAAAGGCACAAGGAACTAAGGAGTGGCCCTAAGCCATTAACAGAACTGAGGGCAATATGTCTGACTCTGGTGAAAATATAAAGAGTGGGCACCCTGTGACGATGGTTACTGAGATAGGTAAAGGAAGACAGCTCCCATGGGACGAAGGCGAACTAACGTCGAACGCGGGAGGAGGTAGTGCGGCCCCTATGGTACTTGTAAGATAGAAAGTGGAGACATACATGGGAGCAGTTATTGAAATGAAAAGAAAGAGGGGGGAGGGGGAAGTGGGAATTTAGTTGGGATAACGATTGGACGGAAAATGAGCGAAAAAAATATAGGAAGATAGATACAAGAGAATGTACCGTTGATAGGGTATTTTTCCGTTGAAGGAAAGACGATTTCTTTGTAATCTATACTACTATAAAAAGAGCGAGTTTGATGTTGCGCTCTCCTTGATTCACTCTCTTCTCTTTTTTTTTAAGGAATTTTGCTCATACAAATATTTATTCTCATATTCTCCTATTAACTTTTATTATCTTTAATTCTGTATTTCTCTCTCCATCCCACAGAAACGGTTCCTTGATTCTCTCCTTTCAAACAACCAACACAAATATCTTTTACCGTAGGGACCCTTTCACGGATGAGTCATCTCCCCGTATATTTTCAATAAATTTTATATATCACGTGCATGTGCACGTGTGCGCGCACTAGTAACTAATAAACATTCTACATTCTTGTGGTAAAAAAGAGAAAAATTCGTGGTCAAATAAAATTGATTGTAAGAGTTATTTATTTTAAATGGAGAAAAAAGTGGGTTGCGGAACCGGCCAAAAGAAAACATAGGATGTTACAAAGTGTGCACGGTGCCATAAAAAAAGGTAAGTGTGCACGGAATCATGGCTTAGTTTAGGTATTTCAAAAAGAGTAACACTACACACAACCAACTCTACATCCGGCCGCTCACATACTTGGGAGTCTGCAAAAGTTTGGTCCGAATGTGAATTAACTCTACACAAATTAACTCTATGCAGAAGCCGAAGAGTCTCAAATTAACTCCTCTCTCCAGTCCTATTTCATCCCACCAGCGTTTTCCACACTAGTATTGTATGTTCGACAACTTCATTCCATCCCACCAATGTTCCCACACTATTACAGTACGCACGATTCTCAGCTTTCGTCAATCCTGCTGATTCATTTCGTTCATGCCGAAACTAAGCATCCTATATTCTTCGTTCATCGCGGAATGTTAGTACAATATGTCTTGTATTGTACTTCACGTACTCACTACAAGAAAATTGGCTATTTGTGAAGGATGATTCCTTCACAAATGTACATTAATTCCTTCAATAAAAAATTCGGTTGAAGGCCATTCCTTCAAAAGTCCTACTCTAAAAGCCTCTTCACAAATACTTTGATGAAAGACTCTAGACTTCACAAATACTATTTTGAAGGACTATTTGACCTTCACAAAAAAACTTCCCAGACCTCCCAAATAAATTTTTGAAGACTAATTTCACAACTTTCAATGAGGTTCTAGGGCCTCCACAAATACATTTATTGAAGGATTATTTGACCTTCATAAAAACAATTCCCAGGCCTCCCAAATACATTTGTGAAGGTTAATTTCACAACTTTCAATGAGGTTCTAGGGCCTTCATAAATATACTTATTTTATCATGAATTACAATTGTGATATATGTTTTCCTATTTGTCAATGAGGTTTTAACTTTCTTATTTTTCATTAAGTAATATTTTTGTGGCTTCTATCAGGCACAACGAATATTTTAATAAACTAATTTAGTTAATAGGACACAACAACCATAACAAATCAGTCTTTTGAAACATTCCTTTTTATTTCACATAGAAAAATTGTTCATTACATAGGGGAGGACATCTGTGGGCTCTGATCTCCAAACCACGATATAAATATGTTTTAAACTTGGCGGAAGCGATTCGATTAGCAGCGGAATACCAAAAATCAGCGGAAATTAAAACTTTTTGAGATAAAGCATTGAAACCATAAAACTTCCTTCATAAAAGGAGATAAACTGTTTACATCTCAGATAATTACTTCTTGAGTAATTATATACAACATGATTCAAAATCTCAAGAACTCATAACCAAAAGACTCCAAGACCTGAGAGTACAGAGGACACATAAGACTGACTCTAACTACACCACATGACAGACTAAATCTACACCTGAGATTTTACTGCTGTCCCTGGTGCTGCTGCTGCTGGGACTGGTCACCTGTAGACCTGTTCCTCCATCCTCGACGTCCACCTATACAGTTGAAGTCTACGGGGTGAGACAATTTTACATAATTGTCCCAGCGAGAGTTATAACTCTCCGCCAGAAGCTTTATTATAACATTAAGGAATATCATAGATAAGATAACATAAATCATACAACAACATGTTTAATAACAGGTGAAGCAACTTCTACTTAAGCAGTCATGTCTTTAAAACATATAAAGGACATGTATACGAAATATCTGGACAGATCATTAATGTAAACAATGTAACACCAAACATTGTTCCTCGTAGTTTAACCTAAGCAGATATACTACGCGGTTGATTATGTTTTACAAACATTATTATGCCCTGTGGAGATGATGCATACCACTCATACTCCAACTGATCGCTAATAAGTCACATCGGTATCATACATAGGTCATTAAAAGAGCTGGATTCTTAAGACCTCATCTTCCTCAGTCAGTTAGAGGATTGCTTGCAGGACACTTTGTGTCTCCGCTGTTATAGCTTGCCAGGGTAATCTGGTCCTTCGCTATTTTAGAGTTACAGTGGCGTTCTGTACTCTCTTCGTCATCGGAAGATTTCTTGTTTATCTCTCACCGATGCGGTGTTTGTGTTTTCTTTGTGAGATTTGTGGTACATCTCACCATTTGGTTTTGTAGTGAAGGATTGACGGACTATGATAAATCTACATCAATTCCTACACTAGGATGTAAGGATTTACGCATCCATCTCCCCCACATACTCAAGAGTATGTGATCCAGGAGTTCCCTTGGGAAAACCTGTTTCACCATCATTTGGTCTCTGACAATGATGGATCTATGATCAGGGCTCTACATTACACTTGTTTAGTTAGGTACATTCAATATTCTTTTAACATCATACATTGTTCTTCAAACAATAACATTAGCATAACAACTATAAAATGAGAATACTAAATGTAGCAAGCCTAACTCTTTTCAATCATCATTTCTCAATATATTCATCACAAGTCATCTCTAAAGCATGACCTTGATGGTATTTATGGCTCTCACAGCCCATTTAAATTCATAGGTTGCCATTGACAAGGCAACAGGATATATCACTATTCATAAAGCTAAAGCATGCTTTCAATGAATATAGTTTCATAATCCATACCTGGATATGATCATCATCTCATGACAACCTGCATGGTTAATTCAACTGATAACAGTAAACAATTCATTCTAGAAGTTACACCTTCAAACTCTTAGAAGAGTCAGTTTCCCCAATATTCATCAATCAGGGTTTACTATTCATATTACATGTCATCACCCTAGAATTTGGGTTTACTATTCATATTACATGTCATCACCCTAGAATTAGGGTTTACTATTCACTCCATGGTGAATTGAACTCATAACATCATCATGTATGATGAACATCATCATTAAAGCTCTTAAATAAGATTAAGATTCACTAAACATCATAATTAAGGTTTCCATGATCTCTCATAGGTGGATCATACCCTAATCATGCACATTCATGTGTATTGAAGGTATCTTACTTGAGTTTCCACCATAAAATGGTACTTTCTCTCTCTTAGGATACTTTCTCTCTCCTCATACTAGTAGATGGTGATAACACCACTCTAGATCAGGTTGGGTTAAGTCCTCATTGACTAGCATAAGCCAAAACATCACTATCATGTGATTAGGGTTTGATTAGAACAAGGTATTACTCAATTAAACCCCTCAAGGGTATTTTGGTAATTTACCTCATGATCACCATCATGGGTCAATTCATTAATCACTTAGTTCCTTAATGACCTAGGTTACCATTAGGGTTTAGATTAGATCACCATTGAACCAATTACACCATCAATTGATTAAGTACAAACCACCTTGAACACCTTCAAACGGTTTCAACCTTCAACCACCAAATGGTCTCGAGACCGTTTGGTCTCAAACGATCTTGAGACCGTTTGACCTCAAACAGTCTTGAGACCGTTTGACCTCAAATGGTCTTGAGACCGTTTGACCTCAAACGGTCTTGAAACCGTTTGAGTGCGTTGACCGTTTTGACTTTCAAACCGTTTTAAGCTCATGCGGTTTGAAACCGTTTGATCAATTGCCTTGAGATCGATTGGTCCAAACGACCTTGAGATCATTTGAGCCCAAACAGTCTTGATACCGTTTGGACTCAAACCGTTTGGACCTCCAACATGGTTCAAAAGTTACAATTGTTTATAGTTAAGTATGTTGAAGCCCTCAATTGGCCAAAGCCATGTTAGCCACTTATAAATTGAGTCAATTAGGATGAGACTCAATCAATTGGACACCAAATTAACCCTCAATTGAAAGCCAATTAGGATTAAGTCCATCTCAATTAGGGTTTCAAATCGGATGGTCATCAATATTCAACAATGTGAATCAATTCAAGGTTGAACATATCAATTGACCTATAATTGGGCCCAAACTTGGCCCAAACGGTCTTAAGATCGTTTGGACATCATCCAAACGGTCTTGAGACTGTTTGCCCAAAGTTTGACCAAAAACCAAGTCGGTTGGATTAGGGTTGAACTCCAATTAGGTCTAAAATCAGCAATTTTATCAATTCATCAACTTATTGTAATTGGACCTTCAAACCATTAGATTATCTCAACCCTAGACATCCAAAAGGTCTTGGGTTGTGTCCAAACGGTCTTGAGACCGTTTGGAGGAACCCCCAAACGGTCTTGAGATCGTTTGGGTCCTTCAACCCAAAACTCAACAAGATATATATATAAAATCAGCAATTTCATCCCGATTAGGGTTAGGATGTTGAAGTGCCTTCAACTCTGAATTGGTTAATAATTAAACTTTGATTCTTTGCAGGAATGAAATTCAATATATTACCAACAGACCCTCAAACGGTCGTCCCTTGGTCAACCCTATCAAATGGTCTTGAGACAGTTTCAATCCAAACGGTCTTGCAAGGTCGTTTGAGATCAAACGGTTTGAAACCGTTTGACCTTAAATGGTTTGCAACCGTTTGGACCAAAAGGGTCCAAGGTCGTTTGATAAAGTAACCTAGGAATCCACGCCCATCATCTTCAACCTCTGTTAAGGTCGGTTGTTCCACCGTTTTGCTTGCAGAAGTGCAAGGAAGAAGGGAGGTAGAAAAAGAACTAATTGCTAAATTGCAAGAACAAAATATGCATATAAAGCAAAGAGTTTAGAGTTATAAAACCTGCCTTAGAACGTTGTTCCTAGAGCTCCAAGCTTCCAAGCTTCAAGCCTCTAATGGTGTCTTGATCTCCACAACTCGTTCAGAGGTGATTCCTCCAAGAAAAGGTAGGATTGGTCGGCTAGAACAAGAAGACTAAGTGAGCTATCCACAAAACCAACCTTAAAAGATGAATTCACCCAAGAATCTGAGCTTGAAGATGGTTTTCCTCACCTTAGAACTACTTGGTCGCCTCCCTGAACTCCAGAGCTTTGCCTTATCCGTTTGGGAAATAAGAGAAGAAGTGAAGGGAATGAAAGATCCGTTCACTTGTTGCAAGGGAAAAGGCTTATATACTTTAAGCCATTTTACACCATAAGGACCTCTAAAGCATGGAATTTTCATCTAAGTCCCTCCTTTCTCAAGGGCACGTCCAAACTCATCTAAAATTATGCAAAGCTCATGAAAGCTCAAGATCTAAGGGTGAAGAAAGGCAACTTTCAACAAGGGTACATACATGAAAGATCTCCATACCCATATTAGGTGATTTTCACCACAAAGATTACTTTTCTTATCTGATTATTCATTGATGTGTCCATTTCATCATTTATACTCTAAATGATGACAAGAGTTATAAAAGATGTTCTAGAAGGTGAATTTTACAAATTGCACCCCTGAATTTGGGTAAATTACACTTTACTCCAAATTAGGGTTTTTAAGCACAAGGATCATTCCACAAGCTGCATCTTGATGCCCAAGCTTGGGAAATCCATCTTACCTCATCATATTCACTCATATGATGTCTTATTATCATAATAACATCTTAACCTGTGAACATTGCAAGTTAACCCCTTTAACTGGGTAATTTGCACATAGGTCCCTGCATTACAAAACAATGCTACAACTTTGTTTATAAAGGAGCAAAATTGAAATATATGTTCCTGAGGAACTTAATTACAGTTCAAATAATCAAGTTTTATTGCATGTTCTGTACAAGATATACATACCTCAGTAAGAGATTTGTCGAAGGTCCATATGGACCTTCCATTGCGATGAGAAAAGACTTTCTATGACTATAACCTGAAGTCAGCAATGACTGAAGGTTATCATAAAGTGTGCTAGTTCGCCAACCTTGGCACTTGATCGTGATGGATGTAGTTTCACTGTTTGTTGTTGCGCTAGAAGTTATGTTGAAAGGGTACCAATGAAACCTCGATATACTTGGCACCTTTATGAACATCATGCTAGTTGTAGTGTACCTCAAACCTGCAATAAGAGATATCAACTTCCAATGAATAGATTTGACAATGAAACCTTTTAAATCAGCATGCTCAATTACATACTTGGGTACTTTGCAAGAGTGAGTTGCACTGCTCTAGATGGTAGTAGTCGGGCAGACATCAAGAAGGCTATGTGAATAGAATTCCACTATGGCGTAAAAATTGAGTAGAAAAGGTTTCAATATATCTTGAGGTGTTAAATCTTTCTCTTTATTAAGGCTGGCTTCAGGTGTGGTATCTTTTGGTAGGACACGAACATCTCTGCCCCTCCCTCTCCCTCTACCACTGGCTCTAGTTGGTGTCGTCTTAACTATAGATACTTTGTTGCTTTGAGGTAGCTGAGAATAACTTTTCCAGTTCTGTAACAAATATTATTAGAAACATGTCAACCAATGGAAGATTATCAATAGCAATTCAGTAGGCTGAACAATCTATGAAGAGCTGCAAAGAACATCACAACACCACTATAGCTCAAAGCAATAAAAGAAACTGACCTTTATTATAGAATTAAAATAGCATTGAACCAGGTACACTAATATATAGATAACCATTTTCAGAACTAGGGTGCTCATATGCAACTTTGTTCTTCTCCCAGATAACGTACTGCATCTTTCATGATTCTCTATGAATCGTTTGAATCTTTAAAGTCCAGTATGCATATCTAGGGTGCTCAACTGCTCGTTCCTCTATAGCTGCCAAGGCACAACTACAGTCTGATTCAAAAATGGCATTCTCAACTCTGTTATCTGTAGCATACTTCATTGCCTCCCAGATTTCTATTAATCATTGATATCATCAGGAGCAGATTTCAAAGTTGAAACTAATAAGAATTATCATATATGACCAAAATCTGAAAAAGAAAAACAACTAAAAAAATATCATGTATCATTACTGACTAACCAAGGAATTCTCTTTCAGCCCACAATCAATACCATTGTCACATCCGCTGCCAGGAACTCCGGCCAAATAAAGATTCCTTGTAACCATATCATTTCCTGAAACTCTGGCATTTTCACGGGCTGTTTTCTCAAGATTCTGTGTAGCCATATCATTTCCCAGGAGATGATTCGAATTTTCATCTATGTCCATGTCTGAATCATCTGCTGTGAACGCCCCAAGGGCGTCTGAACATTCATTTACTCCCAAAACCATCTATGACATGTGAAGAAAACCAAACATGATGCTTGAACGTAATAATAACAATATTGTATCTGGATTCTAATAAGGAATCAGACATAAGGTATAATTACCTATGCAACCTACAAGACTGAGGCACATAAACACTCCATGATTTTTTTTTTCTATTTTGAATTTTTCTTGTACATACCAGACAGTTACTAGTAAACATGGGCACTTCACAAGAGATCCAGCACCCAAGTCATATATGTATAAGACAACCACATATTGAACCTGTTGGTCACCCCTACCCATGTCCAAATTGTTCAAGTGTGTCCTGTTGGCATCTGAATATCTCATGTGGTGCAATTTCCTTTTCAACCATATGAATTAAAATTATGGGTTTCCTTTTAGCTTCCTATAGCTAAAGGTTGTATAACACAAATTGTGTGAAAAAGCAATGCATCGTAATAAGTTTTTAGGGAACCCACTCAATACAGCATAAAACCAATATAGGTAGATCAATAATAAACGTTTAATGGTAATGGTTTGTGTGAGATGAAGGTAAATGAATCAAAATTTATTCTGTTTGTACTGTTAGATTCCAAAAACACATCTTAAATTTTGTAATGATAGAACTATCTTGCCTAGAGTCGCACCTAACATGACCTGAATCAGTTCTAGTTTGACTGAACTAGACATAAAGTTTCCTGATTTGAACTTAATGAACACAATCAAGCCAAAATAAACTATCCCGATAATTCAAACCAAAATTAACCTAATTGATCCCTAAAATTGGGTCAGAAATTAAGCACCACAGAGTAAGGCCACTGTAGTAACTTGGAGCTCATGTTTCGACCGCTCTTATGTGTAGCCCATCTAGGCTAGCGCCTAATAGATACATGTAATCATTTTAACCCAAATGTGTCAGTCCTCACATAATACTTGGAAAGGTTACAATTTATGGATAGATTCTGTAACAAATACTTGAAATAAAAAAAGTAGATTAGTGAAGACCAAAAAAGGGAAAACAATGGAGACTAACAGAGGCATTCTTTTTGTTGTTATACGGATGTCTACTACCAGGTAGTCCAACAGAATTAGCAATATTGAGCACCTGTTCAGGCTTGCTTGCACCCATTCCACTGTGTACATGATGAGAACAGTCGTTCTCATTTACCTCCATTATTGATTCATCATGTATAGGGTCCTCGAGACATTTTGAAGCATCATTCACGGGCAACATCTATTACAAGGGATGAATGAGATTACCATTATGCTTACGAGCAATGAGATATGAGTGTTGTGAGTGAAGTCTGAAAACAATAAGACTGACCGAGATGTTCCTTTTGTTGGTAAACTGACTTCTGCTGTCTGGTAATCCAACAGAATCAGCAATCCTAGAAGACTTATGCATCTGTTCAGGCTTGTCTGCACCCACTCCACTGTGTGGGTCATGAGAAGGCCGACTATCATATAACTCCTTAAGGGAATTTGAATCATCAATACCAGGCAACATCTAGTATACGAGATGCAAGTAACAAACGAAATGCTCATAAACTGTGATCCATGGCAAGTACTTTAAATAAGATGAAAGGTATCACAACTTACAGACACGGGATCAACCGATACATTTCCGTTACAACTTAACTTGAAAGCAATGTGAAGTTCATCCCTTCCATTAGCATTTAATTTGAAAGTACCAACCTATGAAAAGTATCAATAGAAATAAAAAACAAGGAGAAAATGGAAAAGTTAATAGGCATGAATAAACATAGAACAATTTGTTCAAATAAGGAAAAAACATTCCATGCATTAAAAGATATTGCAACTTTATTCTCAGTACAACTAATGCATGTCGAACTAATAGAGTGCATTTTATTTTCTGTTAGAGATGTACACTTTCTGAGTGAAGAATGAGTATTTGGAATAGGTTTTGCAAAAATGGTGTTTTTCCCAGAATTATCAATGGAAACAGGAGGTGTGGTCATGTTTAAGTTGAAATCCACAAAACTAACAATTATGAAGTGATAAATGTACAAATAATATTAACTGAGATAATAGGGACGATCCTCATGAAATTGATTAGTTCGAGCCATGTACTCAAGAAAGCAAACTTCTTTGTATAGATGCATTCAGTTCAAGGAACTAAATGTCACTTAGGCAAGAGAATCGTAGACACACCCTTCCTTTTACCCTCTCTAGTAACTATAATTTTGGCAATGAGTGTCTTTTCCTTATCACTTCGAAGAAGTGCTCAATTTTAACTATTGTGTATAATCATTTGGATGGAACTGTTTAAAATAAACTATAAAACCGCATAAAAAAGAAACCAATCCAACATGCTATTTCAAATTAGTGGGTGAGGGTGAATATAGTCGTGGTTATAAGAGGACACTATACGTCAGTTGGGACCTCTGGTACAAATGAAAGAATAAAATCTAGGAACTATAAGGTTTATGAGTCATGACACCCATGTAACAAGTAATTTGTAAAATAATCAAGTTTAGTGGTAGACTATTTGCCCCCCCACACACAATGCCCTAGATTCCACCCCACCCTCAAGAAAGCTTTTACAAGGTCATTTGCTTTCTCTAAATTTGATTATATCCCTCATAGTTTCATTAATAAAATTGCACAAATCTCGTAAATTATTATCAACCATAATATAAAAAGAGTAATTTCACATATCAAGAGCAACAAATGACTAAAATGTAAGGGAATTGGGATTAACTGATGCTTTCTTGTTCATGTGAATAATTTTTTTATCATGTAATCGTCTGTTGTCGTCTTCATTATTACTGGAGTTCATCATGTCAAGCTTCTCTGCTCCAGGAAAACTTTGGAAGTAATGAGAAGATTGATTTTGATCTGTCTCTATTCTCACTCTATCATCTGATTGCACATTATGGGATTTTGGTCCAACTTTGCTGAGCAACATCTATGACATAATGATTATGAGTCATGAATCACGACATAGGTGCATTACACAATCTAAAAATGCACCAGAACTTACAGTCATTGAATCAACATATACATCTCCAAGACGGTCCATATGGAACCCAATTTAAGCTTGGCAAGTACATTTATAGTAAATTTGATTGGGCCGATCTGTGAAAAGAAAATGAAAACTTAATTACAACATCAGCTATATAGATATATAGAATTGTTTTAACATTATTTGAAAGTGGAAAACTTACTCTGTAAAAGTGTATTTTTATTATCAGTGGTTGACATGTGCTCATTCACGATTGCCTCTACTTACATAGTATTAGATGAGACAGTTAAATGGTAACTGTATGCCTACTCTGTTGCCTTCTTGTTGGTTACAAGATTGTGGCTATCTAGGACTGTTAATAGCCACGAATAAACCTTTTTATAACTATGCTCATCTATCATATTCTCTAGTACGGTAGTACTATATTAATAGCCACAGATATATATGGATTCAATTGTCAGTTAAATTTTGGGGGCACCTCATAGGTCAAGGGAAAATATAAAAGGAGGCAGAAAACATTAAATGTTGCAAATTGCAACATTTAGGCATGGCATCAAATTATTTTTGTCCTAATATTTGACTGCATATGAAATCACACACAAGTCTTCTCTTCTATATCATGTCATGATAGCAGTAGCAATTACATGGAAAGAACATCTAGAAAACAAATTTAAAATGTGGATCTCATGGAATCCATGGAAGCTTCACATGTTGATAAACATCAATTAAAATGTCAAGAAAATACCAAATAATATGAAAAACTAAGAACGAACTATTTGAGTAAGTAAAAAAAAGAATGGTAAGAAGAAAAGTTTAGTATATGATAAAGAAGAAGAATACAAAGAATGAGGTGAATGAGTATTCTGATAGATTGACAATGCTTAACTACAAGGTGGAACATATGATCTAATGTCCTATGGATCTCAAACACATTTTCTAAATACTATCTATATCCATGGAATTGTGAGGCTTCATAACAATTCTTCAAGCATTATGAACGTCTTCCGTTGCAGTATCCCTTGCATGATTTTCTCCACTTGTACCACCATGAGCCGGAAACGCACCAGTACGAGTTGAAGTTGGAAAATATTGATGCTGACAGAATTTAAATTTTCAATTTAAGATGATCATAAATAACCAAACATTTGATAATACATTTATATAAATACTTGTGATCCACTTGTACCACCGTGAGCGGGAAACACACCAATAGGATGACCATTTGGGAAATATTGCTGCTTGAAAAGAATTTAATTTTTAAATAAAGTTGAACATGAATAGGAAAATATCAGTAATATATATATTTTATATTTATACCTGGGATCCACTCACACCACCTTGAGCGGGAAACAAAACTATCGGAGGCCCATTTTGAAAAAAATGTGGCTTCAAAAAAATTGATAGCATGAGAAGGAGTTTATTTCAGATAAGCCGTTATAAAAAATGTATGTAATGACATACATGTGATTGAAATGTAAGCCCTGGCCCATTGATACCATTTGAGGTAGCTTGAGTAGAAAACACACCAGGAGAAGCCTTGTTTGAAAACATTTGAGTCTTTAAAGCAAGATTCTCATTTTCAACTTCTGTTATTTATAAAAATTTAAAATTCTTTAAATTTGTGAATATGTACCTGTGCTCCAAAATTTGACGATGTTGTACCAACAGAAGATTGAAATACTCCAGAAGGGGGCATATTTGGAAACACACTCGTCGGGCCAAACTGTGTACTTCTAGATGATTCCGCATATTGAAAATATAGAAGAGAATAAAACAAATTTTATTTATGTTGCAATATTATATCAATAAGTTTAATCTGATACTCAATTGTTGCCATCAAACAACCTAATTTTGTTGCACCCATGTTATAAATTGGGACCAAGATTTTTGCATATTTTTCATTTCTTGGGTAACCTCTTTTAATTTATCCTACAATGAAATATACTTTTAGAAGAAAATAATGACAATATCATATGATACTTACAAATTTGTTAAATTACTTACATCTTTTGCAATACTTTCTCGCAATAACATTTCATACCGAATTTTGGCAGCTTTCCTAGTATTCCCTTCCGCGGCATGTCCGAGTCCAATACCACGAACCCTAATCTTTTTTATGGGGTTGACTACACGCAAGAAGGGACGACATGTCACCTCATCAATTTGTGTTGGATCAGTTACTTCACCATTTGTAACTTCATTTTTAACAATATCAGTTATCTCATCCTGCCATTATTTGAACAAAGTCAATGTACAAACTAGACAAGTTTTATTTGAAAATTTAATATATTATTGATTAAAATATTGAATAAATTACCACCAACGGGTTGTTCTCATAAACTTTCTTCAAAAATTCTTTTTGAGTTGGCTCCCCTTCCGCAGTTTTCTTTCATAAATCAAATAATAGGATTATTACTACTATCTAAACAATTTCTTATTTAGAACTCATTGGAAATAAATACAAAGTGAAAGGTGATACTATTTCCTCCCTATAACAACTCCATGGTTTGGATCCTGTAGTATGATGCATTTGTTTTTTTGACCTGTTAACCTTATTTGTGGCAGCAATTTTCTATACAAAAAAAATTTACTTACTAAACACTATACATGAAAGATAAATGATTATATATTAATTTGATATTACCTCAGACTTCTCATAAGACCATTGTTTAATAAGATTGTCAAACTGACGAATATCTAATGATGCATTCTGCTCAACCCTTTTTCCTCATCAAATCTTGATTATCCTTATACTTTAGATAGTAATCTTTCTTAACCCGTGACTTCCAACTTTGTAAAGCTTTTTGAGTGTGTGCATCTACATAGTTCCATGCATTTGGATGATCTCCCAAATCAAAGAACTTCTGGAAAATATTTGGAGATGTTAAAAAACAATAAAAAAGTCTTAAAATATATACTAAGTCTAGACTAAAAGAAATTTTGTAATTACTTAAGTACCTCAATGCATGATTTTCTATCTTCAAATGCTAGTTGTGGTTGCTCTCTCCATTTTAGATCTAAACTCCATATTTGTGGTTTTCTAGCTAATATGCCACAGTAACTATTCGACTTTATACTGTTCTTTCCAACTGCATTACCTGTTGCACTCCATTCCACCTTGTGTCACTGCTCTCCTAGTTTTGGAATTAGATTAACCTCACTTGCAGGGCCCCTTCAATATCTATGATGGTCATGTTCATCCTCAAGTTCCTCATGCTCATCTCCTACTTCAGTTGAAGGAGAGGAGACTGTAGGTGAAGTAGTAGTGGGTTGTGGCGGGGTTGTAGAAACTCTCATAGTTGACCTTGTGTTCCTCATCCTACATAAGATGAAAACATAACAATTGTAGCAATGCATAAGAGGTTAGTCCAGCAGTTTATGGAATAAATGTACAACATTGTAAGCACATAATAATCCACAAAAGAAAAGGGGACAAATGAAAATGCAATATCTTTGCACCAATACATAATAATCCACAAAGAAAAATATTACATCAACACAAAATATTCCTCATCCTACATAAGATAAAAAAGGTACAAATGACAAGGCAATATCCTTGCACCAAAACATAATAATCCACAAAGAAAAATATTGCAAGCAAGATCATTCACTAAGGTTTGCAACAACTAATCAAAACAACTTTATTCCTCGGGCTCCCTAGCAACAAATGATCCATGCATATCATTCCTTGACCAGGAGATATCATCACTTGTGTGGTTGTTACCACTATGAACTTGTGTCCCACTCATATAATCCTCAACGATAGGTACTTTAGAATAATTTCGAGGTGGAAGTTTCAAAACAGTGAACCAATTATCATCATCAAGATCTTTTACATAAAAGCATTGCATTGCTTATGATGCAAGAGTGAATGGCTCATCTTGATTGTGTCTCCTTGAGAAATTGAGCTGTGTGAAACCATATTTGTCAATGCGCAAACTGTTAGAAGAACTTTCATCAAACCAAGCACACCGAAACAATGGTATTTTTATGTTTGGACCATAACATAGATCAATGACCTCCTCCAATTGTCCATAATATGTAATTGTAGCCATTATAGATTTTTATCCCTCCCACTTGCATAACTAGATGTATCTTCCACCAAGTAGACCCCACTATTTTGTGTAGTAGAAGTACTATCAACATGTTTTGAGCGGAATCGATATCCATTTACTGAATAGCCTTCATATGACATTCCATCTATAGAAGGACCATGCGATATCCATCTCAACTCCTCACTAACATCCTTTGGATGATCCATTCACATACATATTACCTAATTTATCAACATAAAAATAAGAAGGGATTAAATACTCTTTCAAAATAAAATTTTGATTAATTTTATAAATTACTTACATGCTCTCTCAACCACCTAGCAAACGGTGTTGCATGTTTTTTTCTAAAGCATGTAGTGTGATATTTGGTTCAGCCTCTTGAAGCTTTATCATGTGTTCACTAGTTATTCGAAAAAATCAAAAGTTGTGGTTAGTCTATATTAGAAACAATTTAACACAATTTTTTTTTATTACCTTCTGTAATCATCGAACATGTCAGTATTAAATAGTACATTTCGATGGGCTTGTTCTAAAGTTTGCACATCAAAGTGTTTCGGTACTCCCACTCTTTTTTTTTGAGGAAAGGTAATGTTATATATTTGAAAGCATAGTAAGCGAGCGAAACCTGCTTATGTGGAACACCTACAGAAAGTTTGAAAAAAGAAACTACAACGAGAAGAAAAAGCTGAATAAGAAGGAAAAGCATAAGAAAAAGCATAAGAAAGCATTGTTCAGCTAACTTGGGGGAGACACCCCTTAAAACAAGCCCCTATCGAAGTAAAATGTTTTGCATCCTTGAGATTTTCCTAATTTGATCTGGCCTTGATTCAGAATGATAAGTCACAGTAGTTGTTGCACTAAGCTGACTCCAACCTCATCGTCCACCATATCTTTAAGATCACAGAGAAAAGCGGCTTCAAAATCTCCTTCCTCTGAATCATCCAACCTCCCTTATGCTAATTTTCCTGCAGTTTAGTAAGGATGTGAAGATCGACATCTATTTGAGTTATAACATTTCTTTCCAAATTTTTGTTGTTGTTGAAAGTTCTATTGTTCCTTTCTTTCCAAAGGTTCCAGCAGATTGTAGTGAAAAGATCACTGCTTTTGAAATTCCTGTAATGTCTTAATGGTGTTATTTGGATGGGGAAAGTGGCTTCCTGGAGATCAGGAAGGCGATTTCTCATGAAGTGTGAAAATATTGTTTGAGAGAAAGAGCATTTAAAGAATATGTGACTGACCGAATCACTATTATTTTCACAGAGGGAACATCTAAATGGGCCAATGAAACCCTTTTTTGTGATGTTATCACCAGTAAGAAGTTTATTTTGTAAAAGAAGCCATAAGACAGTTTTATACTTTTGTGGCCATTTTTGTTTCCAAATCTTTGATGATGAAGGGGAGATACCTCTGAAAGAGAAGAAATTGTATGCAAGTTTGACTGAATACCCTTTCCCCCATTTCCAAGTGATGTTATTTGAGGTGTTGTTTTCCATAGAACTTGAGAGATGTCTGAATTCATTTTGACTTACTTGGGAAAGGATACATCTTTTAAAAACATTTGATCTGTTACTGGTGATTAGTGAAAGGGCTTTATCAATCCTTAGGTTGAGGAGATTATTTGGAATAGACCATGAAGGTTTGAGATTTAAAACTGAGCTGTTTTCATACCAAGGATCAGACCAAAAGGAGATGTTTTTGTGAGAATGGGGATGAGTATTTAAGATTTGTGAAATCATTTGTATATTTTTATTGATGAATTTCCAAAGTGGGGATGTTGTATTCCGATGGATTTGGTGCCAAGGAGGTGAGTTTTGGTAATATTTGTTATTGATGAGATTTGTCCAAATTTTCTTTTTATTTTGGATAAGACATTCAATGATTTTGACAATGAGGCAGAGTGAGTGCGTTTCAATGTTTATTATTCCCCAGACTCCTTGATCAAGAGGAGCAGAAATCATTTTCCAATTAACTACATTGTAATGTTTCCTAGGTTTATCTAGTTTTTGAAAATTGTTCCAAAGGAAATTTCTTCGGATTTTATCTAGAATGGTTTTAGTTTTTGATGGTAAGGGGATGCAGCTCAAGAAGTGGGTTGTTATAGGTGTGATGATACTATTTAGCAGGGTGAGCCTCCCCGAGAGGTTTAGGAAGTTGTTTGCCCAGCTGGTGAGTTTAGAGTTTATTTTTGAAATAATGGGGTTCTAAATAGCATTTGTTATGTTATAAGGGGTGATGGGAAGACCTAAGTATTTGATTGGGAATTCTTTAGTTTTGCATTTTAGGAAGTCCTTGAGGTCTTCCAAAGATGATTGATGAATGTTTAGCCCAAAGACGGAGGATTTTTGAATGTTTACTTTTAGCCCAGAGATATAAGATAAGATACCTATGATCCTAAAAATATCCTGAACAGAGGAAATATCAGGAGAGGAGAAGATGATGGTGTCATCTGCGAATTGAATAATGTTCTCCTTGCAGACATCAGGATCCGAGAAGAGCCCATTTTGATTTCCCATTTGAATCATGTGAGAGAGAATAGAGGTTAAAATGATGAAAAGGTAAGGAGAGAGAGGGTCCCCTTGTCTAAGTCCATTTGAATTATGGAAATAACCAAAAGGAACACCATTGATGATTGTGGAGAAATGATTTGTAGAGATACATGCATGGATCCAAGAGATCCATTTGTCACGAAAATTGAAACCTTTGAGAGTCTGCAACAGGCATTGCCAGTTAACAAAGTCAAAAGCTTTTTCGAAGTCCAATTTAATGGCTAGAAGAGGGATTTTTTTGTGGCAGAGATGGATGGTTTCAATGACCATTAAAAAGGCATCTTGTATGCTTCTGTTCTTTAGAAAGGCGGATTGGTTAAGAGGAATGATGTCATCCATGATAGGTTTGATCTTGTTTGCTAAAGTTTTTGCGATGATTTTGTATGAGGTGTTTATGAGGATGATAGGTCGGAAGTGTGAGATTAATTCAGGCTGACTATTTTTTTTATCAGAGTGATAAAGGTTTTATTGATGTATTTGATGATGTTTTGTGGGTTAGAACTGGCATGGAAGGCGGAAAGAAAAGCTAGAAAGTCATGTTTATAATGGTTCCAGTTAGCCAAATAGAATTCCGCATTGAGACCATCGGGTCCAGGAGATTTATTTTTGCCGAGGTCAGAGATAGCAGTTTGTAATTCATCAAGTGTGAAAGATTTGATGAGATCATGAGGGTTTTTTATTTTATTTTGACAAATTGTATGCCATTGAAGGTTTTTTAGACAAGAAGGGTTGTGGTTATTATTGAAGATTTTTTTGAAATGGTTTTTTATATGTGTTATGATGGATTGTTTATGAGAAGTGAGTCTTCCATTTATCATAAGATGAGTTATGGCATTGTTTCTAAATTTTTGGTTACATATTTTATGGAAGTATTTTGCATTTTTGTCACCTTCTTTGTCCCATGTGATCTTAGCCCTTTGTCTCCATCTTGTATCAATGTTGTTATTTATGTGATCGAGATCAACTTTTATTGAAAGGACCAAAGCTGGATTAGCTGAAGGGTCTTTTTCAATGAAGAGAAGCTGGTCTTCGAGATTTTTTTGAGTTTCAGTTAAGGTCGAGGGATTTTTAACCTTCCATTTTTAAATGTGATTTTTGATGTGTTTGGTGTTGTTTAAGATGTGAAGACCCATGTTTGTTGTTTGTGGGTTAGCAAGCATCCAGGCTTCAAGACAAGATCTGGAGAAATTATCCAAGGAGAGCCAGTTATTTTCAAATTTGAAGGGACGAGACCCCCAAGAGCAAGAAGTAGTTTCGAGAATTAAGGGAAAGTGGTCAGAAATCTGTGGGAGATATAGACAGAAGAGAGTGGATGCTTGTCTTCCCAAAGGTTTGAACAAATGAAATGATCAAGACGTGCAAAAGACTGGTTTCTAGACCACATATATAAGGCATTTGAGGGAACAAGGTCAATAAGAGAATGGTTTGTTAGCATCTGGCTGAACTTTTTATCTGCAACAGACATGGAAGAAGAGGAAGGGTTTGAGTTGTGCCTATCAGAGATCTGGGTGATAAGATTAAAATCGCCACCAAGGACCCAGGGTGACAGATTATAATTTGTGATGAGGTATTTTAGCTCCTCTAGGAATAGGGATTTGTCGTAACCTGGTTCCCCATAGATACCAGAGAAAGACCAATGATAATCATCAACAAGATTTTTAAAGTCAATTGTTATTGAAAAGTTTAGAATAGAGGAGTTTTGGAAAATTAGAGCATGGTTGTTAAAACCCACAATGATACCACCTTTGAAGCCCTTGGGGGTAGCTGAATCCAGTCTGTGATTCTGTTACCACCTATTGTTTTGAGGGAAAAAGGGGTGAGAAATGTTTTTGTTTCTTGGATGGAAATTAGATCTATATTGTTTTAATAAATGTGAGATTGTATTTTTTTCTTCTTCTTTGTAAGTTTGCAGCACCACAAATATTCCAAGTTGAGATTTTCATGACTAAGGTTAAGAAAAAGCAAAAACAGCAAGACACAGATATAGTGCTAGCTAGTTAACACCTTCTCTTTTACCAACCCACGAAGGATTCTAAGTTGTTAAGAACATTGTGTATGTCATCATATTTTTCAAAGTGAATGCCTATTTTATTTGAAAAGGATGTGAAACTTTTTGTGTTTGACCACGAAGCTAAATCGTCTATAGTATCGAACTTTTTATTTGCTTTTTTTTTATATGATAGAGTTGTAGAAAATGTTGACGCAGAGGAAACAAAACTGAAAGAGCAAGGTGGGGTGTTACCTTTCTTTGGTCTGTTTATGATGATGGATCCTTTGGGGCTGGATTGATGTGGCTGCAGGATCTTTTGAAGGTAGCTTGAGTTTGGCATCTGCAGAGGGCTTTCCTGTTCCGGACTCTGCAGAGAGTGTTCATTTTTTTGCTGAGATGAGTCTTGAAACACAGTAGTTTGGTTGTTTTTGTTTGGTGAATGCCAACTTTCCTTTGTAGATGAAGGTGATGGGCAAGCGTTATTTCTCGGATTGATATTGATAGTAGGGAGGGGGGACTCTGGAGATCTGGTTCTTTTCTTATTTGGGAGGAGATGGGAGTTTTCTGTATGGTTTGAGGTTTTCCTGATCTAGACGTGGTTTCTGACAGATGGAACTCTGGTATGCGAGAAAGGGTTTTTTTCCTTTGTTTGGGCTGAACCAGGATGGTGGATGAGAGGAAAGATCAAAAAAAGCAGAGCTGTATATTGTGGGGTGTTCAGCAGTAAGCTTTAGATGATAGATGGATTCTCCAATCCTAATGTTGATGGATGGTGGAAGGGAGATGGCGGCTTTGATAGAGAAGAGGCAATAAGCTTTGATGTATTGGGTGGGATGGAGAGTTTCTGGGCTAATGTATTGGAGCGTAGCCCCAATAGAATGAGCAATACCTCTAAAAATCTCAAGCTCCCACAGATGGGGGGGGAAGATTTGAAATGGCTACCCAGTCTGAGCCACCTGCTGGGGCAGGGAATGAACCAGAGTCAGCTGACCATTTAGATAGTCTAGCTGTGATAAAGCTAGAACCACAAGGAATGGTGAGTACTTGGTTGAAGATATGATTTATCTTCGTTCCTTCAGGAACAGTGTAAATAAGTTGGGTGGGCGAGAAGATTTTGGGTTTGAGGATGGTATGGCCAGGAAGAAGTAGAGCCAAAGCTCTAGTGATGTCGAGAATGTTGATAGGGTTATTGTCCAAGTTATTTTCTATCGAAACTAGGATGCTTCTGAGAGAGAAAACTTTGAGTAAGCGCATGGAGTTTGCAGTGAGATCCATGGCAAAGGCGTATTCTAGGTGATCAGGTACCTTCATGGTTGGTAAGGAGGGAGGATGGTTTTCACTGGGGTTTTTGAAGGAGGGTTTTTATGTTGTGTGCAGAGCTTGGAAGGGTTTTTAGGCGAGTGATAGGGTTTAGAAATAGGAGGTAACCTTGAGTTTGAGTTTGAGCGACTAGGGGTTTGTTGCTTCTGCATGTTCAGGCGGGAGATCTGCGAGACATGCAAAATGGTTTTTTGAAGGGAAATGATGATGGGTGGGCGCAACATTAGGCCAGGAGACAGGAGAATGCCTTTTTGGGACCGCAAAACTACTTTGGAAAGGGGGGATTTGAGTCGAACGATTGTGCATGTAGGAGTGAAGGAGTTTTGGCTGGTATGGTTCCCTGTTAGGGTGAGGTCGTGCCAAATAGAACCTTTTTATGTGCCCTAGGTGACCACAGCCGAAGCAAGAGTGTCGAGAGTAGCATCTGGAAGTAGAGTGGCTGTTTCTGTGGCAGTGGGAGCAGAAAAGGGCTCGAAAAGGTTTTTTAGGGGGGACCACAGTCCAGATTTGGGTGGTGGTTTTTTTTTCTAGAGTGTCGTTTATGAGAAGGGAAGATTTTGCTTTGCCCAGGACAGGAAAAGAGAGGTTTAGGTGAAAATTGTCCTTAGGGATGATATCCCCTAGCGGAGGATATTTGGGAAGGAGGGTTTTGTATAAGGATGATAGTTTTGGTTTGTAACTTTTATCTTTAAAGGATGGAGAAGGAAATAGCTTATACCTTTCAGCAATGGAATTGTGTTGTTGAACCGGGGGAGATGTGACATCATCATCTTCATCCTCTGACCCTGAAGAGATGGAGATGGGCCAGGATTTTTCACCCATAGGGGGTTGATGTTCTGTTCTGACAAAGAGTTGATTCGCTGAGTTGGAGGATGATGAACTGTCTTGACCATGTCTTTTGTAGAGGTAGGCAAGAGCTGGGGGAGTTTCGTGAACGAAATCCTAAACCCACGCACGGAAGGTTGAAGGAACATCGCCCACTCAGGTTGAAGATTTAGTTCCTTGCGCATCTCACTCCATCCTTCCGAGATGAGGAGGAAGAAGGATTTTTTCCCTAGGTTGTTTCCGAGGGGGTAGACAATGAATTCTTGACCTGGAATGAGTGGTGCCCGATGTTAATCATACTGATGCCAGGAGAAACGTCATATTTGTGGTAGATCCATGCTCTTAACAGAGGGATGGTTGTTGAGAAAGTAGGGTCAGTGAGATGGATTTTGATGAAGGGAAAGCGCGATTTCATGTTGTTTGGGGAAGTTGGGGTTTCTGTGATGTTGATGGGCACCATGGGTTTATGCTTCTGCAAGGCACGGCAGAAAGTGGAGATCTTGCCTGATTTGTTCATGCACGGAGCTTTTATGCATGAGGCGAGGGTGAGGATGCCTCCCGTTCTCATATTGTAATCCGATCGTTTGGTGGGGCTTTAATTGCAGAAAAACTGGGACAAAGAAACGTTGATGTGATTCTGGAATCCAGCAAAATCTAGGGAAGGGTTTTTAGTCGACAGAGAGAATGGAAAGGGGTAATCAATGAGATGTTTTCTGCATGCTTCTAAGACCGTTTGGAAAACACGAGGTGAGGTGTAACAGTTGTGGATATTCTCAAAATTTATTGCACACTAGTTTTGAAGGGGTCAGAAGATGGAAAGAAGTTCCTCCACAAAGAGTAAGAGGCGGTCGAGGGAGATGGAACTTGATCAGCGAAGCCTGGGAGCTTAAGACCGATAAGGGCTGAGACGTTGATGCTGCTTATTTCAGATGTTGCATGTTCAATTTTTATCAAAATAACATTGGTGCCGATTAAGGAGATGGTACCATCAACCTGCAAAGAGAAGAAGAATGGGGGAAATTATACCTGGGAAAGGAAAAACTCTTGTGACCTTGGAGAGGGAGAAGCTGGATCCCGAAGAGGGGAAGATGGGTTATGCTGCCGTTGTCGTGAGAGGGAAGGGGACAGTGGGACCTCGACGGGAGAGAAGGGTGAAAGTTGTGTAACCTGATTTTGGTGAAGCAAAAACCCGAGCAAGTAGGGGAAGGGCAACTCCGTCGCTAAGAAGATGGAGCAAGAGGCGGGAGGAGCTCGCCGGGGAGGGCGCCACCGACCTAGGAGGACGGTGAGCCGGATGGAGGAATCTAGAGAGAAGTTGGAGCTTTCTCCCTCTAACTTACCGTTGGTACTCCCACTCTAATAGGAGAGTCATCAACATTACGAGGAGTACGAGTGAATTTTTTGTCAAAATCATGTAGATATCTAGCACAAAATGTCAAACATTCTTCTGCCAAATAGCCTCTAGCAATAGAACCGGTAGGCTAAGCTTTATTTCTGACATAATTCTTGAGTTTCTTCAAGTACCTCTCAATGGGGTACATCCACCTATACCGTACACAACCGGGAACTCTTGCTTCATAAGCTAAATGGATAGGCAAATGCATCATAATGGTAAAGAATGCTGGAGGAAAAACTCTCTCTAACTGGCATAGTGTGATAGCAATGTATTCTTCAAGCTTCTTAAATTCTTCTACATCAATAGCATCTAAGCAAAGTTTATTGAAAAATAAACATAGGCTTGCAATAGGTTTATAAACATCTAGGCCTATGCAGTTCCGCAAGGCAACAGGAAGAAGTTGTTGCATTAAAACATGACAATCATGGCTCTTCAATGCCAATAGTTTTTTCTCTCTCATGTTGACACCTAGATATGTTAGAAGAATATTCATCAGGAACTTTCAATGTTTGTAAAATAGAAAGAAACTTCTCTTTCTCCATTTTACTCATTCTGAAAGATACTGGAGGTAAGTATTAATGGCTCCCTGAATCGACTGGCCACAAATCCCTTCGGATACCCCATTGTTTTAGATCTTGACGAGCTTGTAAGTTGTCCTTACTTTTCTTCGAGTCGCCCAACAAAGTGTTCAATATGTTCTCACAGACATTTTTTTCTATGTGCATTACATCCAAATTATGTCTCAGCAACAAATATTTCCAATACGGGAGTCGAAAAAAAATGCTTATTTTATTCCATCCAGGCGGCAATGGCTGATGTCCATTTGTAGAGATTTTACGTTTATTAGTTTTTTCGAATGTGATGTTTGTGCAACCCTGAAATTGTTGTAGTATATCATCACCTGACCAGTGCCTAAGCGGTTGACGGAAATCTTGTTCTCCATTGAAACTTTTTTTTATCACGCCTATAAATATGATTGTTTTTCAAGAAACATCGATGGAAACCATAACATTGTTTCTTGCCAAATTGAAGCCACTTGGATAAGGTGTCTGCATTACAAGATGGGCAACCTAAATCCTTTTTCCCTTTGGTGCTCCAACCAGAAAGGTCACCATAAGCCGGAAAATCATTTATGGTCTATAAGATCATTGCCCACATAGTGAAGTTTTTCTTGCTATAAGCATCATATACTTTAACTCCCTGCCCCCAAAGTTTTTGAAGCTCATCAATTAATGGCTCTAAGTAAATATAAATATCATTCCCAACCATATGAGGACCTGGGATCATCAAAGACATCATTATGTATGGCTCCTTTAGAAGAAGCCAAGGCGGGAGATTGAGAGGGGTTAATAGTACAGACCATGTGCTATTTGAAGCACTCATAAGTCCAAATGGATTGAATCCGTCTGTAGCTAGAGCAAGTCTGACATTTTGTGGTTCAGCAGCAAAGTCTGGAAATTCTCTATCTATTGAGATCCATTCTTCCGTGTCAGAGGGATGATGAATACAACCATAATTTCCTTTTTCTTTAAATGGCCACATCATATCTTTTGCAACTGAAGGGCACATGTAAAGTCTCTCTAGACGAGGGATAATAAGAAAGTGATACATCATCTTTTCAGCTACCTTCTTGCCTTTTGTTTTATATGTCTTTTCATTCCATCTAGACTCACCACAAGTATCACACATGTCTTTCTTTGATGAACCTTTACGAAAGAGCATGCAGTCATTTCGACAGACATCAATTTTAACTTTTTTGAGGCCAAGGTCTTTTACAACTTTATTTGCTTTATAATAAGTCTCAGGAAACAGACTACCTTCTTTTGGAAAGGCTGAGATTATCAACTTCAGCAACTTTGTAAAAGAATTATTTGACCATCCAGACTCCTCCTTCAGATATAACAGAGGCACCAAAAAGGACAACTTGGAGTGAGTTTTACAACCTTCATACATCGGTTGATCAGCTTCTTTGAGAAGCTTGAAAAAGCGTTGGGCGTTAAGATTTGCAGGCTCCTCCTCGATTTCAAACTCACTGGCATGACTTGTATCACCCATTCCGAATATATCTCCCAACATTTGATGCATACTTCCAGATGTAGGTCTAGTAGACGTTGCACTTATTGTATTCCTCTCAATCATCTCCCCATGATATGTCCAGACATCATAGCTGCGGACAAGTCCTTTTTGTAAAACATGTAAGAATACGTTATCCTCTGATTTAATGTATCTATTCGATCATGTTTTACAAGGGCAAATTAAATTTCCCAGTCTGGGTGGTATTTGATGGGTACGTGCAAATTCAATGAATTTTTGTAAACCATATCAGAATACTTCACTTTGCATCCTATTAGCAATATTATCCAATTTGTATCCCGTAAGAAATCCATCTGCATACAAATATACAAGAAGTTAATGGTCACATTACAACTAAAAAACAAAACTAAACAAGAGAAAAATAAAAGATAAAAGTTTAGATTGTAGTATCATTGATTCATAGATTGTGTATAAAAGCAAATTGTCTGACACCTTAATGAGTAGCTGTGTGTAATACTCATTTATAAAGTTATTAATGAGTAGCCCATTATAGAGTTATAAATGAGTAGCCCATTAATGAGTAGCTGTGTGTAATACTCATTTATAGAGTTATTAATGACACCTTAATGAGTAGTTGTGTGTAATATTCATTTATAGAGTTATTAATGAGTAGCCCATTTATAACAAATGATGATCATTGTCATATTTGTTGCATCGATAGCAGAACAAATCCTGAGATATTCGTTGCATAGAAAAAAGAACAAATCTTGAGATATTCGTTGAATCGAAAGCAGATGAAATCCTGAGCAAGCCATACAAATATGCAGTCAATGTTAAACTAATTGGTAGATCTATAGGCTTTCTCACGAAGGATGAATGTTGGAAGTTACTTTGGAGACCAATTGGGAGAATGGAACCATTCGAACTAACAAATTAGCATTACATTGTGCAATATTCGAATAAAGGAAATCATCTAAACACCCTTAGTAGAGGGCCATGGCCGTTATTTGGAGGATGTCTGATGGTGTGGCCTTCGAACGGTTACTTCAAACCTATGAATGGAATTCCAGACCATATAGTCACCTAGATATGAGTGGTGGGACTGCCACCCTACTTCTACCATAGAGAAATTTTTGGACGAGTCAGACAAGCTGTTGGACAACTGATTCGAGTAGACAACCAATCAACAAATTGAAATGGCACGCTTAACCATCGAGATCAATATGAAAAAGCCAATTCATATGGACATCCTCATCCATGGGAGAGAATACAAGATTGAGTATGAATCTTTGCCTAACCTGTGCCTGGAATGTGGTAAACTCAGTCATACGGCAAAAGACTGTAAGAAACAAGATGAAGGAGAAGGAGACCAAGGAGGAACCTTGCCAATAGAATGCAAAGATGATGCAGGTGTGTGATGGATATAAGAGGAGGAGAAATGGCAGGTTTACTATGGCAAAAAGATACTGATGAGCTGACCAATTCGCAATTAAGATGCCAAAAAACCCAAGCAAAAGAGAAAGGGAAGCATGGATAAATACCGAATCCTAAATGAGGAGGAAGCCAAGGGAAGAGAAATGGAAGAAGCTCAAGTGCTGGAAGGAAATAATACTAATGAAAATAATATGGGACCAAAGGTGTGAAGGAAGAAATAGAAGGTTAGAAAGGAACTCAATGTGACCGTCAAGGAACAGAAGAACCACAATGATCAAAATAGTCATGACAAACCTATTGATAAACCCACATAAACTTCTAATAAGACAAACACAGACATCAATAAGGAGGATAGGCACACAATTGTTAACCCAGTGGGAGATGAGGTCACCAAGGTTGAGGCAAGGAAAATGATGAGCCAACTGCATTGGAAATGGTGATAAATGTAAATGAGGATACTTCTAGAAACATAGACACCAATATTCAATTCATCAATTCCAGTAGAAATTCCAAGGTGAAACGAGTAAGGAATAACTCATTATCCACCCTAGTTAATCACCCATATAGAAGAAGTAGTAAAGTGAGGAAGGGCTTAGATGACCTAGGAGGGTCCGCAGGTAATGCCTGATAATCTTTACATTATTACATCACACTAAGTATATTTTCAATGATTAATACAACCATATGGAATATAAGAGTTGTTGATCATGTTAAAGCCAGACACACTCTAAAAAACTTAGTAAGAACTCATGACATCAAGTGGGTGGCCATTGTTGAATCTTATATCTCAGGAAGAGAGGCTACTACAGCCAGTCAAGACCTAGGTTTCTCCAGTTCACACTGAGTGGAAGCAAGGGGCTTTTCAGGAGGCATTTGGGTCCTATGGAATGAAAAAGATTACAACATTCAAATCATAGAAAGCCACAAGTATTATATTCACTTCTCTATCAATGGAAACACTGATATCACTTTCATTTACACATGTCCAAGGCTGAGTGGCCCTTCTATCCTCTGGCAACATGTCCATACCATTAGCCTCAGGACCACAAGTAACTGTATGATTTCATCAAATGAAAAACTAGGCAGCAACAAGTTCAACTACAATGAAGCTACTAGGTTTCAGAACGCCCTAATCCTTGCAAGATTAATAGAAATTGGTAGTGTGGGGCACAAATTCACTTGCAAAATAGCCATCCTCCATGAAAAACTATATAGGAAAGTCACAAATGCAGACAGGATTCAGAAACACAGTAACATGTACTATGAAATACTACCTTGCATCGGGTCTGATCACAACCATGTGGACATTATGAAGAAGAAAAAAAGCAACAATTCTCAACACTTAATCAAATCTTCATGTCTAGATAGAGTCGAATTCCATGAAATCATGAAATCTAATTGGGATAATAATGGCATCTTCCAGGAAGCAATAACAAAAATCCGAAAGCCCATTGTGGAATGGGGTACATGATATGCGAAAGCTAAAAATAAGTAGAAAAATGAACTCATTGCTCATATAAGTAGATTGCAAAAAGCCACAGAAAGAACTTTCTGTCCAAGGAAGGATAGTTCCTGTGCCAACCTGGAACAAAAACTTGACCAATTTTTGCTAGAAGGGGAGGAAGATTGGAAATAACAGAGCCACATCAACTGGTTCAGTATGGTGATAGGAATAATAAGTTTTACCATGCTTTTATCAGAAATCAAAGAAGAATAAATCTCATCCCCACCCTCCGACACATGGATGGAAGCTGTTCTACTAGAGAGGATCTAAAAAAGGCCATCAATGATCACTTCCAATTGATTTTCACTAGTGTGGTCTCATTATCTTAGGAAGACATGGACGTCCTCCCAGGATGCTTCACAAAGCTGAGGAATGAACAATTGAGAGACATGTCTACTGCACCAATATAATATGAGATATAGAGAAATCTTAAGGATCTCAATCCTTACAAGGCGGATTGCCCAGATGGCATTGATAATGCTTTCCTACTAGAAATTACGAGAGATGGGAAACTGCCCAAAGAATACAAGGCACGTCAATCAGACGCCCACAGCCGATAGAACCGTCCGTCGTCTGGCAATCATGGCCACTGGCGATAGAAATGTCAGGGAGATGGGCAAGCAGGGCAAGGGGAGAAGTAGGGCTGTTTAGGATTGGGCCACTCCTGTGACAACGGAGAACAGATGACTGTCGGCGGAAGGTGCAGGGAAGAGATGTTGAAGAGGAGGAAATCCGGCGGCTGAGCCTGCTGACGGTGGCGAAGGAAGTGGCGGCTGAGCCTGAGTTGAGGAATGAACAATTAAGGGACATGTCTATTGCACCAATATAATATGAGATATAGAGAAATCTTAAGGATCTGAATCCTTACAAGGAGGATGGCCCAGATGGCATTGATAATGCTTTCCTACTGGAAATTGTTGCTTTGTCAGTGCAGGTCAGGGGAAATCGAAGCAGACCTACCTCACGATCGAAGTCGAAGCAGGGCTAGCTAACGCCGGCGGCTGTTGCTTCCGCTGGGACGGGGGGTCCTCACACCGGAGACCATTGCGGAACGGGGGTCCTCTTCACGAGCAGGGAGAGCTCATGCCGCGGCCATTGCTTCCGCTGGGACGGGGGCGCTCTTGCAGGCAGTCGGTGCTCTTGCAGGCAGTCGGCAGCCGAGGGGCGTCGTCACTCGGGGGCGAAGGTCGTCCGTCGAGGGGGGTGCTCTTGCAGGAAGTCGGCAGCCGAGGGGCGCCGTCACTCACGGGGGGGAGGCCGTCCGTCGTCGTTCGTAAGCGGCAAACAAGAAATGCGGGGGTGGGGGCGCAAGGGGAGGAACTGTTTCCACTAATCCAACTTCTAATTACTAATTAGTGGGGCGGGAATTTTTGGTGGGAACCCTGGTGAGGGAATTTTTGGATTCTAGAAGGATTTTAGACCTTCACTAATTGTCTTTTCCATAAAAAATTTGGCTGAAGGAAATTAGTTCATTTGTGTAGGACGATCTTTCATAAAAACTCAATATTTTTGAAGGGTTTTACTCCTTCACAAATAACCTTCACTAAAAACCTATTTTTTTGTAGTGACTTATACTATACATTTTGTATTTTAATGACATGTAAATAAAACATGTGCAATATCTGAGGTATTGTACATCTCGTACTGTACATCTCATACTGTACGTCATGTAGTTTACGTCTTGATTTGTACGTAAATTGAGATCAATGGTTCTGATCATCAGAAACTATCACTTAAAAATGACAGTGATCTTCATTCAATATTGCACGTCTCGTACTGTATGTCTTGTACTGTATGTCTTGTACTTTACGTAAAATGGGATCAACGATTGCATTTGTAAAATTGTGTAAAATAAAGAAAAAATGATCAATGTATCGTTCAAGTAAACTTATCGATATAAAATTACATATAAATGGTAAATGTATAGTAGTTATGGATTTGTGAAAGAATATGGACGTACTGTATGTTTGTATGTACGTCTGTACAAGTGCGAATTTGAATACTTCTAAAAATAGAAGGAACTAGCAATGAACAAAAACTTGAATTTAAATGTTTTTCATAATTTGTGGTGGAATTAGATATCGCTATTAATATTTGTGGGGTAGTTGATGCATTATCTGTAGTTTGCATGGGCTGTAATGCAAAATCTGACTGCAGGTAAAATCTCTCTTGGAAGCGTTGTTGAGCACGTTTTTACAAATTCTAAGTGGATTAGTGGGTGGGAAACTAACTATGGTTTGAATTATCCTTTCCCCAATGCGGAACACAGGCCCGTCCTCGGGGTCTATCCATGTTGAGAACATGCGGCAAAGCTCAACTTAAGTGAGGATTTGTTGCACCCACATTTAGAGGGTGTAGGCTACTTCTTCTTTGAGTTACCCACATTTAGAGGGTGTAGGCTACTCCTTTGAGTAGTTTACACGTGTACAAGCAGATACAGATTACGGACCTAAATCATTTTCAATTTACGTGTGACATTCTTCTAAGTAAGGAGCGGACATGTCCTATAGAAATTCTATAAGACAACCAATCACAATGTAATGTTGTCTTCTCACTCCTCTTTAAAACCCAACCTCCTAAAAAAATAAAGAGAGAGAAATATAAAACGATGCCCTATAACGAAATCCTATTGGATCTTACCAAATTTCTATAGGACCCGTCATATAGGACCCGTTCTATAGAACAGGCGTCCCTCCATGATTGCCGTGTTTCATTATGCAACGCTGTAATTAATATAGCACCTGGGAATCTTGGTCCCATGGAAGACTGCGGCCAGTACGCTGGAAGGTTTTGAGGTGGTGCCGCTGCGGTATCACCTATGTGCTTCTTCAGTAGGCTCACATGGAAGACGGGATGGCTATATCTTGGATTAGGGTGGGAGCTGTAATTTGTATGTGACTTTATCGTTCGTTCCAGGATTTGGAAAGGACCGAAGTAACGAGGTGTTATCTTGTTGTTGGGGCAGAGGTCAAATTGTTAGATATGCTGTAGCAGCCATGTAGATAGCATGAGTTAATCTCAATGTAGTGCAACAAGTACATGTGATAAAAGTAGTTTTGTCTCTAGTGCAAATGACAAATAAGTTTTATTCCATATTGCTCACTCCTATAACTTTTGTGGTCCTCATATGTAGGATCACATGGGGTACTAGTGTCCAAAGGGTCTTAGGAGGGAGGTATGCTCAACGCCTTGGTAGGTGGGGCTACCACATCACAATGCACACACACATGTGCGCCACGCCTCACCTCGTCTAGCCAGGTATGGGATCGAGCTCAAACTTGTGGCTCGTGATTTCTTTCCTATTTAGATTTATTAATCCTAACTGGAAAGTATTTCTCTTTTGTGGATTTTTCCTTAATATGTACAAAAAGCGACCAAGTGTTTGCGTCTTAATGGAAATATGAATTGCGTATTGATAACCTCCCATTTTGTGACGTTATCTTATTAGTTCTCCTTAATTTTCCATACTCTTTCTTAGATAAATTAGATAGAATCATTAACTTTTTACTTTATTGCTGATATACCAATAAACTAACTTATCTTCTTTATCATTACAGGAAAACACAAAAAAATTACAAAGACTCCATACGGTCCCAAGACCGCATGAAGGTCATACGGTCCCACGACTGCATGAAGGCCATACGGTCCCAAGACCGCATGAAGGTCATACGGTCCCAAGACCGCATGAAGGTCATACGGTCCCAAGACCGCATGAAGACCATACAGTCCCAAGACCGTATGAAGGCCATACGGTCCCAAGACCGCATGAAGGCCATACGATCTCAGAGACCGCATAAAGGCAAACGGTTTGAGAACCCCAAATGGTCTCAAGACCGTTTGGGCTCAACTTAAGCCTATAAATAAGACCCCAAGGGTCACCTCAAAAAGGGGGATCTCTCAGGCGCCCAAAGGCTGCCTCTCCAGTTCCAGAGCAATTCCATCCTTCATCCATCGCCCCAAGGCTTCCGGCTTGAGGTCCACGTCCCATCATCAAGCTACATTCTCTCTCATCAACAAAGAAGGTGGGAAGAGAAGATCCGTCATCAAGCAGCCACAAAGTGTGAAGATCGTTGCTCTCTCCACCAAGGGTTCAACCTTCCCTCCTCCATGGAGATGTCGTTCTTTCTCTCTCTTCTCGCCTCCTCCCTTGCTCTTGAGATGAGCGAGTAGTCCTTTTCACTAGGGTGCGGGGAGTAGCCCCGCTACCCATGTTTTCATTTCATGCAATGTAATTCAATTGTTTGCAATAGAGATACTCCCCTTTTTGGCTCAACATCAATCGTTTAATGAATGCTTGTTGCTTGATCACCAACTCGTGTTACTTATTGTCTCTTGGTATGAATTGTCTACGTTTATACCCTTAGATCTGAATATCGATTGAATGTTGGTTCTAGATATATGTAGTCACCATATGTTTGTTTCGGTATCTAGGAGTGATTTCATGAGTGGAGTAAACTCACTCCCATCGTTGCACTTTCATACTATGAAATGGAATCAGTTGACGTATGGAAGTGCAACCTTGGTAAGGTCGAGGAACACACTTCATGAAGGAGTAATGCAAAGCAAGTGACCATTCGTTAGGGGATGGCTGGCATTGTAATACTCCACACTCCTCGTAGTTAGTTATCCGAAAGGAAACTAAGTCTAGGAAGATACTAGCTGATTAGTTTCTCTTTGCAGGTCTTTTTATTATGTTGCATGTTTATGATCCATGTGTAGTGGTGTGAAACCCGACAACATCCTAGTGGTTTTAATCATTGTCTACAACCTTAGTTTCTACTTTCTTGCTTTTACTTTCCTCGCATCTAGTTTAAACAATCAAATCAAACTTTCGATCTAAATATCAATCGTTGAGTAGTTAAGCACGGTTAAAACGTTTTCCATCTTGTTTAACTCTAAACAAGACCGTTGTCCCGTGGATCCGACCCTTAAACTATATTACGATAAGACTTCCGCGTGTCTTAGCACACGCGGGTGGAGATCTTACCATAATACAAGCAAGGCTAAACTTAGAGATTCATCATCTCTAGGATTTTTAGTGGCGTTGCGAAACTCCATCAAAAATTGGCGTCGTTGCCGGAGACAACAGAACGATTTAGCTTTTACTTAACAACTTCTTGGTTGATTAGGATTTTACACTTTTCCTTGATAACTACTCCAAATCTTCTTGATTTCTTTGTTTCCTTCCATCATCTTAACGTGTGATTTTCTTTCTACTCAGGTAGAAAATGTGTATGCAAACCCCGCATCACATCGGATTCTCCCCTGAACCAGAGTACGACTCTGAGGTAGAAAGAAGTTTCCACCGAAGGATTAGACTTAATCGCCAAAGAGCCAGACAAATGGCTGAAGAGCAACGCCTCGTTGCGGAGAGAGTTAACGCCGCCATAGCGGCACAAAGAGCACAACTCATCGCTGACACTCGTGCTCAAGTGCAATCCTAGATTCGATCTAAGGAACAAGCTCGCATCCAAGCCGAGAATGCTGCTGCTCAATTAGCATTAAGAAGTAAGCAACTTTGAGATTACACAGTCCCAAAGAATTATGAAGATGATCACCCAGTCCGACCACCAATTATCAACATTCCAAGCTTTGAAATCCAGACGCAATGGATCCAGATCATGCAAGGCATCTCTTTCTCTGGAGGACCGGGAGACGATTGCATGGATCATCTTAAGAGATTCAAGTCACTCTGCCGACTTGTACCTCAAGCAGGAGTTGCTCTTGAAGCTATAATGTTACACCTCTTCCACTTCACCTTATCTGGGAGAGCTCTAAGCTGGTACAATGCTTTAGATAGGCATCCTATCATCACTACTTGGACTCCTTTAGAAGAAAAATTTCTTGAGAAATTCTTTCCACCTTCACTAACCTATGAGATAAGGGGACAAATTAATCACTTTTCCCAACTACCTGGAGAAACACTTGCGGAAGCTTGGGAAAGATTCAAGGAACTCCTGAGGAAGTGTTCTCACCATGGCATATCTCAAAATCAACTGATAGAAACATTCTATAGAGGAGTAAGTGATGATATCAAACAATTTTTAGATTCCTCATCTGGGGGAAACTTTATGAGAAAGAACTATGAAGATGCTTGGAATATAGTTACGATAGGGGCCGAGAACCAATCTAATTGGGGAAGGTCATCTAATCAAACCAAAGGAGTTCTTAAAGTTTACAAAGCTGAAGAATCCACGGAACTCAAGGCTATTGCAGAGGCCCTGAAGACTATTGCTAACAAGCAACAAGCTCTCGAAACTTCTTTCGGAGTGTACGACAAGAAGAAAAGCTCTCAGGTTCAACAAGTAAAAGCTGCTACCGGAACTTGTGAAGCCTGTCATGCATCTGATCATCCCACATTATCATGTGGCCTGTTATACAATGTTATGATGGATTTACAACCACCAGTTCCGCAATATGAACCCATTACTGACCACCCCGAGGACCAAATGCCGGAGCAAGTCAACTCCATTCACTCAATACCCGACCAAGTGTATTACAATCCAGACAAACCAAGAAATCACCCTGGTTTCCAATATGGAAATTCTGCAGGAACTGCCAATCCTCAACAACAGACGCAAGGTGGATCTTTCAGCAAACAACCACCAGGATTTCAGAATAACTTCGCCCAAAATCAAGGGAATTATAGAAATGGGTTCCAACGATCCAATTATCCTAGGAATCCCTCTTATCAATACCCAGGACTGCACCCACAGCTGCAACAACCTCAGTTGCAGCAACCACAACAACAGCAGCTGACAGCACCTCCACAGCAACCCCAGGGGCAACAAGTCACTCAATATCAACAGAGGAGTGCTCCTCCCCAACCATCTGATGAGATATCTTTGATTAGGCAGATGCTACAATCTCATCAAACCATGCTTGCGAACCAACAGGCTCAACAAAAGGCAGTGGAGGCCCAATTAGCACAGATTGCTGCTCAGTTGAAACCACCAGCAGGTACCTTCGCTGGGCAACCAGAGGCAAACCCAAGGCATGACCAAAATAGACCTGAGCAACTGAATGCTGTCACCACAAGGTCTGGTCGTGTCCTTCCTGATACCATTAGAATCATCCATGATGATGATGATGTAGCTATTCTTTCACCAACAGAAAGCTCAACTCATGAAAAGGAAAAATGCACTAAAACTACTGAAAGAGAAAAAGAAAAGGGACCTATGCCAGAAGCTCCACTCAGAATTCCTTATCCGGACAGGCTGAAAGGAACCAAAATGGACACTAGGTTCCAGAAATTCAAGGAAGCTATGAAGAAACTGTACATTGATATCCCATTTCTAGATGCTCTTTCTGAAGTGCCCGCTTGGGCCAAATACCTGAAAACCCTGCTGTCGAGAAAATATATGACAGAAGAGCATGAAACAGTGAAACTAGCTCAGACCACTTTAGATATTCTGCTTAACAAAATGCCAAAGAAAAAGAAGGACCCAGGATCCTTCGGTATTCAGTGTTCGATTGGAAATGGCTCCAGCAAAAAGGGATTAGCAGATCTAGGAGCGAGTATATCCATTATGCCCTATTCTATGTGTAAAAGATTAGGCTTCACTGATTTGTTACCTACGACAATGACAATTCAGTTAGCCGACTCTACCATAACTGCTCCCCTTGGAATTATTGAAGATATACCCGTCAGGATAGGAACAAATTCTTATGTTCCGTGCGATTTCGTTATTATGGACATACAAGAAGATCTAAGATACCCGATAATCTTCGGAAGACCCTTCCTAGCTACCGCCCGAGCACTCATCGATGTAGAAGCGGGAACGATTATCCTGAGACTTGGGAAGGAAGCTTTTCAATTCAGAGTCCTTAACAGCATGAAAGGACCAAGCATTCAAGAGGAAGTTTTTCTCCTAGATGCTATATATCAAATGTCCCAGTTAGAAATGTTCGAACCCTCTGATGAGTTGGAAAGTGCCTTGACAAACCCGGAAGTAGAATTTTCGGCAAATAAACTAGTGCAACAATGCCTTCAATACTTAGAAAAAGCTGAAGAAGCCCCAACAGCCACCTTTGAAGAACTCAAGGATGTCACCATTATAGAAGCAACCGAGCAACCTAAGGCCCCTGAAATGAAAGCCTTACCCGAGGGACTCAAACATGTCTTCCTTGACAGCGAGAAACTTTGTCCAGTGATTATCAGCTCTACTCTGGAAGAAGACCAAGAAAACAGACTTCTTGATGAGCTAAAGAGACACAAGAAAGCTATCGGATATAAGATGACTGACTTAACTGGTATAAATCCAGCTTTATGCATGCACAGATTGCCTATGGTGGAAGAATTCAAACCATCAAGGGAACATCAAAGGAAGTTGAACCCTAATCTCAAGGAGGTAGTTCGCATCGAGGTTCTCAAACTTCTGAAGGCAGGTATCATCTACCCAATCTCGCATTCTCAATGGGTAAGCCTCGTGCAGGTGGTCCCGAAAAAAGGGGGGACCACTGTTGTTCTTAATGATAAGAATGAACTGGTACCTACTAGAACAGTAACTGGGTGGAGAATGTGCATAGATTACAGAAAACTTAATAAAGCAACAAGGAAACATCATTTCCCCTTGCCCTTCTTGGATGAAGTTCTCGAACGTCTCGCTCACCAAAATTTTTTCTGTTACCTTGATGGATATTCAGGATTTTACCAAATTCCAATCCATCCTGAAGATCAAGAAAAAACAACCGTCACTTGTCCTTTTGGAACATATGCCTTCCGAAGAATGCCTTTCGGGTTATGCAACGCACCCGCAACCTTCCAAATATGTATGACTGCTATCTTCGCCGGACTAACAGAATCTATCATGGAAGTCTTCATGGATGATTTTTCTGTATACGAAGATTCTTTTGATAACTGTTTACTCAATCTAGGAAATGTCTTACAAAGATGTGAGGACGCCAACCTGATCTTGAATTGGGAAAAATGTCACTTTATGGTGACTGAAGGTGTGGTCCTAGGACATCGAGTAAGTGATAAAGGGATTGAAGTAGATAAAGCAAAGGTCGATGTCATCTCAAAGCTAACTCCACCTAAAGACATCAAAGGAGTCAGGGCATTCCTTGGCCATGCAGGATTCTACAGAAGATTTATAAAAGATTTCTCAAAGATAGCAAAGCCAATGACTCACTTGCTGATCAAAGAAGCATATTTTATTTTTAATCAAGAATGCCTTAATAGCTTCACGACTATGAAGAATGCCCTTATCTCTGCCCCTATTCTAAGAGCTCTTGACTGGTCACAACCATTTGAAATTATGTGTGACACTAGCGATTATGCTATAGGGGCAGTCCTTGGACAAAGGATCGACAAAAAGCCTCATGTTATATATTATGCCTCCAAGACGCTTGATGAGGCACAAAAGAATTATACTACTACTGAAAAAGAGTTTCTGGCAGTTATCTATGCTTTTGAAAATTTTCGGTCTTACCTAATAGGGTCAAAAGTCATAGTATATACTGACCATTCTGCTATATGATACTTGATCCAAAAACAAGATGCTAAACCCTGACTTATCAGATGGGTGTTAATGCTTCAGGAATTTGATCTAGAGATTAAAGACAAAAGCGGGGTTGAAAATGTCATCGCGGATCACCTCAGTCGCATTGAAGCTAAATACACCGATGAATTACCCATCCAAGACTCTTTACCGGATGATCAACTAATGAAGATTACTATTGGATTTCCTTGGTATGCCGACATTGTGAATTATTTGGCAACAGGAATCATCCATCCGTCTGCATCATATCATGACAAAAAGAAATTCCTTCACGACGCTAAGCAGTATTTCTGGGATGAGCCCTACCTATTCCGCTTATGCGCTGAAGGACTCTTTCGCCGATGCATTCCAGAAACAGAAATCATCCCAGTTTTAGAGCACTGTCACTCAGGCCCTACTGGGGGGCACATGAGCTCTAAGAAAACCGCTCTTAAAATTCTTCAATCTGGTTTTTACTGACCAACCATCGCAAAGTATGCACATGAATACGTGCGATCATGTGACAAATGCCAACTCTCCGGAGGAATAACCAAACGGAAAGAAATGCCTTTGAATATGTGGCAAGAAGTCGAACTCTTTGATGTTTGGGGAATAGATTACATGGGTCCCTTCCCCCCATCTTACGTATTCACGTACATTCTAGTTGCTGTGGATTACGTCTCAAAATGGGTGGAAGCTCTACCGACCACTTCCTCTGATTCCAAACCAGTCATCAAAATGTTTAAAGAAATAATATTCCCCAAATTTGGCGTTCCAAGAACAATAATATCTGATGGCGGATCTCATTTTCTGGAGCGGAGTTTCGAAGCACTTTTAAGAAAATATGGAGTCAACCACAAAGTTTTCACACCTTATCACCCACAGACTTGTGGGCAGGTTGAAGTCTCTAATAGGCAACTCAAAGCTATTTTGGAAAAAACTGTTAATAGGCACCGCACAGACTGGTCTACCAAACTTCCTGACGCTTTATGGGCCTATCGCACAACTTTCAAAACACCAATTGGAACAACACCGTTTCGATTGGTGTATGGGAAGTCGTGTCATCTACCGGTAGAATTAGAACATAAAGCTTGGTGGGCTATCAAGCAATTGAACCTTGATCTCAAAAGTGCCGGTGAATCTAGACAACTTCAATTACAAGAATTGGAAGAACTGTGAATGACAACATACCACAATGCCAGAATTTACAAAGAACAAACCAAGATGTGGCATGATGGCCACATAAAAAGAAAGGATATAATCATCGGAGATAAGGTTCTCCTATTCAATTCCAGACTGAAATTGTTTCCTGGAAAACTACGTACAAAATGGTCGGGGCCTTTCACAATCAAACATATTTACCCGACAGGAGCAGTTATTATCCTTGATGATAACGGGGGAGAAAGAACCGTCAATGGTCATAGATTAAAGAAATACTACACTCCAGCAGACAAATTATCAAGACAAACTATAGAGATCCAAGATCCTATAACATCAGCATAGCTGGAGCAGAATTTTGTCGAGCCAGCGACGTTAAACCAAAGCGCTTCTTGGGAGGCAACCCAAGACCTGAGTATCACCTTTTCTAATTTTCTAGTCTTTTATTTTCTTTTAAACTTTATTTGCTTTCTTTAAGTTCTTTCATCATTAATCTAAAACAAACATAAAAACACAAGGTCTTAAAAACAAAATCCTTAGCGGTTAGGGGCGCACCCCCCTAACCCTATAAATACCCCCCCTCGCCCCCCGTTCTTTCTTCTACAATCCCGAATTCTCGACTTCCCTGTTTCATTCCAGAGCTTCGTTTTCGCGCTCGTTTCCCTCTCTGACGCTGCTGTCGTCTCCACCGCTGTTTCATCACCTCGCCGTCGACTCAGCTTTTTCGCTGTCGTCTCCGGCTCCGTCGTTGTCCCCGCGCATTGCCGCGCTCCTACTCTGCTGCTCGCCGCGCCCAACATTCTCGCCACCCTCATTACCAGGTAGACCACCCAGCAGTTCGTTGGTTTACACCACCGCCAGACGGTCACGGTTTTTCGAACTCTGTCGTCGCCACCATCGCCGTCAGTAACGTCGGCATGCTTACCCTTCGTCGCCGTCGCAGTTCCCTGCCAACGAATGGCCACACAGTTCGTCTCCCACGCGGTTCATCTCCCTTTCAGTCTCCAAACCGTTTGGGACCATTCGGTCTCAAAACCGTTTGGGACCATTCGGACTCCAAACCGTTTGGGACCATTCGGTCTCCAAACCGTTTGGGACCATTCGGTCTCCAAACCGTTTGAGACCATTCGGTCTCTAAACCGTTTGGGACCATCCGACCTCCAAACCGTTTGAGACCAAATGGTCTCAAGACCCTTTGAGACCAAACGGTCTCAAAACTATTTGAACTCAACCAATCTAATAAACCTCAAACTCCAATAACATTACTTTGTTATAATTTCAAATTTAAGAATTCTAACTATTGTTTTCTTGTCAATAATTTTAGAATGACGTCACCTTCCAAGCAACCTCAAGGAACAGCTGATGCCCCTTTCTGGACAAGGGAACAATTAGAAGATGATCGTGACAAACTACAACAAGTTGTAGATAACTATGAAATGACTGGAAGGGTCCCGACAAAGGTGAACCTGCTCAAAGTCATGCATGAGATCAAACGCATCAACAGATGCTTAGCTGAGCCACCCTCTGAAGAAGAGGTTGAGGAAATTTCATCTGACGAGGCCTCGGAATATCAGCCTTCCCCCGAGGCAGAATCACCCACTGCAAAGTCTAAGGAGAAAAGAAAAGCCCAAGCAACCACATCAAAACCAGCACCCAAGAAAAGGGCCAGTGATGCGATGATTTTGAGTCGCATTTATAGACCGTTTTCATATGTGTTTTGTGCCTTAATTACTCATTTTCATGGATAATATCGCATAATTCACTTAATTTGGTCTTTGCCATCATTTTATATCAAATCCCCTTTATTTCATTATTTTAAGCATTATTGATCATCCTATCATAAATCGTGTGGATTTACTTGGTCTTGTTGTGCAATTTCAGGAAAAACAAGTACCTGCATCCGTCGATACCATCGACGGATGTCGATACCATCGACCAAGCCACAGGTTGTCAGCCGAGAAGAGCAATAAAGAGTCGATACCATCGACGCCCATGTCGATGACATCGAGATGTCTACAGGTTGCTGGCGAGGATGAAGTCGATACCATCGACGCAAGTCGATGCCATCGACTCGAGGAGAGCTACAATGTCGCTAAAAGCCAAAACCGACACTACAGGAGTCGATACCATCGACACCCCAGTCGATGGTATCGAGATCACCACAGGCGCTCAGAATAAAAGAAAGGAAAGCGGCCGCTAATCTGCTGGGTCGATACCATCGACCCGCGTCGATGGTATCGACGCCGGCAGATATGCGTTGGATTTGTTTTGATCGTGATCGGACGGCTGTTGTTATTTGACGACCTAATTAGGGACTTATACCTAATGACGGCCGCCCTCACGGGGGGGATTATCACGTTTTTGGATTGCACGAGTGCCGAGGAGGAGAGAAAGGAGAACGGAGGCCGAGAAGCTCATCCCGGGTGATTCGGACGCTGCCGGAGACGATTTCCACCACCGTGAGGCGGGGAAGCTCGTGTTCTACGCCAAGGATCCACCGGTTCTTCTCCGTTCAGGGGTTTTCCCATTTATTTCATGTTTTTCTTATGAATTCCCCAATTTCTACCATGTATTCGTGTAAGATGAACATGAGAGGCTAAAACCCTCAATCTTTAGGACCGGGATTAGCCCGGGGATACATTGTATGATGATTTTATAGTGATAATTCATATTTTTCTCTCATATCCGTGGTACAAATTCGTTTTCTCTATTGCTATTGTTATGCTTGATCACCATAATAATAAATTAATGCCCTTAATCACTTCGACAGAAGGATTAACGGTTGAAAAGAGACGAATTCTGCATTAATTAATAAAACCCTTGACTAAGGAGTTGTAAAATTAATGGTGGGAACTGAGGGACCGATCTTAATGCGCTTAGTTTAGGGGAATGATTACTATGACGATGGAATCAACCTAAACCTAAGTAGTAGATTACACCACGACAGTGGGTAATTCTCATTTCAGGCCACTACCCGGATAGAGAGAGAAGTGTGAGGAATTATATGAAATCTAATGCAATGTTGACCCGCGGTGAAACCGCCATCCTAAAGATACCTCTTTAAATTGATTAAATTAACCCTTAATCGATTGTTTTCTTTGTTTGATTTTTATTTTCTTTTTAATTTGAACAACAAAACCCTACTTTGTTAATCGGTCTAGCTGATTGCGATTAGTTAGTAAAAGTCTCCAATAATTCACGTATCCCTGAGTTCGACTCGGGCCTCACAAGGCCTATATTACTCGACGCGTATACTTGCGTTTAAGCGCGTAGTAAAATACACGTCAAGTTTTTGGCGCCGTTGCCGGGGATACGGCGAATTATTGGCACTTTGAGTGCTAAGAGCGGCCACTCTAGGCCACATTTTTTTTATTTTAAAAAAAAACATTTTCAAAAATTCCTTCACTCCTTTATAGTTGTGTTTACTCTGTCAAAGCATTGTACTGAACCCGATTTTCAAAATTTTCAGGTACTTGCATGGTGTACACACGCAGTAGATACTACGAGGATCACTCACCTCAGGTTCCGTTTGGGGGATCTGGAGACAGAGAGTACTTCGAGCAGGAGCAAGAAGAGGAACACATTAGTGATATAAATTCTGAATTTGAGCAAGAACAAGAAGAAGAAATGGCTGAACCACAAACGATATGGGAAAAGATCAAGGCGTCTTCTTCATCGGCGTCGAAGGGGCCTATTAAGAAACAAGGGCTCAATATTCCCACTTACAAGATAGATCCATCATTGATCAATCTAGTCAAATCCAACGCATTTCATGGGTTGAAGAATGAAGATCCGGTTGCTCACATTAGTCAGTTCGTCGAGAACTGTGATATGGTGAAGATTGATCGCTTCCCACAAGACGTGCTCTATCTCAAGTTATTCCCAAGTTCTTTGGCGGGAGTAGCAAGAGAGTGGCTCCACAACCTCGATGACGAGTTTGTTGAGTCATGGGATCACATGGTGGAGGTGTTCTTCGAGAGGTTCTTCCCTCCCGAGAAGACCAATGACATGATCCGGAAGATCCACAATTTCACCCAACAGGCGGGTGAGACGTATTCTGAGACTTGGGAGCGATTCCAAGTCATGCTGAGGAGATGTCCACACCATGGATTGGACAAGGAGACCCAGGTGAAGATCTTCTATTTCGCTCTCTCCGAGCATGATAGAAGCAACTTGGATTTGGCAGGTTCTGGATTTTTCTTAAATAATACCGACACAAGATGCTGGGAAATATTGAAGAATATGGCACGAAAACAATCTTGGGGAGAGAGAGAGCGAGGCCCAGTTGAGCAAGCGAGAGTTTCCATTGAGTCTAAGGCAATTAAAGAGCTGAATGAGAAGATGGATCTTCTCGCTAAGAAGTTGCTACAGAAAGAAGACAATGAGTCCGAGGATGAGGCTCAGGTCAAGTACATAAGGCAACAACAGGGGTACAGGAACAACGATTACTCATGGCGGAAGGACAAGAAATTTTCATGGAAGGATCCAAACAACTTCCTACAAGATCCGGACGCCAAGCCTGCATCGGCCACGGAGGATAAGAGCACGGAGTTGCTCAATCAAGTCATAAAGCAAAATCAAGGGTTGATGAACACTTTTGGGCAGCAAATAAAGCAACAAGGTGAATACATGAACCAGTTCAGGCAGACGTTGCAGAGCCACGGGGCTCAAATGCGGACTATAGAGACTTCCATGGCACAGATGGTAGCGGAAATTGCAAGCTTGAAGAAGCCGGCACATCCGGGTTTTCCGGGGAACACCAATGTTCCCGGGGGAAACCAACAGGCCAAGGCCATATTGTTGAGAAGCGGTAAAAAGGTGCTTAATCCAAGGGAGGATGACACAAGCACACCGAAGGACACAGTCGAAGAAGCAACCGCTAAGGAGCAGCCCGCACCGGTCATAGAGCAAATTGATGACACGACCGAAGATGGTAAGGAAGGACAAGCCACTGAGGAAGAACCGCAGAAATTAACTCCCTATGTGCCACCTCATCAAAGGGCACATACCGTTCCGGTTCCATATCCAAATAGTGCAAAGGCAAGAAAGGTGGATGCACAGTTTAAGAAATTTCTGGACAGCTTTAGGAAGTTATCTGTGAATATTCCCTTGTTAGAGGCAATTGAACAAATCCCGTCTTATGGAAAGTTTCTTAAAGATGTAATCACCAAGAAGAGGAAGATACCTGACACTGAGGTTGTGGTATTGAAGGAGCAAGTGAGTGCTTTTATTATGGGCACTTTGCCGCCAAAGCGACATGATCCCGGGTGTTTCAATATTTCATGCTTTATCGGGAAGTTCAAATTTGGCGAAGCGCTTTGTGATTCCGGGGCAAGCATCAATCTGATGCCCCTTTCTACATTCAAGAAACTTGGATTGAAGGAGTCAAGGCCAAGCAACATGACTATCTAATTGGCCGACAATTCTGTGGTGAAACCATATGGAATCTGTGAGGATGTTTTGGTAAAGGTAGACCGCTTTGTTTTTCCCGCTGATTTTGTCGTGATGGAGATGCAAGACGAACACGGCAATGAGTTACTCCTTGGTCGCCCATTCCAAGCTACAGCTGATATGATCTTGGAGATGGGGAGAGGTCGCTTGACCTTAGGCATTGCGGATGATCGCTTTGAGATGGTCATGCCCAATAGCAATACATCTACGAAAGCAAAGGCACAGTGCAACATGGTGAAGCATGTGGAAAGCAATATCTCACTTTGTCTCGGGAAGCCATTTTTAGATATGGCCCATGTGATGAGCAGGATGGATAATGGGACCTTGGCGGTAGACCTTATGGAGCAAACGAAAGTTGTCTCTTTATGCAAGGCTGTCGGGTTTCCAAATGATGAGGATGAGGACATCCCACCTTCGTGGGAGGATGATGTGATAATTACTTCTGTCTGTGATGCATATCCGGAATTGCCTCTAGAGGCGTGTTTGCTTAACGTCACTTATGATTGGATGCGGAGTACTTCACTCAAGGAGTGCGCCAAAATGCTTCAAATGCTTCCATGTTTCTACACGAGGCACTATGAAGATTTGGGTACACTGCCCCCACCGCTACAATCATCTCTTATCTGCCCACCTGATCTGGAGTTAAAGCCATTGCCCCCGCACCTGAAGTACGTCTTTCTAGCTGAGGAGGACAAGTTGCCAGTGATTGTTTCTGCATACTTGAGTGCGAATGAGGAGGAACAGCTACTGATAGTGCTCAAGAACCACCGTGGAGCCTTTGGGTGGTCTGTGGCGGACATCAAGGGGATATCCCCTACACTTTGTCAACATAAGATTCGGCTTGAGGAGGGAGCCAAGTGAGTCATACAGCCTCAAAGACGTCTAAATCCAAGCATGATGGAGGTTGTCAAAAAGGAAGTCATTAAGTTGCTTGCTGCAGGGATTATTTATGCAATATCCAATTCGACATGGGTGAGTCCCACACAGGTAGTCCCTAAAAAGGGGGGAATCACTGTCACTACAAATCTTCTAAATGAACCTGTCACCACCCGATTGGTAACCGGGTGGCGTGTATGCATTGATTACCGCCGATTGAACGCCGCAACTTTGAAAGATCATTTTCCATTGCCATTCATTGATCAGATTTTGGAACGCTTAGCCGGTCGGTCGCATTTTTGTTTCCTAGATGGTTATTCGGGGTACAACCAGATTTCTATTGATCCTTTGGATCAAGAGAAGTCTACGTTTACATGTCCCTATGGGACTTTCTCCTACCGCCGTATGCCATTTGGTTTATGCAATGCGTCGGCGACTTTTCAACGCTGCATGCTCGCCATATTCTCTGACATGGTGGAGCGGTGTCTCGAAGTCTTCATGGACGACTTCTCGGTTTATGGAGCGTCTTTTGATGAATGCCTTTACAATTTAGATAAGGTATTGCAGCGGTGCGAGGACACACACTTGGTCCTCAATTGGGAGAAATGTCACATGATGGTGACAGAAGGAATTGTGTTAGGACACAAGGTGTCTAGCAAGGGTCTAGAAGTAGACCCCGTAAAAATTGAGGTGATTTCTAAGCTACCCCCACCAAATTCTGTAAAAGGGGTGAGAAGCTTTTTAGGACATGCTGGGTTTTATCGGCGCTTTATCAAGGATTTTTCAAAAATCGCAAAGCCATTATCGGAATTGTTGGAAAAGGACGCAGTTTTTGATTTCAATGAGAAATGTCTTCACGCATTCGAGGTTTTGAAGGAAAAGCTGATTTCGGCTCCGGTTGTTCAAACGCCGGATTGGACAAAGCCTTTCGAGTTGATGTGTGATGCGTCTGACTATGCTGTGGGGGCTGTTTTGGGGCAAAGGGTAGATAACAAGCCTGTTGTGATTTTCTACGCCTCAAAAACACTTAATGATGCTCAATTAAATTACACAACCACGGAAAAGGAGTTACTTGCTGTTGTATTTGCTTTTGAGAAATTTCGGCAATACTTAGTGGGTTCTAAGGTGGTTGTGTGGACGGATCACGCCGCAATAAAATATTTGATGGAGAAGAAGGATGCTAAGCCTAGACTAATTAGGTGGATTTTGCTCCTACAAGAATTCGATATTGAAATCAAGGACAAGTCGGGAATTGAAAATGTGGTGGCTGACCACTTGTCTAGGTTAGAGAGGGTCGATGAACAAGGTTTGCATATACCCATTACCGAGACCTTTCCCGACGAACAACTTCTAAAAATTGATTCTAAAGAACCATGGTTTGCGGAAATTGTGAATTATCTAGCTTGCGGGATCATCCCGGAAGATTGATCTTATCAAGAGAAGAAGAAATTCTTCCATTCATTGAGATACTATTTTTGGGATGACCCAATATTGTTGAAGCAATGCAGGGATGGTATTCTTCGCAGGTGCGTGCCGGAGGTAGAGTACGAAAGTGTTCTACATCATTGTCATGCGTCGCCTACGGGAGGACATCATGCTAGCTCACGGACAACAGCTAAGGTGTTGGAGAGCGGCCTTTATTGGCCCACTTTGTTCCGGGACGCCTATGATTTTGTTAGGCAGTGTGACCCGTGCCAGCGTGCAGGTAATATCTCAAGGAGACAAGAAATGCCCCTGAATGTGTTTCAGGAAGTCGAGGTATTTGATTTATGGGGCATTGACTTCATGGGACCCTTTGTGTCCTCAAATTCAAATCTTTATATTTTGCTTGCTGTGGATTATGTGTCGAAGTGGGTAGAGGCAATCCCCACAAGGACTAATGATTCAAATGTAGTGTGCAGGTTCGTCAAAGAGAACATTTTCTGCAGGTTTGGGATTCCTCGAATATGGTTAGGCGAACATGATATAAATTGCCCTATAACTATTTCTATAGATGCAGATGTTGCAGGTCAATCATACGAACACAAACTATTTATATAAGATATTTTGGAGTTGTTTCGATATGATTGGCTGAATACATATATGATAGAGCTATGGATAAGGTGAGATCTTCTTTATACATCCATATACCTTGTGTAGGATCTGGTGATCTGGTTTCTTATATATTAATGCATACGTAATACATGTTTTGCAGCTACTTAGACAAGATATGTGTAGATTTTTCATTCGAACATGTAGGATTTTTTATTCCATCTTTGATCAGTCTAGTAGATAAAGACCCTTCGTCAGTTCAACAATATTGTTGTGATGCTTTTACAAATTTTGCTGAAAATAACAAGACGGTGATAATAGCTCCATTGAATGTGGAGTAAGTTTACTTTGCTTATAATTTGGACTTAAGAAAATTACATTTTTATTGTGGATTTTGAGTTATTAATTTTTAAATTTTTTACCTCTAGTCGTATGCATTGGGAGTTACTAGTTATTGTCCCCGAGACGTTCACTGTCTATTATCTAGATCCTAAGGGGACTAATTTGAATTCAAAATATGGACACACAATGAAAATGACATTATTCCGGTGAGAAATATTTCATTTTCATATTTTTTAACATATGTTATTACATTACTATTTAATTATGAAATGTACTATGCTACATTAACATGTAGGGGTTTAGATGAGTTCAAAAAGGCTGGAGGAAAGATCCCCAAGAAAAGAATCAGCCAATAATTTGGAAGAACGTGGAAGTAAGTTCCTGAATGCAATGTATATATTATTTATGTGAACAATGCTTAATTAGTTATATTTTTTAATATTTTGTAAGTTTCAATTTATAGTGTGCTACACAAGACAACGGATGGGCATGTGCATACTATGTGATGTGATTTATGCACATGATTATCAAATATGTAACAGTGGACATCGATACCATTCCTGAGGTATTATATATAGTCTCATTAGATAATATGAAATATATAAATCTTATTTATATGTTATTAATTATATATACATCATTCTCTTTGCAGGTGTTTAAAACTAACCACACTATAGGAAAGGCCTTACTAGATGTACATGCTCCCTATATGATGGAAGAATTAAATGATGTAAGCGAAGAATGGGCAAAAACCATACAAGTAGTGGGGTTTTTAAAATATAATTGGGATGTTGATAGCGAATAATGACTAAAGAATGATATTTTGTAAATGAATTTCTGAATTGTAATATGTGTGAATGTTTCTAAATGTCTGAACGTTTCTACATGTGTGAATGTGAAAATGAATGAAACTGTTGGTTGCTATATGAATGTTTCTACATGTGTGAATGTGAAAATGAATGGAACTGCAGATTGCTACATGAATGTTTCTACATGTGTGAAAATCGAATGGAACTGCAGGTTGCTAAATGTGTGAAAATTAATGTTGTTAATTTTGTAGGTTTGTGTCATGTTGTTGGCTGATATCAATGGATGTCATAAAACCTACAGTTTATAACTAAACTATAGGTTTCTCATCCTGCGACCGGCCACAGCAGGCATGCAGACTGATTAAAAAAATACATACAATAGGCGTCGGTTATTTGAAAAAACCGACGACACATGCTTACAACGTCGGATAATAGCTAAAACCAATGCCTAATGAGACCAGAGACCATGGTCGTACTGGCCAGTACGACCGTGGCAGCAGGTGATATGGCGTCAGTTATCAATAAAAAACTGACACTGATTGTGCCTTAAATGGCGCCCTTTCTGTAGCGCAAAGGTTTATGACGTCAGTTTCAAAACTATTAACTGACGCCTATACCCCCCTACTGGCGCATTTTCGGTGGCGCGTGAAGGGTTGTGGCGTCGGTTTCTAATGGTTTTCCTTTTAGCGGCGCCCACATAGGTATCACATTAAAATCGATGCTAAAGGCCTTAAATAACTGACACTAAAGGTCGGTTATGTACTAGTGGGAAGAACTAATGAGGATATTAATATATAAGAAGAAAACTTAAAGGAGAAAATAGTCAAGGTGCCTACTGATGCAAAACCTACTGTTAATTGTACTTATGCTAAAACCACCAAAGATAAGACATCTAAGAATGCACATAAACCCAAGGCAAAGATCCAGAAGAAACTGAAGAACAAACCTTTTTGGAACAAGGATTGTCCTTCTAAGAAGGTAAAGAAAACTGCCACATCTACAACTGAGGAGGTTGTGGTCCACATGATGACTATATCCTTAAACCTCAATGATGGTTACATCCTTGCCTTCTCTCTAGGGTTTGGATCTACCTTCTCTCTAGCTACTCTCGCCGGCTGCCGCTGGGGAGAGGGAGCGCCCTAGGCGCCTTCCTCCCCCTAGCTCTCCAACGTCCACAGTTGTGACCGTAGTGAGGGGTATTGCAGATCCTTGTGGTAGAGATGCAGTTCATCTGGTTCATCGATTTTTTCTCCTCAGCTATTCTGAATGGGAGGCGCAGAGCATCGCATGGACGAGGCTGGGATCCGTGGTTCACACCGTCGACTTGGTCGACTTCCACCTTGTCCAAGTGAGGTAGATGGAAAGAGTGCTCCCTTCTGGTCTTAGTTCCTGCAGGTTTCTCTGCGTCGCCGCTGGTGAAAGGGGGTATGTACCCTTTTATCACACACCTCATCCTCTTATCTAGAGAGAGACCTGGTCCTACCTGATGGATGAAGCCCCTTTCGACCTTGACCTTCTAGGAGGCTACAATGGCTGGAGGGAGGCTAGGGCTCGCCCCTTCCTTCAAAGTGGCTTTGCTCCCAGGTTAATGAAGAGCCTATGATTTTGTCTTCGTCTCCTCGGTGGCTCTGATGGCAGGTGGTATATGGAGGGACTCCTTCTACTCGCTCGGTTGAGCGGTGGTGAGGGATTTTGCAGCGCCGCGAGGGTAGTTTTGGGCTAGAGGATTGGTGTCGATCTGGTTGTTCCAATCCTCCAAGCGAATCCAGGATCCTGGATGTTGATTCCCAACCCCACCCTGTTATGCCTAGTGCTTCCGGCGGCGGATGGGTCTGTTGCTGGCAGATCGGTGGCGTTAACGCACTCCAAGTGCTTGATGAGGCACCTTCATGGATCACAGAAGTCTTGTTTCATCAAAAGCTGAATGGTAGGTGGTGCTGGCACAAACTGGGAGGTAGCATGTTGTCTCCTCTCTACTGTGTGGTGGAACACTCTCAGAGTGTTCGATGATATGCCTCTGTGCAAATAGGGGCATCGGGTCCTGGCCGGGTTGTTACTGTGCGGTGGATGGTTCTTTGGGGAGCTGAGCATTCTTGTTCCTTTCCCCCTTGGGTCTCCCTGCCATCTTTCAGGTGTTTGCTGGAGTGCTTGCGTGTTCTGCTTCTATCTGCTTGTTGAATTCACCTAGACACTAATCAGTGCTGTTCGGTGACTTATTTCAACCTTTGTATGTCTTCTGACTACTATCTTCAGAGGATCATCATATTGCCATGTGTGAAGAAGAAATATGATGGTTGAATGAGTCATTGTTCCAGTATGATCAGTCTGCCTTTGGAGTCTTTTACGAGAAGATGGTTTGACAGGATAGACACTGGGATCTGCAACTGTTCGAGACAGATTAACTCCATATCAGAAGTGTGACCTTGCTTGGTGCATAGATAGAATCTTGGTGTCCTTTGTCTACCTTCTGTGCCTGCACAATTTGTGGGTGGTCTTTATTGTCAGTGCAGCTTCTCAGCTGTGTAGGCTGATGGATAGTCAGTTTCTTGTTTGTGTATTTTGTTGGGATGTTTCCTTCTGGTTTGTAGTTTTCTCTATTTAGAAATCTTATGTTTCAAGACCGGTTAGAATACGGTCTTTTGTTTTCAATCTGTAATCTTGTAAAGGGTTAGGGGGTGCGTCTTCTTGTACCTAATGTTTTGGATTTTAATAGCGACAGAGTTTTTAGCCGACCAAAAAAACTGAAATCCTTTCTATTTTTGAACCACTTTATTGGATAATTGACACTGGGGCTAATGCACATGTGTGTGCTGATAAGTCCCTATTTGTGTCTTACCAGGCCTCTCGAGGTCGGTCCGTGACTTTGGGCGATTCCGGCACTACAGAATTCAAAGGTGAAGGACGGGTGGACTTGAAGTTCCCTTTGGGGAAGGTGCTGACTCTTCACAGGGTCAGACATGTTCCAACCATTCGACGCAATATCCTTAGTGACGTAATTTTAGTTAGGGAAGGTTATAGAGTAGACTATAAATGTAATAAGGCTACTATTAAACGCCTTTGTGATTTTTTATTTTTTGGCAAGGAGTACTTATGTCATGTGGAGAACTTATTTAAGATCCATGTTGAACCTATTTCAAATTCTATTTTAAATTTGAATGATTATAGTTCTGTTTGCATGAATCATGTTTCATCCAATATTTGACATTCACATTTGGGACATGTTAATTTTTCCTCAATGAAGCGTATGATGAATCTAAATTTAATCCCTAAATCTAAAATTAGCAATAATAAATGTGAAATCTGTGTGCAAGCTAAACTGCCTAAGAAGCCTTTTCATTCTGTGAATAGGAATTCAGAAATTTTGGATTTAGTGCATATAGATATCTGTGAATTTAATGGTGTTTCTACAAGGGATCAAAAGTGTTATTTTATAACTTTTATTGACGATGCAAGTAGATACTGTTATGTCTTTTTACTTAGAAGTAAAGATGAGGCATTGGATAAATTTAAAATTTATAAGAAAGAAGCTGAAACTCAAACTAGTAAAGTACTTAAGCGGTTAAGGTCTGATAGGGGAGGAGAGTATACCTCAAACTTGTTTTTGGAATTTTGTCAATTACATGGTATAGTTCATGAGGTAGCTGCTCCTTATTCACCACAATCAAATGGGATAGCTGAACGTAAAAACCAAACCTTAAAAGACATGGTAAATACCTTACTCCAAACATCTGTATTACCCAACTTTATGTGGGGGAAGCATTGAATACGGCTTGCCATATTCTGAATAGAGTTCCCTATAAGCATTTAGAGAGTAGTCCGTTTGAGTTGTGGAGAGGAAGGAAACTGAGTCTTAAATATCTTCGAGTGTGGGGGTGCCTTGCTAAGGTACTTGTCCCTAAACATAAAAAGAAGAAATTGGGACCAAAAATGGTTGATGCCATATTCTTGGGGTATGTAGAGATAAGCTATGCTTACAGATTCTTTATTGTTAAATCAGATATCTCTGGCATTGAGGTCATTACAATTGTGGAATTATGTGATGCAACATTCTTTGAGGATGTATTTCCTATGAAAACTGGTGTGCCCAATGAAGTATCTCAAGAAGATTCATTTACCACATGTTCTATTCCCGAGCACGTGGAAAGGATAACAAATGTGGGGGGTGACTCAGAACAAACTATTTCTATTATGACCGCATCCAAGCTTGATTGGTAAACTAGGGTTTACCTAGATGATATATGCTTAATTGGATTGATCATTTCTTAAATCTAATTAATGATGATAATTCAATTATGATGTTTAAAACTTAATAAGAACTTTAAGTGTTCTATTGTTTGAGAAATTAGGGCTTGAGAAATATAAACCCTAGTTGGCTGAAATTAGGGTTTTGATGATACATGAGTATATAATTTGATCAAGATAGTAGTACGGTAAATAATTTATCATATTTTCTATGTAAATTGTATTTAATTGAAATTTGGATATAATATGTATAACTCAATCTTTCATTTTAGTAAAAAAATTCAGAATTTTTGGATGTTCTTTGCAAGTCATTCTTGGTCGAGATATACTTCAACCAACCATGCTGATAGAATGTTGTTCAACAGTATATTGTTTAATATTTATTTATTTATTGGTAACTCCAAATAATCTAAAATTTTATTGGAGATCTGAAACTCAATCACAAACAACATTTAAAATTTTCATAATTTTTGGATATGTTTAGACCTTATCAGTAGACGAATTACAGTAACTGATTATTTGTAGAATTCTAGATAGCAGTGCACTATTCGATTTTTAATTATTTAATGGGAGATTGTAATGATCTCAAATTTTAACAGAAGCTTTGCAACTCAATTATACAACGTTCTAAATTCTCATAATTTTTGGATAAGTTTTGATCTCTGAAATACATGAATTACAGAAACCTTTGTATGACAGAAAAATTAGCTAAAATAAGAAAAAGTATAGTTAGGGGTCAATGTGCAATTGACCCAAGCAGCTCAATTGCTCTATATGGTCAACCTAACACACAAGGAGCTCTCATAATTCATGATTCAAACCAGAGTAACGAAATCCTAGAGAGAGGGAAAGTTAGGGTTTGAGAGGAGAAATTGATGGAGATGCTGACCTAGGGTTTTGCGGTCCGAGGAATGATGAAATCATGTAAGTTTAGCTTCTTTGGAAATAGTTTCATGGCAAATCTTCTCTCACATGTCAAAATTTTGTCCCTCATCTGATTTGATCTGAAATGGTATCAAAACTTCCCATTTTCTCACTCTTTCTTCATAATCCCTAATTTTTAAGGTTTCTAAGTTGAAAGGAAGAAGAATCGGGTGAATTGCTAGGGATTTGATATGGATTCGAGATTTTCAGGGATGAGCTGAGTTTTTAAGGTGTTTTCACACCTTAGGGTGAGTGAGAACTTCTTTTAAATAGTATATTGCACAAAAATTAGTTAATTCATCCATAATTTTTAATTGCTAGTATGCGACTACAAAACATGAATTGTGTATTTGTTCTAAATTGTTGCAAAATGATATAAAATGGATTATTCCTCTGTTTGGATGAACTTCAGATGATAAAATCATATTATAAATGTATATAATACATCCTAATGAGAATTCCCTAAGTATTCACAGAAGTTATAAGAGTAAACTAAAATATAGGGAATTTGTCTATGACTAAAATTTGCTATATAATTAAATAAAGAAATATGTTTATCTAAATTTGATGTATAATTAAATAGAGAAATTTGTTTATCTGGATTCCCTTAGTTATGAATGATTGTTTATCTAAATTCATAGTACATAAATGTCAGATACTATCTTGGATTTCGTTCAAAGTGAATAGTGTTTGTTTGATATCTAAGTAAAGAGGGTGAAACCCTAGATGTGAGGAAAGTTGGATATTTGAGAATAGATATCGTGAAATCCATTTGAAGGGATTTTCTTGACATGATAGAATTTATTTATTCAATGTTATTATTGATGCATGATATGCTAGTGAATGGCATGTAAACCCAAATTCAACTCAGTTCCATGGTTTCATACATATATTGATTTTATATGATTTGTTGATAGTAGTCTTTATTCAATGAATGTTTATGTCATATGAAATCTTTATGGGAGCCATGTGAATAAGTTGTTGCCTAGTGAGAGGTGACAAGATGTGTGATGGACTTATGAGTCATGAGAACACTTGTACAACCAGGGAAATGAAAACCTTGGTCTAAGGACCTAGGGGTAATGGTTACCTGTTATAGAGGTAACAATGCTATGTGATGATCTAAGGGTTCGAATATCCAGATCCAGTAATCATGATAATGATGTGAAGGGATGAGAATTCTCAGTCATGTAATAAGGGATTGAGATCCCAGGTATCATGTGTTTTAAAGATTTGAAAAGTACGTGATAGATGTATTACACCTTTCTTTGTAGCATTTGTGGTGATTAAATGAAACCCTTAGGGTAGGGTGTTCAATGAATCAAGTATTGTGATATCAATGTTCTCAGTTATTACTATTAATTCTTGTCATGATAAGTAATTAACTCTTAATTGAGTTATGATATGCACAACTCAAGATTTGGGTTGATATGCACGATTCTAGTGTGTATGTGCCAAGTGGACATGAAATCTATTTATTTAAGAATTTTAGTCTACTTGCATGTATAATATGTTGATTACTCAGTATATTACAATGTTTTGAATATACTACTCTGCCAAGTTTAGAATTATATACATGTCGTATTATAACTTCAAATAAGTAGATGCAACACCATAGAGATACCAGAGTCAAGTATAAGTAAGAGAAATCTACAATGTAGAAAGAGATTTATAGTAATAATAAAATAATAGACTTAAGATCCTTGAACATCGTAAAATCCCTATGAGAGGTGGGTGCCTTAGGGATGAAACGACCTACCCTGGCGGTGCATCCAGTATACGGGGGTCGGAACGTACCAACAGGTGGTACGGGGGACGAAGCCCTAGTGGAAGTCTCCTTAAATTGTAGTTTACAGTGTCCAACATCAACCAGAAGTCCTGTTGGCCCGAGAGTATAGAAAAACCAAGAGGTGGCTTGACTCTCCACCTGTGTGCTCAGGACAGAGGAGGAGTCCAGTTTAGGCTAGAGAGCCATTTCCCTATTTCAGACCAGGAGAGTAGTCAGACTTAGCATTTTCTGGGTGTGTCTGCTAAGTCTTGTACAGTGTGATCGTAGTGCATTATGACTCTTTATATGTAGAGTACACTGCATATGATCAGGGCATAATAAAATGAATGAGAGGTCAAACAAGTGTGTACAGTTATTCAAGTATTCTTTGTATGTTTTTGAATTATTAGTTATCTTTATGATCAATCAAGCATTTCATATATTGAATCACTCTTATGGATATTTAGAGTATCATGCCATATTTATGATTGTCAATTATTAGACTCTTTAAATCTTACTGATGTTATAATTGATATCAATTGCTCAAAAGTATATCTGTAATTATATCAGTGCTTTAGACTTTTTCTTTGAAGTACTCATTCACTGATCGAGTAGGCTCACCCCTCTACTCACAATTTTTAAGGAAATCACATGGACTTGAAGAAGATATCATTGCATCAGAGTAGATCTACCACAAGAGTTATGTCTGAGTATAGTTAAGTTCAGTCGGTCCCTGTCACTCTAGGTCCTTGTATAGATGTGAGAGAGTTGTAAATGATGTTTTGTATGTTTGTTTTCTTAATAAGAGAGAATGCAAATGATTGTCATGTCGTATGTACATGGAAGTGTGAGAAACATAATGAATGTATGGATGTGTATCATTAATGCTAGATTACATTAGAGAAATAAAAGTTTAATTCTCTTATAAAGTTAGTTTATGTGGTTCAATGCGAGAAAATAAAGAGTTTGAAAAAGAAGAAAAAGTTAAGGGTGATGTTTGTATTATGTTAAATCCTCAATTTATACCATAATATCATGATTAGTGGTAATTGTGAGATCGGGGTGTAACAGCTTTGGTATCAGAGCTTAGGCTGAGTCGTCAGGGACCATTAAGTTAGATAGTTAGAGTCACAAGTGTGGCAGATAGGAGATGTTATGATGTTAGCTCTGTGGATTTGAGTATTTGGATATCTTGGCCCGGTATCTGAGTACTTGGATCAACCAGTATCAAGCTACTCTGTCTATTCTTTCATGTATACCCTGGCCAGGTATATAGTGGAAGGATGGGATAGAGAGGAACCCTAGAAATATTATGGTTAGAAACAAGATAAGTAACATGAATTAAGAGCATAAATATAAAATGAGATAGAACTTTCATTTCATAATATTATTTTATTGGAGATGAATAGAAATACTCTTATATGTTTGAATTTAGATATTTAACATTTTGAAATATATATGGGTCTTTAAGATTTGTTGTACACTATGTTATTGTAGCATTTATTGATTACATTCTTTGTATCAAGTAGACTAGAAATGATCTTTGAATGAACTGTCCTAAGTGGATATTCTTTCCACATGTTTGATATTAATAGGAGTTGGTTAATCTTAAGTAGCTCTTGGCTTCAGGACTATAGGTTCGGCCTGGTCCGAGTAGAAGGATGCGTTACTGGGATCTAATGACTCCTATTAGTAGCATAACAAGAGTAAATTCGGGATAGATTAGATCTAAATTCTAGTATGAATGTATATACTCTAAGATTTTGAAGTATAAGGGAAAGACTGGGATAACTAAGAATCAGTTGGACCTGATATCCGAGATCCAACTTTGGGGCCTCATATGAGAAACCCTTAATTGGGAATAAAGGAACATGACATAAGGTTCAGATTAAGTTTAATTATTAGTATTATATGAACTCTAAATATGAAATATGGAAAAGATATGAGAAAAGTATGCAAGAGGCCAAGATAGTAAGAATCAATCATGAGGAATGGATTATATAACCGAGTATAATGTTTTATGTACTCCAAAGCAAATGAATAATAGAAAAAAAGAGTTAAGTATACAATAAGTACATAGAAGTGAAGAGTCTTTAGAAGAGTTAAAGTGAAGAGAACTAGATGAGCATGTAAATCATAAAAATAGGATAAGAAACTTAGTTGAAACAAAGATAAATGTTGGAAATAATGAGCTTGATTAAGGAATGAGGGTTATGATATAATTGAGAGCATGGAATGTATACCTTTATTAATAAGTTTAATACATTCATCCTTACTACCTTTGGATTCTAGAACAACAAACTAGTTTCTAATAGAAGAACAAAAGTGTAGCTAAATAAATGAATAAGTCATACAAAGGTAGACTATACTCAGGAAGGAAAAACTTGATATAAGAGAAACTATGTTTCACCCATGTATGAGTCGTTTGATTTAAAATGAAGGATATGTAATGTATTAAACATGAGTTGAAACTAGTAGAGAGATTATTGATTTAGAATTTCAACTTCACATTAGTAGAAGGATAAAAAGAAATATGTGCAACATGGTATATATGATCATACACATGAATAAGCAACATGATCATAAGAAAAAATTAGAAGTTAAAGATAACAGGTGGAAGAGTAGTATATGGTAAGAAGATTATGGAAAGTAAGGAAAGGTTTGAAACATGGTGGAGTAATATAGTGTAATGATCCTGACTTGGGTTATGAGGTGACCCAGTTTGTTTTGACTAAGTTGCTCAGAAATTTAATATAATACTCTAAGGAATTTTGTTATCATGTGACACACTTATGTTTCAAGTTTGGTCCTGATTGAATGCTATTTGAGCAATGTTCCTTTATTTTGGACCAAAGTGCAATTTAGCCAAGTTGAGGCGTTATATTGCAATATGTCACATGTTGAACGTGCCCTATATGTTTTATCATCATAAGAGTGAGAAGGATGCTAAGTGGTGGCTTCTGGAAAGCCAAAATTCTAAGTTTGAGCATGTTTGAATAATGCTAGTACCTTGTGCATCAATTTTGGTACAAATTGTAATTTACCCAAAATGTAGGGTTGTTATGAAAATTACCACCTCTAGAGTGTCCCTAATCCCTCCTAGTATCATTTAGAGGATAGATAAATAATGAGGCACCATATTTGAATCAATTATGAGTGATGGTACTCTTGGTGATGAAATGACCAAGAAAGGGGTTGAATATGAAACCCTAACTTGAGTTGTATCAAGTTGAAAAGCTTATATATGAGTGCCTATCAGACAAGGAGCCATAGGAGGAGTCTCATATAGTTTTGTGTACTCTTGGAAAAGCCCATGACGTGCAAAGCACCTCAAGGAGGTGAAGTGTATCGGTTTACAACTTCCTTAGAAAAGTTGTATCGAGTTGTGAATAAAGTGGTGATTGTGTTGATATATTTTATTCAAAGGGATAAGTAATGGACGAAAATTCACCCCTAGATTATCCTCAAGAGTTTTGCATACCAAGATAAATGTTAATTAATGAATTTACACGTGTCAATCATGCATGGACACGTGGCACCTAGTAGCTCAAATTGATGACACCTCATTTTCACACTTCTTCAAGAACAACAAGTATATATACCCCTTCTTTCATCCCTTAGTGAACATGTTCAGATCTTACCACCCTCATTCCCTAAGATATAGTGCATAGGGTCCCTGTATCGTGCATGAGTGAAGTGGTATCGTGCATAGGGCCTTGGGTATCGTCCGTAGCAAGTTCATACCGGCCAAGTAAGGTGGTATCGACCTAGTAAGGTGATATCGGCCATAGTGGAGTGTTTTGACCACAAGTGAGGGGGATATCAGCCACAAGTGATGGAATATCGTGCATGAGTAATGTGGTATCATGCAAGGTGCTAAGGAGCAAGAAGGAGCTCAATAATTAACCCTAAGGAGTTGTGAACAAGCCTTGGACTTTTGATAAGTCATCTTCAACCTTAGGAACGTGGAGCTTTGGAGCTTGGAGCTTTGAAGTTGTTCTTAAGGCGGGTTAACCCAATTATATTATTATGCACTTTCAATTTTGTCATACTTGTTGATCTACTTGTAATTTCAATTTCTCTTGAATAATTGATGATCCTTTGAGTTCTAAAAGCTTCATGGGACTATTGTCCATGACTTATAATAGTAAGAACAAAGGTCTAGAGGTTGATGGTGATGGCATCATCAAAGGTAAAGTGATATCGGGTTCAAGCACACAAGAAAGTACCTCTAACACGATATGGTGATGCACCTACTCCACTAAAACGATATGTATATGATTTTATACCTTCTTACATGATATGGTGGTGTAATGTACACCTCTTGCACGATAGGAGGTCAAGCATACACCTTAAAACTGATACGGTGTGGCAAGCACACATACACCTTAAAATCGATATGGTGTTGCAAGCACACATACACCTTAAAACCGATATGGTGTGGCAAGCACACATACACCTCAAAACCGATATGGAAGCATACATACACCTCAAGGTCGATATGGTATGCACACATACACCTCTAGGTGATATGGGTAGCAAGTATACACCTTTAAACTGATAGTGGGTTAATCATACACCTTTTGGACGATATGGTGTTGAACACCTATCTCTAAAATGAGATGTAGGGTAACCCAATACACTAGATGACAAGAGTGTCAAGGTGGTTAGTACCCTAGTACATGTGATGGAAGATACACTAAAGTAGGGTGTGGACAATATCTTCAAGTGAGGTCAGGATGTTACACCCATGAAGGGTGAAGTTGATACACCAAATGAATGGTAAGGTTGATACCTTAATGGGTAAGGGTATGAGGGATATGATGATGCCTAGATCAATATACACCTAACCCAATACATGTTTTCAACTTGACATACATGATTCAATCTGATGCACCTTGTAAAGGTGAGGGTAAAACACTCTTAGGAGTGATGAGTCTAACACCAAGTAATGGTGTGGTTAATACTTTGATAGGTGAAACACCTAAAGTGGTTGATAATGGTATATCAACAATGCCTTAACTCGAGATGAGACCATATCACTTTATGATAGTTGGGTAATTTAAGTGTGAGACTTATAGCCAATGAACTACAACATAAATGTGATGAGTTAGTGCATAAAGTATTAGGAGGGGAAACACCCTAATACAAGATACGTTGATGAACTTAAGAAAGTTAAAAGTGATGAGGGAAGTGATACACCAAGGCATGATAAATATCACATCCAGTACCTTAAGGTTGATACACCTTGATGCACCTTAAATCCAATATACATGGATGAATAACACATGAAGTGTGTCATGTCAATTGTTACATTGAGATGTAATGAGATTAATGCACTTTGATAAGTGTAGGCTGACATACCTTGAGAAAGGGTTAAGCCAAGATAATAAAGTATGGTGCAATCAATATCCTAGAGAGGATGAGAGAGAAAATCATACTTTGTGTTGATTATCATTTAATGATAAATGATGAGAATAAGTAAGTATGATTGAATACTTATGATATCAATGTATGCTCCTAGTTGTGTGGAGCAACGAATTAGGGTTTGAATTAATAATATGAACTTGAAACCCTATTCGGCTATAAAGGGAAACCCTAACCCTAATAATGGGAAGGTTGTATTTCTCTTATTGCATAAGCCTTGTGAGGCATGTTAAATACTTGTATAACAAGTATAATGATTAATGGCTTTGTGAGTCATGTGAATAAGTTGTTGCCTAGTGAGAGGTGACAAGATATGTAATGTCCTTGTGAGCCATGTGAATAAGTTGTTGCTTAGTGAGAGGTGACAAGATGTGTAATGGCTTTGTGAGCCATGTGAATAAGTTGTTTCCTAGTGATAGGTGACAAGATGTGTAATGGCCTTGTGAGCCATGTGAATACTTATACAACAAGTGAAATGAATACCTTAGTCTGAGGACTAAAGGTAATGGTTACCTATTATAGATATGTGATGATCTAAGGGTTTGAATACCCAGATCCAGTAATCATGATAATGATGATGTGCAGGGATGAGAATTCCCAGTAATGTGATAAGGGATTGAGATCCCAAATATCATGTGTTTTAAAGATTTGAAAAGTATGTGATAGATGTATTTCACCTTTCTTTGTAGCATTTGTTGTGATTAAAATTGATAACTTGTTTGATTCTAAAAGAATGTTGTAATACACGTAATATATCACTAGAAACCATAAAATTTTGCCTCGACCATAGATCCATCAATGTCAGGATTCACTGAAGGGTGAAACGGGTTCCCCATGTCATAATCCGGATTGCATACTTTTGAGTATGTGGGGGCGTAAGTACGGACGGCCATACGTGAGCCGATCCCCTTACGAACTCTAAATAAATGGGGATTTGGCTATATTCCATATCATGGCTCGAGTGTGACTTCGGTTGTAGACTCATTGTTGAGCAGGGTGATGGCATGTGGCTCAGAGTATGGTGCTTGTGTCACCATGACTCGGTAATTTCATAACTAGGGATGGTTGTTAGTAGATGTTCCCCTAAGAGAGCACAGTTGACGATGTATCTCTAAGCGAGGATGTCTATGTACCATGGCACAACTTGTTAAGAAGTTGACATAGTCCTACTTGTGGTCCCGCACTGACTGAGATGGTAAGAGGTCATGGCAACCGGCTCTCCCATTGACCTCATATGGTACCGACTTGTGAGAAGTTTGTGGTCGGTTGGAGATGAACTTGGTATGCTTCATCTCCTGAGGGCATAAGCGTGATTGCTAAAATATGTTCAGCCGTGTAGCATATCTGCTTAAGGATCGAATACTAGAAATATTTTTGATTCATAATTTAGTTATACATCTTAGTTGATAGATGATATTTATGTTTCTTTACATTCCTTGAAAAGCAGATAGATGATTTATAACTCTACCATGGGTAGATGCAATGTTCTCCTTAAGAAAGGAGATTACTTCATTTTATTCATACAATGAATTATCCTTCCTGTTAATATAAAAAGAACCTCTTCTCAGTTTATAAATGCTTAGTATATGATAATAATATGGTCGGCAGATAGTTATATCTCTCGCTGGGACAATTATCTCACCTCATGGGATCCATATTTTTTTTAGGTAGACATGCACGAGGTGGCAAAGATCTTTCTACAGAGGAGGAACAACGGTTGGGACAACAGTGACAACTCAGGTTGAGTGTACTATCTGTCGTGTCTTGTAGATAGAAGTACTATGTGTCATCTCTGTACTCTCAGGTCTTTAGATTTAGTACGTGTTGGTTTTATGAACAATCTCAGATTTTGGCTTGTATGGCTCGTGGTTTGATGTTTCTTTAAGTATATGTGTTGAGAAAACAACTGTTATATGTTGTCCTCAAGAAGAAATGGTACAGTGTATGTACAATATATGATCAATGTGAATATCAGGTTTTGGTTATTCCTTAAAGAGTTTTACTAGAAATGGATCTCTTTGCAAAAAAGGTTTTAATTTTTAGTGATTTTTGTTAATCTGTTGTTTATGTTTATTCCTCTTAATTAGTAACGATTTGTTTATCATTTTGGCGACTGTCGTTACATATAGATTATAGAAGAAAGAGATTGCGAGATTCAAGAAAGTGCTAATTAGTCAAGTATCCTTTTTGATAATTAATTTTACCCACATATGATAAATGTATTAATGAATGTTTGAAGATAAGAAATCTAGGTCTCAAAATAATTTTCTCTTTCATACCTTCCTTAATGAAAGCAATGTGGGAATAAAGTGATAAGAAAATGAATCATAACTTATGCATAACCACCATGGTAGAGGCATCTAGTGAATGTAATAATGACATACAATACGATGATGATACCCTAGCAGGGTAAATTGAGAATGTAATCTATCTGAATGTCCAAGTAAGAGAAAGAAAATTCAATTGATAAGATAAGGAAGACTTTAGTAAAGCTTGTGAGGTCCAAAGTTTGACTTTCAAATTAAGGGAGCAAAGTTACACATAAAAACGTCATGATACTGATAAGGACCAAACCCTAGAATGTTTAGAGTTGTAGTAGTTCAAGGGTTGTCACTAGTGATTTGACCTTGAATACTAGCATCTCTATAAAACAAGATCATGCAATTTGCACTATGAGAAGTAAACTAGCACTGATAGTAATCCTAGCTAATTTGAAAGGTTGATGAACAATATGAAAATTATTTAGAGCAAGGGGTAAGAAATAAATTTGAAATGTAACAAGTGTGTTTTGAACAAAAGAACAAGTGCAAGATGAATAAAGTGTAATCTAAAAAAATTCTTGTAGTGATATCAAGAATGATGAATAATCTATTCTTAGTTTGTATGTTTCAATTTTAGGGATGTTTAATCTACATGATTAAAATGAGAAGGATAAGTAGCAAAATGTAAGTAGTAATGAATGAGGATAGAGATAAGAGAAAGCAATGGCTTTTAGTAATATGTGAATTTGTTTTAACAGTATAATTTATTGAAGGTATATTAAGTGATGTAAATTGGTTCTACGTATGCTTTCAGTGTACATATGCAAGTAATATGTCAATTAAAGGTGTCTGATAGTTGTAGTCATTCATACTAGTAATCTATCTTAGTATTGTACAGTTGTGGTATGGTGATATGGGTTGAATAATGATGGAACAAATGAAGGGTTACCCTAAATAAGGTAGTCTTACCTATTCACTCATATGAATAGAAGGAGTGATAACCATATTGTATTGATATGTAACCCTAATGAGGTATAGCTTGTTATACCTAGATTTAATATAACTAAGTGATGGTAATTGGGTATGAATAGTCCTTGAATGTCTAGTACAATCATGGAGTATTTTGTTACTATTGTTGAAACCCTAGTATGCTATAACCCGATGGTTACACCTTGAATTATGTGTGGGTTCATACTTGAGAATAGCATGGAATGTGATGGTAATGCTGGTATCATAATTGAGATAGTTGGATCAGATTATCAATATTGAGGTAACACCTCAAGAGTATGAAAATATTGAAATAGTTGTTTCTCTTTTTTTCCTGTGATTGGTTTTGGCATAGAGAATTTGTTTGTTATCATTGAGAACTATTTCAAACATGTTGTGATTTAGTAAAGGAATGAAGGACTTAATGTTGAAAACTGCATTCAAGTATGAAATACAAGAATATAATGACATGTAAGAATTTAGAATCTTAAAATAAACCTTGAATGTACTTTACTTGCATATTTATGTTTCGGGGACGAAACCTTTTAGAGGGGGGAAGAATTGTTATGACCGTATCTGAGCTTAATTGGTAAACTAGGGTTTACCTGGATGATTATATGCTTAATTAGATTGATCATTTCTTAAATATAATTAATAATGATAATTAAATTATGATGTTTTAAATATAATAAGAATGTTAAGTGTTCTATTGTTTGAGAAATTAGGGTTTGAGAAATATAAACCCTAGTTGGCTGAAATTAGGGTTTTGATAGTACATGAGTATGGAATTTGATCAAGATAGTAGTATGGTAAATAATTTATCATATTTTCTATATAATTTGGATTTAATTGAACTTTGGATATAATATGTATAACTCAATCGTGCATTTCAGTGAAAATTTTTAGAATTTTTGTATGTTCTTTGAAAGCCATTCTCGGTCGAGATATACTTCAACTGACCATGCTGACAGAATATTGTTCAGTAGTTTGATTTTTAATTATTTATTAGTAACTCCAAATGATCAGAAATTTTTACTGGATATCTGAAAGTCAATCATAAACAACATGTAAAATTTTCATAATTTTTGGATGCCTTTAGAACTTATCAGTAGATGAATTACAACAACTGACATTTCTACAGAATTCTGGATAACAATGCACTATTATATTTTTAGTTATTTAATGGGAGTTTGGAATGATTCAAATTTTACCTAAAGCTTTTCAACTCAATTATACACAATATTATATATTATCATAATTTTTAGATAAGGTTTGATCTCTGAAATATACGAATTACAGAAACCTTTTTATGATAGAAAAATCAGCTGAAATAAGATAAAGTATAGTGAGGGGTCAATGTGCAATGGACCCAAGAAGCTCAATTTCTCTATACGGTCAACCTAACACACAAGGAGATCTCATAATTCATTATTCAAACTAGAGAAATAAAATCCTAGAGAGAGAGGGAGAGTTAGGGCTTGAGAGGAGAAATTGATGGAGATGTTGACCTAGGGTTTTGCGGTTTGAGGAATGATGAAATCATGTAAGTTTAGCTTCTTTGGATATAGTTTCATGGTAAATCTTCTATCACACATCAAAATTATATACCTCCTCTGATTTGATCCGAAATGGTATCAAAACTTCCCTTTTTCTCACTCTTTCTTCATAATCTCTCATTTTTAGGGTTTCCGAGTTGAAAGGAAGAAGAATCAGGTGAATTGCTAGGGATTTGATATGGATTCAAGATTTTGAGAGATGATCTGCATTTTTAAGGTGTTTTCACACCTTAGGGTGAGTGGGAACTTTCTTTAAATAGTATATTGCACGAAAATTGGTTAATTCATCGATAATCTTTAATTATTAGTATGTGACTACAAATCCTGAATTGTCTATTTGTTCTAATTTTTTGCAAAATGATATGAAATGGATTCTTCCTCTGTTTGGATGAAGTTCAGATGATAAAATCATATTGTAAATATATACAATACATCCTAACGATAATTCCCTAAGTATTCACATAAGTTATAAGATTAAACTCAAATATAGGGAATTTGTCTATGACTGAAATTTGTTGTATAATTAAATAGAGAAATTTGTTTATCTGGATTCCCTTGGTTATGAATGATTGTTTATCTAAATTCATAGTACATATATGTTAGATACTATCTTGGATTTTGTTTAAAGTGAATAGTATGTGTTTGATATCTCAGTAAAGAGGGTGAAACCCTAGATGCGAGGAAAGTTGGATATTTGTGAATAGATATCGTGAAATCCATTTGAAGGGATTTTCTTGACATGATATACTTTATTTATTCAATGTTATTATTGATGCATGATATTCTAGTGAATGGCATGGAAACCCAAATTCAACTGAGTTCTAAGGTTTCATATATATATATATATATATATATATATATTGATTTTATATGATTGGTTGACAGTAGTCTTTATTCAATGAATGTTTATGATGTATGAAATCTTTATGGGCTATGTGAATAAGTTGTTTCCTAGTGAGAGGTGACAAGATGTGTGATGGCCTTGTGAGCCATGAGAATACTTATACAACCAGTGAAATGAATACCTTGGTCTAAGGACCTAGGGGTAATGGTTACCTGTTACAGAGGTAACAATGTTATGTGACGATCTAAGGGTTTGAATACTTAGATCCAGTAATCATGATAATGATATGAAGGGATGAGAATTCTCAATAATGTGATAAGGGATTGAGATCTATGGTATCATGTGTTTTAAAGATTTGAAAAGTACACGATAGATGTATTACACCTTTCTTTGTAGTATTTGTGGTGATCAAATGAAACCCTTAGGGTAGGGTGTTCAATGAATCAAGTATTGTGATATAAATGTTCTCAGTTATTATTAATAATTCTTGTCATGATAAGTAATTAACTCTTAATTGAGTTATAAGTTGCACAACTCAAGATTTGGGTTGATATGTACGATTCTAGTGTGTATGTGCCAAGTGGACATAAAATCTATTTATTTAAGAATTTTAGTCTGCCTGCATGTATAGTATGTTGATTACTCAGTATATTACAGTGTTTTGAATATACTGCTTTGCCAAGTTTAGAATGATATACATGTTGTATTATAACTTCAAATAAGTAGACGTGACACCATAGAGATACCAGAGTCAAGTATAAGTAAGAGAAAGGTACAATGTAGAAAGAGCTTTCTGGGAATAATAAAATAATAGACTTAAGAGCCCTAAACACCATAGAATCCCAATGAGAGGTATGCGCCTTAGGGATGAAACGAACTACTCTGGCGGTGCGTCCAGTATACGGGGTTCGGAACGTACCAACAGGTGGTACAGGGGACAAAACCCTAGTGGAAGTCTCCTTAAATTATAATTTACAGTGTCCAACATCAACCAGAAGTCCTGGTGGCTCTAGAGTACAGAAAAACCAAGAGGTGGCTTGACTCTCTACCTGTGTGCTTAGGTTAAAGGAGTCCAGTTTAGGCCAGAGAGCCATTTCCCTGTTGCATACCAAGAGAGTAGTCAGACTTAGTATTTTCCGTGTGTGTCTGCTAAATCTTATATGGTGTGATTGTAGTGCACTAAGAGTCTTCATATGTATAGTACACTGCATATGATCAGGGCATAATAAAATGAATGAGAGGTCAAACAAGTGTGTACAGTTATTCAATTATTCTTTGTATGTTTCTGAATAATTAGTTCTCTTTATGATCAATCAAGCATTTCATATATTGATTCACTCTTATGGATATTTAGAGTATCCTACCATATTTATGATTGTCAATTATTAGACTCTTTAAACCTTACTACTGTTATAATTGATATCAATTTCTCAAAAGTATATTTGTAATTATATCAGTGATTTAGACTGTTTCTTTGAAATACTCATTCACTGAGCGAGTAGGCTCACCCCTCTACTCATAATTTTTAGGGAAATCACATGGACTTGAAGAAGATATCATTGAATTAGAGTAGATCTGCCACAAGAGTTAAGTCTGACTATAGTTAAGTTCAGTCGGTCCATGTCACTCTAGGTCCTTGTATAGATGTGAGAGAGTTGTAAATGATGTTTTGTATGTTTGTTTTCTTAATAAGAGAGAATGCAAATGATTATCATGTCATATGTACATGGAAGTGTGAGAAACATAATGAATGTATGGATGTGTATCATTAATGTTGAGATTACATTAGAGAAATAAAAGTTTAATTTTCTTCTAAAGTTAGTTTATGTGGTTCAATGCGAGAAAATAAAGAGTTTGAAAAAGAATAAAAAGTTAATGGTGATCTTTGCATTACATTAAATCCTCAATTTATACCCTAATCTCATGATTAGTGGTAATTGTGAGATCGGGGTGTAACAATTTCTGAATCTGATGATTATGAAGAAATAGTTGAACTAAGGAGAAGTAAACGGCCTAGGACATCCAAGGACTTTGGAAGTGAGTTTCTCACTTACAATGTTGAAGATGATCCTGTCACTTTCAAACAAGCTATGGAATCTCCAGAAGCTATGGTTTGGAAATAAGCCGTTAATGATGAAATCCAATCAATTCCCTCAAATGGAACTTGAGAATTGCCTCCTGGTTGTTCTGCAGTTGGTTGCAAATGGATCTTTAAGAAGAAACTTAATGCAGATGGGACAATCAATAAGTATAAGTCTAGGTTAGTTGTAGAGGGTTACATACAAAGGGAAGAAATATATTATTTTGATACATATTCACCTATTTTCCGTATGACCACAATCCGAGTGCTTATAGCATTGACTTCCATTTATGATATATATATCCATCAGATGGATGTGAAGACCGCGTTCTTACACGGTGATCTTCAGGAAGAGATATATATGGAACAACCTGAGGGATTTGTGGGTCGTGGGAATGAGTCCAAAGTGTGTAAACTTGTTAAGTCATTATATGGCTTGAAACAAGCCCCTAAGCAATGGCATGAGAAGTTTGATTCTGTGATATCATCATTTGGCTTTGTTTCTAATGAATGATAAGTGTCTCTACTGTAAAATAGTCAATAATGGATTCATGTTGTTATGCTTATACGTCAATGATATCCTACTTTTTGGTTCCGATATGAAAGTAGTAAATGAGACAAAGTCATTCTTGGGTAGCAAGTTTGAGATGAAGGATATGAGTGTCGCTGATGTGATTTTAGGACTTAAAATCATTAGGTCTACTGATGGTACAACTCTTTCATAGTCTCACTATGTTGAGAAGATATTGGAGATGTTTGAGTACACATCACACAAACCTCTTAAGACTTCACATGATTCATCCAAGCCCTTGTTCAAGAACGAGACTGGGGTTCCAGTGTCTCAATTACGATACTATCAAATTATTGGAAGTTTGATGTATCTTATGAACTGTACACGTCCAGACATTGTGTTTGCCGTAAACAAGTTAAGTAGATACACCGGTTATCCCGACAAGACCCAGTGGGAAGCTCTTGAAAGAGTTTTGAGGTATATCAAGGGAACGTGTTCCCTTGGGCTGCATTATGGTAAATATCCTTCTGTAGTCGAAGGAAATAGTAATGCAAGCTGGATTGCCGTGAATTATGGGAGTAATGGTGTCTTAGGATATGTATTTATGTTGGGAGGAGGAGTGTTATTTCCTGGAGGTCTAAGAAATAGACCATATTGTCTCAGTCTACTCTTGAGACAGAGTTGTGTGCTTTAGATGAAACTGGATTGGAAGCTGAATGGCTACATGGACTTATATCTAGATTACCTATGGTAATGAAGCTGCTTCCTACAATTTCAGTTCACTGTGATAGCACTACAACTGTTGCTAAGATAAAGAGTTCCAAGTACAATAAAAAACAACATAGACACATCCAAGTCAGATTGAAATCTTTAAGAGAGTTAGTGTCTAGGGTCGTGGTTGTGGACTACGTCAGTACCAAAGATAATACAGTTGATCCTTTCACTAAAGGTCTTACCTTGGCTTTAGTAGAAAATCCACGTTGGGGATGGGACTGAAACCCCTATAGATTTGTAGGCAGTAGCAACCCAACCCAAAAGAGTGGAGATCCCACAAATTGGGTTCAATGTGGTAATAACAAACTATCAGGTGAATCACATGACACTATGTATTCTTGTTTGATGCTTCTAGCATCTGTGTGTCTATCTCCTAGAAATCTATTAGTGTCATGACTGCAAGTTAGTAAGAAAGTAGTCTCTGAATGGTGTCAAGTCCTAGGACAGGATGCTTTGAGGACACCAACTAAGTAATTGATGTTGTGCATGCCGCAATAAGAGAATTGAGTTGTTCTCTGTTATCAATCATGATATAGAATTTCGTATGCATGGCCTTAATGCATTGTTTTCTTTTTTACCATATCTTTATTGTGTTGTTACTAACCTATACTCTTATACCCAAAGTTCAGGTTCAAGACTTTTGTTTACCTAGTTCCTGCAAGGGTCACAGTTGGATAACTCAAGTAGATTCAAACTGAAAGGCATCTGCTGAAAGCACATTATGGAGGACTGAATGGTAGAGCACACTACAAATTAGACTTTGTGGGGGGATTGTTAGATATATGACTGCAGTAGCAGCCATGTAGATAGCATGAGTTAAGCCCAATATAGTGCAGCAAGTACATGTGAGAAAAATAGTTTTGTCTCTAATGCAAATGGCAAAAAAGTTTTATCCCATATTGCTCACTCCTAGAACTTTTGTGGTCCTCATATGTAGGATCACATGAGGTACTAGTGTCTAAAGGGTCCTAGGTATTTGATCTTCCTGAATTTGTTTATAAATATAACGACATTTATAATATTAACAACACAAATGACGTCTGGCGATGGGGTCGGAGTCTGAGATACACCCAATGAATGATCTCGTAGTTGCGTCCTGTGCAGTGGAGATCGGCTTGATGTTTCATTCTATGTTGAGCCCGTCGGAGGTGATCTTTCAGTCACGCCAACTCGATTGAACGTGCACGCAGCATGTCATCAACGGCCTGGAGGCTGGAGGTTCCCTTGACATAGTTGATCAAAGGATGGTGTTTGTCTACCGTAGATGATTTTCGAAGGGGGAGAACTTGGTGGAGGAGTGACAGCTAATGTTGTAGCTGTATTCCGCCCAAGAAATCCAGCGTGACCATTCTTTGGCTTGATGTTTCATTCTATGTTGAGCCCGTCGGAGGTGATCTTTCAGTCACGCCAACTCGATTGAACGTGCACGCAGCATGTCATCAACGGCCTGGAGGCTGGAGGTTCCCTTGACATAGTTGATCAAAGGATGGTGTTTGTCTACCGTAGATGATTTTCGAAGGGGGAGAACTTGGTGGAGGAGTGACAGCTAATGTTGTAGCTGTATTCCGCCCAAGAAATCCAGCGTGACCATTCTTTGGGACACTCAGAACAATAGCAGCCTAGGTATGTTTCCGGGCCACCGTTGATGACTTCCGTTTGGCCATCGGTTTGGGGGTGATAGGTCGTGGAGAATGTTAATTTAGTGCCCAGTTTCTTGAACAACTCTGAAGAAAAATGTTGGGTCTCTGTCGCAGACAATTGATTTGGGAATGCCATTGAGCTTTATTATGTTGTTGAGAATTGTTTCAGCCACCATTAATTTGCTGCTGTGTGCGGATGACGAAGGGTAAGAAAGTGGGCATATTTCGATACTGTCAACGATGACAAAGATAACCGATGTGCCCTTTATAGGTGGTAGCCCGTGAATGAAGTCCATGGAGAGTTCTTCTCAAATTAATCAGCTCTGGTTATTGGCAGTGGTTGAAGGAGTCCAGGTGGTGCGACATTTTCAACCTTGTTCCGCTGACAGACTTCACAATGTTTGATATACCGATGAATTGTTGAGTGCATCCCTGTCCAGTAGTAATCTCTGCAGATGCACTGGTATGCCTTGTCGTAGCCGGCATGTGCTCCAACTGGATTGTGATGTTATATTTCGTGAGAAAATTCTAGCCACAATAACTTATCTACCCGCCGGCATACCCAATACATAAGAAAAAGCAAGATTTAATACATCCTAGAGATATCGCACATGCAGCTGCTTTTTGATATTATTGTCCATACAAAACTCATGTAAAACATATACAAAGTGTAATCGTTGTATCCACTTATATATTTTACTTCTGATATCTAATTCCATCCCAGATTACAAAAATTATTCAAATTTAAATTTTTATTCATTGTCGCCCCTCTATTTTTTTTTTAAAACTCTGATGCCTTTTGATTTCTCCAGTCCAGATTGATTCATAAAAACGCACATCCTGTACGCACATTTGTTGATACTTTTATTGTAACTTGTTTTATATGTTGCGACTAACACTACCAAAATACTGGTCATAGGTGACGACTAACCATGTCACGTTTTAACTTATAGATTACGTACTTAAACATAAAATATCTAATCAACGTCAACATAATCTATACACTATGTAGCCCTTGCAAACTGCCGTCACCTATGCTCGGTTTCCGAGTAACTCAGAAATGGGAATAGATGACAACTCAGAAATGGGAATAGATGACAACACAGTACATAATCTAAATCAAAGATTAGCGCATAGCTATGTCAATTGAATTAAAAAAATGTGACTACAGTGATATAACAGACAAAATGCAACAGATTTCTACGTCATGTATTCTCGAGAACAAGAGATGGGATTAGTTACCATTTAGACAAAAGACTGCAGACATATACCTCTTGAAGGTAATTGCATCTGCTGACACAGACATAAGATTTCAAAACAAAGAGACTTTAATAAATTATAACCTCTTTCAGTTCCACAATATTTGACTACAGTGATGGACAATAAGCTGGATTACGGAATGTAACTTGATTTTTAGAACAATCTTTTACCAAATAGTACATAAAATCTTCTGCAAACACGGTATGTTGAAGTTATTTTCCTCTTTCAAGTTATCAATAATAAATGATGTATACAGACTCTGTAGTAATTCAACACCATTGTTTCCCACAAACTCTTATCATCCATCTTTAAAAAAAATTGCATACACACACTGAAGAAATATGGGAGTTGCTACAAGTAAGAAGATGCCAGAACAACTCAACAATTGGAAATGAAAAATTTTGCCTTGGAAGAACTAGCTTGAGCGGATAATGTTCTTGATGCTGTTGGGGATGCTACTATAGACACACCGACATCTGCGTCTTTTGGGGCTGCTCCTTAAGAATACTGCCTTGGAAGAACTAGCTTGAGCGGATAATGTTCTTGATGTTGTTGGGGATGCTAATATAGACGCACCGACATCTGCGTCTTTTGGGGGCTGCTCCTTAAGACTGCTGGGACTTTGCTTGACTTGCAACTACAGTTATTGGTTCCTTCAAAAGGATCACCGACCTAAGTCTTTGAATGAGCTCACTGGTTGCTTCAGAGCTTGTTGTGCTACTGCTGGTTCGCCTTTGGAGATGGAGGTTGCTGCTGCACTGCAGTTAAGGGCTTGTCTGGTTGCTTGTACTTGCAACGCAACAGTTAGTTTGAAAACAGGAAATGCAATTCAGGAAATTGAAGTACAACTGTAATCGTTTGGTTAGATGCAGCTGCTACCCAGCTATTTGACTTGTTTTCATTTGGTTGGACGTACCTATTACCTGATCAGTAGCTTACTCGGCCAATAGCTTAAGTCCTCACATGGCTGTTGGGCATAGAAAGTATGTGGCAGACACAACCATCGTCCCGTGGAAAAGTAACCGCGCCCTGTTTTGGCGCGGTTGATTCCCCCAATTTTTGTATGCCGTCCAGCTGATGGTGCAGTTGGATTTCAAGGGCAGAGTTGATCCCGCAAGCAACCAAACGTTTGGGTTAGAAAACACTGTGCAGTTGCAACACGCGAATTGATTCTCGGCACAACCAAACGGGCCCTAAGTGAGTTGACACTGAAGGTTGACAGACTAGCACATGTTGTGGTGGTTCTTTGAGTAGTTGGAATCTTCTGTGATTGGAAAGAAAATGTCAAGGAACCTTGTCTGAGCACAAGTAAGAAGCAGCCTTCGTTCAATATTCAATTGATGTATTCCTATTTCAGGTAGAAAGCCTTAAACATAGAAACCAGAACTACTTAGACTTTAGAAACACTAAAGACAACAAAACATAGATTGAATGTAAGGATTTTGTATAAATATCGATATATATATATATATATATGTTTCTACTAGTTGGGATAAAAAACTTAAAAAGTATAATGTGATACCTTAAATTAGGGTCAAAAGTAAATCAATATATTGTTTTAGAAATACTAATCTCTCATCATGAACAAAATGAGCTTACATTCTTCTCGAGGTGTTCATTGATGCCTTGATCTTGTCAACAAACTCTGTCCCATCATTGAGGTCATTTCTCTTCTAGACTTTTTTAAGACACAAGAATATCTTGAAAGAGCCCCTGCATACACAACCAATATATTTAAAATGTATTTTGTTTCTCACACAAACAAAAAAGGTGTCCAGAAACTTAGAAATATTTGTATAGCAGAAATTCAAAACACAATGTAATTATTACGGACAGATGCATATATAGAAGGCGTGACATACACAATGGGTCCAGGAACTTGTCCCTGATGAATTTCATAATGTCAGAATCAAGGAACAAGTTCACACTTACATGTAGGAATGCACACGGTTCAACTCCTCTATGACAGTTGGAAGTGGCCAAGGCAATGTCAAAATTGTGTAGCTTGGGTGTCACGTTGAAGTCAAATACATATTGGTGCAAGTAATGAATGGGCCAAGTAGGGCCAAGAAATCGAATCGAAACATAAAACTGATAAGCTGCGAAAAAATGTGTTAATACACCATATGACCTTACACTCTTCTTGAGGTGTTTATTGATGCCTTGATCTAGTGACTTGTCAAGAAGATCCTAGTTTGACTTGTTGGGGTCATTGCTCTTATCTAACTTGTTAAAACACTAGAATATTTTGGAAGAGCCCCTGCACAAACAATCAAGAACAACCCAAGTAAGCCGCCCACTCTCCTTGACGTCGTTGGGCAGTTGGGCACCTGGAGTTGGGCAAGGAAATGAAAGGGACAATAGTCAAAAAAATAGTAAAGGATATTAGCATATAAAATTGATCGGCAGGGTAGGGGAGACTCACCCATTTAGATGACCAAGAGAGGTCATCTTGTTCGTTGCCCCACACATCGAAACACTTATTGAATTCCTTTAGTTGGTTAATTGCAATTCAGGACGTCCGGAATGCACGAGTGACGAGTACACAGTGTGGATGTTGTTAACGCCAAACCAAAACAAGGCTGAAATCATGTATCCATCTGTAAATGCTAATCCAGTAAAACCGAAAACAACAAATCGATTGACCAAGTCAGAGAAAATAACATACCCAGTTGATGTTCAATTCAAAACTATATTTAATTTGGTTTTGGTTGTCATGCACCATAACTAGAGAAACAAACACTCATCCAAAACCCCGATACAAAATCAAATTTGCAACCGAGAAGGAGAAGGGAAGAAAAATTAACAAGAAAAACTACCTCTGTAGCAGCCACAGCGTGTTTGCATCCGACCCACTTACATCATACAACGAGTGATGCAACCAATGCACCGCAACAACTTATCATTTACTAACACCAAGCCTCTCCAGATCCAACTCTCCGACCTTCTCCGCCACAGCTACAAACTCAAACGGAAACCCCAGTGTATCCACAAAATCCGACAACCTCTTCCCGGTCGCCCTCCAAAGCATCTACAAAGGTTTCTTTGGAAATAACAAAAATTTTTGTGTGTTAGCTAACAATTTGCATCAATGAACTTTAAAACATCTTTCAAATTGAAAAAGTCAAGTCAGATTATACTAGATTATACATATAGTAAAATCCAGCTACTCGTGGAAGTTAAACATAGAAAAAAGATGTGAGTTTGTATCTCTAATAAGATGAATGAATCTTATATAAACATGTCATTTTACATCTATAATTAATGAATAACACTTCATACTTAGAAAATAGAACACAACAAATTATTTTGCAGGCTCGATACGCATAAACATGCTCATTTAGCTTAAAGTAATAAATATTTAAATAATAACAATTTATGCATGTAATGAAGTGTCACCGTGTCTGCAGGATGCCTAGATCAGTGCTTGGGTGTGCATTCTATAAGAGTGCATAGACTTGCAAACTATTGTTGCATTTAATAAACACTTGAAAGTTTGATAAGAATGGAAACAATTGTTTAATAGTGAAAGTTTGAATCGTAATAATCTATCTAGTTCATGGTGGTTGGATATAGAGTGATACATGTCTTGCTTAACATGATCGTGAGGGTTGGCTTGAAGGAGCTTGTAGACCACTATGTCATTCGACGACCCCTAACAGGCGTGTCAGCCCGTAGATACTGAGCTTTGGATGCGGCGAGGTTGTAGTGGTGGTGTTGCCGGTGCTAGCCTCCACGTCATCTACAACATGTGTTGCCTGATCTGTTGGTCCCTATTGTCCAGAATTGTCCAGATGAAACAAGAGCAATAAGTATGGTAGTTCAATTGTCAGTAATGAGTTATGATACAACCAAACCGCTGTCTATGATCTATCTAGCCACCTATTTTGATCTACAGTAAAACACTTAAGAGGATAAACTCAAAGGGACAAAAAGAGAGACACTGCTTAAATGTATAGTATTAAAATTTATAAGAAACAAAATGAGTGTTATCTTAATATAACATATATGAGGTTGTGAATATATAAAGTTGACTTTTGTAAGTATTAACATTGCTTTAGAAAACAAGATTGCTTAGAAATACCTTCACTACCATACTTGCTCCACTTGTAGATGGTTGCAAGTCAAGTGCACCCAAATCAAACATATGATTCTCCATCAAATCCATTCACCATGACTTTGGGTCTCCCAACCACATACACATTTAAAATAAAACGAACAAAGACATATAACATGAACAACTTTTATCTAGATATATGACACATCCAAAAAGAATATAGATATTTTTATTTCATAGAAGCTGCACATGGAAGTTTTGAAAATGATATAAATAAATTAAATGGTGCCAAGAACAAATTGCTATAATCTATCTATACATTTACTAAATGAATAGGAAATAAAGTACTTTGTGTATAGAAAATACAAAAAAGTCTAGATATAAAAAAGTCTTCCTAAGAAACTAATTCCTAAATCTATAACTCTAATAGGAAGTAGATCATTAAATTTCTAATCACTAAGGTGATCTATGTTTCCTGGTTGAGTGGATGATTGCAACATGCGTGTAGACTGACCCTACAAAAAGAAGAAAAAAAATAAGCTAAAAGTTTCCATTCGTTATTATACATGTTTAGTCTTGATTATAAATTAAGTAGAATAATCAATTTACCACATTTCAAAGAACTTCCTGACGGAGAGCATGCCTTCTTTCAATAAAATTCCTTTTTCAATTTCTTTTCTCCTAGTAATACATAGAAAAATAAATGTTACAATTTGCAGCAAATGAAAAATAAGTATATGAGGTGTAAGTACCATACTAGTACAACTATTTTTTAATTAGCTTCAACGAGTTCTCTTTTACTATCCTATAGCTCCTTTTTGGTATCTTTTAGCTGTTGTTGAAGTTCTATAATAATGCCATGTAGCACTTCTTTTGCTTTTTGGTTTTGCATATCTCGATGGGATACGGTGGCACTGAAATCCCTTTCAAACTCTCCGCGATGTTTTCCAATTACTTCATCCAAAAATGATGAAAACTCTAATGGATTTCGTGTCTTGTCTAGCCCACACATTATGCATTCATCAATAACATTTTGCCAATGATCATTACTAAATTTAAAAGTTAGTGTAATTCAAAAAAGTTTAAGCATTAAGAATAAGATAATATATATCACTACTTACTAGAATGTCTTTAGTGTCCTTGTTGGGAAATTTTTGTTTCTTATCTAGATGGCCTAAGACATAGACCTCCAATGTTGGATGCTCCTTTTTCTGAAAGTTTTGTACAAGATCAGATAATACACAATATTGTCTGGATAGCTTTCAAGATAGAAACATCACTTTGAACAAATTAGCAACATATTCTTACCTATTTAAAGCGATGGCTTGCAAACGAGATAGGTCCATATGTATAGGAAGGTCTTACTATACTTCTGATGCTCTTATTTTTAGCCGACAATTGCTGAAATAAATATTATAGTTATGTCATGTCAGATATAATGATATATAGTATATTACAAGGTACTATCACCTTGTTTTTTTCTTCATCTCAGTATTGCAACAATTATTTCCATTGCTCAGCATCAATTCTTTTGTCTCTGCAAGCTGAAGCTTGTTCCTCTATAGCCTTCTTTTCATCATAATATTTTCTCTTCAGATTGTATCTCCAGGTTCTCAGTTCTTGTTGCATAATTCTTTTACAAGCATTTACAACACTATCTAGGGGGGCTGGGTCTCTCCATCTTCCATTACAAATTCAAAATCATCCTACCAAAATTTTAAATAACAAAATTTCCATGTCATCAATACTTATAACATTCATTTACATGCACATGTACTGAAATTTAACTATAGTGTTGCATACCTTTAATTTGTGCATCACCTTCTCAAAACTCCTTTGATGTTTTGGTCCCCAAATTTTAGCTTAGGAAAATGCTCTGTGCGTCTAGCGTACAACCCGAACCATCCTGATAGTTTTTCACATTCATCACAAGCAGGTAATCCTAATTCTTTATCTACAATGCAAACCCATTTTTTCCCATCTTTTGGAGCAACTACTTTGTATGTGGTGCATCCTCTTGTATTCTTTTTAGATTTATAAGAAATTATAACCAATAAATATTAATCATTAAGATTTGTACTAAAATATGTATGACATATAATACCTTTTTTGCATATTGGGCCATCTTGAATTTCTTCATTTACTCTCGTTTGGTCTTCTAGGTGCAACTCATCTTCGAGATGATCACTATTTTATGCCATAAGATAGAAATAGGATTTGTTGTTAGAGCCTAGTACCCAGTAAGGGTGATATGTGTGAACTTTTAAGTTATTACCCGATAGATAACCATCTAAAGTTCTGTTGTTATAGAAGTCATCAACATTATTGCCATCACCTTCTATAGTATTATCTACAAATAATTAGTGGGTTATGTAAAATTATTGTAGCAGTTAGAATAATGTAATCTATGTAAATTACCTGGAACATGGAAATCTAAAATTCTATGGAAGTGCGAGTAATCCTCATCTAAAGTTTCATTGATGTGGAAATCACCAACATTATCTTCATCACCTTCTACATTAATATCCAAATAACTAATAGACTATGGATAATTATTATATCTAGAATAATTTCACTAGAAGAATTAACTACAACAGGGGTGTCTAAATTTCCTTGGATGTGAGTGTCCTCAAAATCTTAAAAGATTGAATATAATAATGAGAGACAGTAAGAGAAATTACTAGTATAGCATATGTATAAATAGATGCATAGCTCACCTAAAGTTTCATGGCAGACATATTCATTCAAATGTGATCTATCCTCATCACTCATGTCCAAATCCACAGGTGACTCGCACATTTTTTCATATAATTCAGTATCTTCAGGTGGAATAGATATCCTCTTATTGCATCTCACATTTCCAGTGGCTATAGTAATATTTTATCATTAGGGTGAAAAAATATAAAATTAAATATAAAAAATACTTACCTAAAAGTTCAGTCCTACGAGATGCATTATGATTTGGTGCACTAGAATCATAATGAACATATGTTCTCTTTAATTTTGGCTGGATAGTTTTCTTGAGAGTACTTGATTCACCTATTATGCTCATAGACTTGTCTACATGAACTCAATCATTTCAAATAGTACGAGATGAGTCATAAAGCAAATTTTTGATATTAATGTAGTAAATAAGGTACTTCATACCATGATTTTGAGTTTTGTTAAAAGCATCACCAACTGGAATTTCTTCTTCCAAAATTTTTGAGTTTCTTGATTTCTTTATTTCTAATAGATTTATGGAAAAAAAATGATACAATATTGGGGGTTGGCGGTATATACATAGGCAACTAAATTGATTAAGACTTACTTGATGTTACCTCACTCAAGCATTCCTTAAGTGGATTGTTATGGATGGGGACATGCTTTCCTTTGGCATTTGTATATGCATTTGTACTCTTTCTCACTATGAAAAGTAGAAGGAATCATAATTGATAGTGTTTTCTAATAGAAGGGGAAGAATCACATACAAAAATATAACTTGTACCAATTTCAGATCTGTGACGATGATGTAAATTCTTACTTCCTTCAGTACTTTTGGTTCAGGCTAAATAAAGTGTGTTTGAAATCAGTTCTAACTTTGTCTCTACCTAATTACATTTTAACATACAAATTAAATGGATATAGAAAATAATACCTCTGAAGTTGGTCCTTTGAAGTGGTGTGCTCCCTTGACTACCATGATTAGACACTACAATAAGATCATTAATATTTTAATAAATTTATCAGAAGTTACTAAACAATAAAAAACAATAATGATTGGCAAAAAATGGCATGAATTACATTTTTTGCATCTTGGTTCATGTTCAATTCTTTGATCTATCTTCATATAGTCTTCTAGGTGCATGGCATTTTCAGCAACATACTTTTTCTTCAAACTTGGATGCACACTTTTCTTGAGAGTACTTGATTCACCTTTTTCATTTATAGATTTATATATACAAAAGCAATCATTTCACATACTTAAGAGGACATGATGTTGGAAATACAAATTATGATATTAATGTAGTAAGAGTATACCAAAATTTCTGACTTTTTTTAATACATTTGCAATTGGAATTTTATCATCCAAAAAATTTGAGTTTGTTGGACTTGTTGTTGATCCATCTAACAAAATATATACAATATTAACATAAAATGTAAGAAATTAAATACCTTCAAATTAACTTGTGTTTATCTTACCCATACTTTCCTTAAGGATGGACACAAATTTTCATTTTGCAGCTACAATTGAATTTGAATTGCGACTCACTTCCTTATTCAGATCCTTAAAGGTGGGTGCAGACTTTACAAGTGCTCTCTTCTTAGTTCCACTAACCATTTCTAGTTCTGAAATTAATAAAAAAGAAAAAATACGTGACAAAATTTCTGACAAATAAAGAGTATGCCATACATTAAATTAAAATTTCACATATCTGCTTTTCTTGATGCAAGATCGATGCCCTGATTTTCCATCTCCATGATTTGATTAACAGACTTGAACATAATTTTACGTGGCATGACTTTACAAAAAAAGTAGATTTTATTCAATTTTAGTTTGAAGTTTGAATTGAAATACCAGATAGTCCTACATAAAACATATCATAAATATCAATAAAAAGACTTATATTGACTATACCTCTACTCTCTTCCTTTTTTTAGGTGTAAAATTTCACTGATTACACTTTTAGGATCTTTAAAAGATTTAGATATATCAGGCCTAGTCCATCCAACATAGAGAACATCATTCAACCCACAACTAATTGAAGGCTCATGATATCTACCCAAGTGATTATATTTTTGTTCAACAATGAGATCATGCTCGACATATACATTTTTAGGTTTCCAGTGGCATACAATACTCCAATCTCCATCTACATGATCTCTTGAGTAAAAGACTTGTTCAGCTTGTTTGGGGTATATAAATGGTTCGTCTTCAAAGCTTCGCTTATTCATATTAACATGTGCAATGTTAAGATCATCAACTGACAACCCTTCCTCGTCGACATTGAACCAGGAGTATTTAAATATAAAACAAGGATTCATTCCATGGTAATGAATCTCAAAGATGTCATCTAGAAGTCCATAATATACTTCACCATCAGGGCCTATTGTGGTTATACCACTATTCTGTGTTACTCGATCTTTATCAACATATTGACGCTCAAATTTGTATCCAATCACAAAGTAACCTTTATAAGAATATATTCCTATGTTCGGCCCTTAAGAAAGATATTGGATAGGCTTGAGAAGTTCATCAAATTCTTATATGGAAGCAACCTAATTAGAAAAGAAATATGAATCAAATTACGAAATAAAATATTATGTTAAATAAAATAATTGCACTATCTTACATGATCTTCAAACCAATTTAAAAATGATTTGTGATGGTGAAACTGTAAGGTGAAATCATCCCAACTAGGGTGTGGCATCTCAAGATATCATGATTCTTCTTGTATTTATGTATGTCGCAGCAAAGATTTATTAGATAATTTTCAAAAATGATTTAGAATTAATAACGTGATACTTTTCAAGATTGGAGCTCAAATCAGCCCCAATTAAGGTATGTTTACTTAATTTCTTGCATTTCCCTTCATTTCCAACCTCTCTCTTCTCTTCTTATAATTCTATTCTCACCTAATAAATTCATCAAATACCCCTAAAATCCTAGATCTACTCCAAAATACTTATGATTGATGCTATTTATCACTAGATCTATGATTATATTATATAGATCTACTGATTTATCACTAATTACCTCACTAATAATTAACATTAACATGTTATTTCATTAATTAATAGTAATAATACAATTAGTACCATTAATAATAGGTATTTAATTTAGGTTTAGTAGAAGAAGTTCCATCAAAGACTAACATGAACATATATAAACAAAAATATACCCAAAATATCTAAATAATTCGTATTTTTTATTCATAAAAATGCTGAAAATAAAAATAACGTTTTTTGTTTTTTTTTCTCTAGAATTGTGTGTGTTAATGTTGTATAAGATGAAACTAGCATGTGGAAAGCATATCACTTGTCTTTTTAATTAGTAAATATCATGTTTTATAATTTTAAAAATAACTTCAAACTTTATTTATATTTAAAAAATAATTATCTTCAAAAGAAAAATCTTAAAAAATCTTGTGTTTAATTCTATAATTACAAGCAAGTATCAAACATTATAAAATATCGATTTTGATTCTACATTACATAAAAGAAATCAATTTTGTTCACTTACTGGCTTATTTTTATTTGATATTAGTATTGTGAATAGAGAATAGACTTAATAGTTAATACGACAATGTACATTTCTTACTAGTATTTTTTTAGTAAATGCTAAGTTACTAATATCATTTGCTTTGCTTGTTTGTCTTTGTCTTTTTCAGTGTTGACTTTTGAGTTTTGAGAAGATGTCTTCTTCGTCTTCAAGTGACGCTGAGGGTGCGGCTGGTCATGCATCAAAGGATGTGGATTTTGCATGGAGTCACTGCAAGCCTGTACTTGGGTCTGGGAATAGGGCAAAGATTGTCTGCAACTACTATAAGAAAACACTTGGTGATGGAGGAATTACTAGATTCAAGCGTCACATTACTGGTGGTGACAAGAATGTGGCAATGTGCCAGAAGTGCCCTCCAAGTGTTAGGGATGACTTCAAGAAACTAATGGGTGAAAAGAGGCAAAAACAACAAAAGTTGAAGCAGGTTGAAAAGGCTTACACAGATACACTCTTTGATGTTAGGGCCATAGGTTCTTCTGCTGAATCAGATGATGATATTGCATATCCTCCAGGGTGTGATACTGCTTATACACACCATATGTATAGGCATGCTCTTAGAGACTCCCGCAAAAGTGAGTGGGATAGGGAGGAGGTAGCTCGTCTTACGAGGAGATATGGACCATCTGGTGCAGGTGGAGGCAGTGGGGCTGCACGTGTCCCGGTTGCTGACTTAGATGATGATGATGAAAATCAGGATGCTCAATATAAAAGAAAGAAAGGCACCGTTGATACACTCTTCCGTTCTGCTAGTGCAAGATTGAAGCATTTTGATGAGCCAGGGGTTAGGAAGCCTGATGCTAGGCAAAAAACCCTAAAAGCAATGTTTACTGGTGCGAAAGAGAAAGTGGGCAAGGCAGTGGGTAAGTTCTTCTTTGCTCATGGTATACCCACACATGTTGCAACCAAACCATATCTACAACACATGGTGGATGTCATAGGGGAGTCGGGTAGGGGTATCAAAGCCCCCATTGCATATGAGTTGATGAACGAGTATCTTCCCAAAGAGAAGAAAGATCTACAAGTATGGATTGAAAGCCAGAAACAATTGTGGTCTGAGTATGGTGTCACACTCCTGTGTGATGGGTGGACATCTGGAAATAGAAAGCAAATTATTAACTTTCTTGTACATTGTCGTGGATCTACTATTTTTCTAGACTCTGTTGATGCTTCTGGTGCAGCCAGGAATTACAGTTACATCAAGAATTTAATGAAGAAATACATCAAGCAGGTAGGGGTTGGGAATGTAGTGCAAATAGTGACTTACGATGGATCTAACTTCAAGAAGGTTGGTGTAAGTATAATGAAGAAATATCCGGTCTACTGGACACCATGTTCTTCCCATTGCATAGATCTGATCCTCAAGGACATGGGCTCAATTGATTACATCAAAAGTGTGACAATTTCTTGTTAAATGCTATGAGGCGATCTGAGTATTGTGGAGGTGATCTAGTTAGACCAGGGGTGACTAGATTTGCAATGAATTACTTTGCCTTGAACTCATTAAAGTCCAAAAAAGATGGCCTTAGGAGGCTTTCAATGGTGTGAAGTGGACCTCCATGAAGGAGCACAACACCCCAGTTGGCAGAAGGATTGAAGAACTAATTACCAGTCGGGCTTTCTGGGATAAGGTTACAAAGGTGCTGCGGATAATGGAACTTGTTGTCAAAGTGTTGAGGCTGATAGATGGTGACAAAGCCGCAACAATGCCTTACTTGTATGATGCAATGCAAGTAATGGTGGAAGGTATTAAACAAGAAGCTCCTAGGTCCCATTCACAATACTTGTCAATTGTAGACAAGCGTTGGACAAATATACTTTTGCATCCACTATATAAAGAAGGTATATAATTTATTTCTTCTAAATTCATATTTATGTTCTAAGTTTCTAACTCTATAACTTGCTATAAGTTAACTAAATCTAAATCTTATTTCCTTATTTGAAATTGGTGACAGCTTACTATCTGAACCCGAGGTTCCAATACTTGCGAAAACTGGGATTAGATGCGACTCTAATGTCTGCTGTGAGAGATATTACTAACAAATTCTTTACCTCTACTGAAGAGCACACCATAGTGATGGATGAGGTATATAACTAAATATATTATATAACAAATTCTTTACCTCTATTGAAGTTTTTTCTTAAATAATTTTGCAGTTGCGACAGTTTTGTGAAGGCCTCAGTTGTTTTGGTCATCCAAATGCAGTTGTCGACCGTGATCAAGGTGATCCTTGTGAGTGGTGGGTATGGAATTGAACGGGTGCCCCCCGTCGAAGAAAAGTGGTTGTTCATATTCTTTCTCAAACAACATTTGCAGGAGGTTGTGAAAGAAATTGGAGTACTTTAAATTTAATTCACTCAAAGAGAAGGAACAGGTTGGGGGCAGACAGGCTAAGAGATCTGGTATATGTTCACTACAACATGTAGTTGAGGGCTAGAGCAATACGAGATGCCAACTACAAAGAAGTGGATTTTGTTGTCGTCCACGATCCCATTGACACCGCATACACATTCAACCCATCTAGGCGTAGAGGCATAGAAGAAGCTGATGATTTAGAATATCCTTTAGAGGAATGGATGAATGAGATAGGTCGTCCCATTCTTGATAATCTAGATGGTCATCCGGATCCATACATAGAAGAGCACTTTGAATGAGATTCTGATACTAATGTTGACCAAAGTCACCAAACTCCACCTGAAAGACTTGAGCCTGAGCCTGAGCATGAAAATGTTGATATGGAGATCAATAGAGTAGTAGAAGAAGTATTGGGTAGCAAAGAGTCTCCTTCTTCAAAAAGTACATCTGGGTCAAAATCAAAATCTGGTAATGATGGTGGCAATGATGGCGGTGGCAGTGAGCACTCTCTTGAATATCCTCCTGCTGTTGATCCTCAGTATGATGATCGTCCTTATGTTACGAAAGTTGCACCTCCTCCTCCAGCAGAAAAAGAATATCCCATGCGTGAAAAAAAAATTCAAAGGAGGAAAACGCAAATCGGCAAGGACTACAGTGGTGCTGCACCACCTCAGGCTACAGGCTCCTACGGCTACAACAATGATCATTATTCTGATATTGCTGATTCACTTAGCAACATGAGTATTTTAGGTTATGATTCTCAATCTCAACATGATTCAACATTGGGATTTGCCGATATGCTATTTGGGAAACCATACCCATCTCACTCTCAATATGGGTATTCTGGATATCAAAATCAGCCACCACCACCACCGCCACAATCGGAAGTAGAACATCATGTTGGATATACCTATACAACAAATGTCTCAGGCCCACATGGAAGCTATCAGTACAACTCCCTTGCATTTTCTGAGGATGGTGGGCAAACATGGAGTGGTGGTCATTTAGTTCTTCCTGTTTCTCCAGTCCCAATAATTCCTATGGATGTGCCTGTAGCTATTCAACATATTCCTCAAGGAAGTGAACGTCCACTCACTCGAGCTCCTCGACCTACATCTCCAAGAAAGGAACAATATCTCAGAGATTTAGAACAACATTTTCCAAAGATTGGGATGATGTAATTTGTCAACGATACTATCTATGAGGAGCATGTGACTACATATAACCAACTTTATAGGATGCACATGTCATGGGCGGAATATCTCAATAGTATCAACTCATTACAGTATGGACAACCTGCGCCACTCAACATACAAATGATGTGAGTTGGTAAGTAAATATGTTATTGATATGTTGTAAATTGTATATTGTTTCATAATTGTGTATATTTAAGTTTGTGGATTGTGCTAGTAAAATTTCATATATGAATTCCTACATTTTGTCATCGAAATCCTTCATCGAAATCCCAACAAAATAGGACAGGTTCCTTACCTCCCACATGATGGACCCCCCTACCCCACATCCAATATAGAATTTATTGTATAAAACGTTGCATTTAGGTGTGGAGATTACACCTGTAAAATTTCATATCTAAATTCCTATGTTTTGTCATCGAAATCCTTCATCAAAATCCCAACGAAATAGGACAGGTTCCTTACCTCCCACATGATGGACCCCCCTACCCCACATCCAATATAGAATTTTATTGCATAAAACGATGCATTTAGGTGTGGAGATTACACCTGTAAAATTTTATGAATTAATTCGTTCATTTTGGCGTCGATACGGCAATGATTGCATCTGTCGGTATTTCCGTCGGTATACCGGTAAATACCTATTTCCAAGTTGTTGAAACGGCATCCGTATCGGTCACCTTATTCGTTGATCGGCGCCGTTTTGATAGCTTGGAAATAGGTATTTACCGGTATACCGACAGAAATACTGACAGATGCAATCCTGGCCGTATCGTCGCCAAAATGAACGAATTAATTCATGAAATTTTACAAGTGTAATCTCCACACCTAAATGCATTGTTTTATGCAATAAAATTCTATATTGGATGTGGGGTAGGGGGGTCCATCATGTGAGTAGGTAAGGAACCTGTCCTGTTTCGTTGGGATTTCGATGAAGGATTTTGATGACAAAACATAGGAATTTAGATATGAAATTTTACAGGTGTAATCTCCGCACCTAAATGCATCGTTTTATACAATAAAATTCTATATTGGATGTGGGGTAGGGGGTCCATCATGTGGGAGGTAAGGAACCTGTCCTGTTTTGTTGGGATTTCGATAAAGGATTTCGATGACAAAATGTAGGAATTCAGATATGAAATTTTACTAGCACAATCCACAAACTTAAATATACACAATTATGAAACAATATAGAATTTACAACATATCAATAACATATTTACTTACCAACTCAGATCAGTTGTATGTTGAGTGGCATGCAAGTTGTCCATACTGTAATGAGTTGATATTATTGAGATATTCGGCCCATGACATGTGCATCCTATAAATTTGGTTATATGTAGTCACATGCTCCTCATAGATTGTATTTTTGAAAAATTGTATCATCCCAATATTTGGAAAATGTTGTTCTAAATCTCTGAGATATTGTGCCTTTCTTGGAGATGTTGGTCGAGGAGCTCGAGTGAGTGGACGTTCACTTCCTTGAGGAATATGTTGAATAGCTACAGGAACAGCCATAGGAAGTATTGGGACTGGATAAACAGGAAGAACTGAATGACCACCACTCCATGTTTGCCCACCATACTCAGAAAATGTGAGGGAGTTGTACTGATAACTTCCATGTGGGCCTGAGACATTTGTTGTATAGGTATATCCAACATGATGTTCTACTTCCGGTTGTGGCGGTGGTGGTGGTGACTGATTTTGATATCCGGAATACCCATATTGAGAGTGAGATTGGTATGGTTGCCCAAATAGCATATCGGCAAATCCCAATGTTGAATCATGTTGAGATTGAGAATCAGAACCTGAAATACTCATGTTGCTAGGTGAATCAGCAATATCAGAATAATGATCATTGTTGTAGCCGTAGGATCCTGTAGCCTGAGGTGGTGCAACACCACTGTAGTCTTTTCCGGTTCGAGTTTTCCTCCTTTGAAAAGTTTTTTCACGCACGGGGATATTCTTTTTCTGCTGGAGGAGGAGGTGCAACTATCATAACATAAGGACGATCATCATACTGAGGATCAACAATAGGAGGATATTCAAGAGAGCGCTCACTGCCACCGCCATCATTGCCACTATCATTACTAGATTTTGATTTTGACCCAGATGTACTTTTTGAAGAAGGAGACTCTTTGCTACCCAATACTTCTTCTATTGCTCTATTGATCTCCATATCAACATTTTCATGCTCAGGCTCAGGCTCAAGTCTTTCAGGTGGAGTTTGGTGACTTTGGTCAACATTAGTATCAGAATCTCGTTCAAAGTGCTCTTCTATGTATGGATCCAGACGACCATCTAGATTATCAAGAATGGGACAACCTATCTCATTCATCAATTCCTCTAAAGGATCTTCTAAATCATCAGCTTATTCTATGCCTCTACGCCTAGATGGGTTGAATGTGTATGCGGTGTCAATGGGATCGTGGACGACAAAAAAATCCACTTCTTTGTAGTTTGCATCTCGTATTGCTCTAGCCCTCAACCGCATGTTGTAGTGAACATATACCAGATTTCTTAGCATGTCTACCCCCAACCTGTTCCTTCTCTTTGAGTGAATTAAATTTAAAGTGCTCCAATTTCTTTCACAACCTCCTGCAGATGTTGTTTGAGAAAGAATACGAACAACCACTTTTCTTCGATGGGGGAACCCGTTCCATTCCATACCCACCACTCACAAGGATCACCTTGATCACGGTCGGCAACTGCATTTGGATGACAAAAACAACCGAGGCCTTCACGAAACTGTCACAACTGTAAAAATATTTAAGAACAAACTTCAGTAGAGGTAAAGAATTTGTTATATAATATATTTAGTTATATACCTCATCCATCACTATGGTGTGCTCTTCAGTAGAGGTAAAGAATTTGTTAGTAGTATCTCTCACAATAGACGTTAGAGTCGTATCTAAGCCCAGTTTTTGCGAGTATTGGAACCTCGGGTTCAGATAGTAAGTTGTCACCAATTTCAAATAAGGAAATAAGATTTATATTTAGTTAACGTATAGCAAGTTATAGAGTTAGAAACTTAGAACATAAATCTAAATTTAGAAGAAATAAATTATATACATGCTTTATGCAATGGATGCAAAAGCATATCTGTCCAACGCTTGTCTACAATTGACAAGTATTTTGAATGGGACCTAGGAGCTGCTTGTTTAATACCTTCCACCATTACTTGCATTGCATCATACAAGTAACGCATTGTTGCGGCTTTGTCACCATCTACCAGCCTCAACACTTTGACAACAGGTTCCATTATCCGCAACACCTTTGTAACCTTATCCCAGAAAGCCTGACTGGCAATTAGTTCTTCAATCCTTCTGCCAACTGGGGTGTTGTGCTCCTTCATGGAGGTCCACTCCACACCATTGAAAAGCCTCCTAAGGCCATCTTTTTTGGACTTTAATGAGTTCAAGGACAAGTAATTCCTTTCAAATCTAGTCACCCCTGGTCTAACTAGATCACCTCCACAGTACTCAGATCGCCTCATAACATTTAACAAGAAGGAATGGTTGTAGATGAAACATGTGATCAACCTCCCATCAATTGTCACACTTTTGATGTAATCAGTTGAGCCCATGTCCTTGAGGATCGGATCTATGTGATGGGAAGCACATGGTGTCCAATAGACTGGATATTTCTTCATTGTACTTTCACCGGCCTTCTTGAAGTTAGAGCCATTGTCAGTCACTATTTGCACTACATTCCCAACCCCTACCTGCTTCATGAATTTCTTCATTAAATTCTTGATGTAACTGTAATTCCTGACTGCGCCAGAAGCATCAACAGAGTCTAGAAAAACAGTAGATCCACGACAATGTACAAGAAAGTTAATAATTTGCTTTCTATTTCCAGATGTCCACGCATCACACATGAGTGTGACGCCATACTCAGACCACAATTGTTTCTGGCTTTCAATGCATACATGTAGATCTTTCTTCTCTTTGGGAAGATACTTGTTCATCAACTCATATGCAGTGGGGGATTTGATACCCCTACTCGACTCCCCTATGACATCCACCATGTGTTGTAGATATGGTTCGGTTGCAACATGTGCGGGTATACCATGAGCAAAGAAGAACTTACCCACTGCCTTGCCCACTTTCTCTTTCACACCAGTAAACATTTCTTTTAGGGTTTTTTGCCTAGCATCAGGCTTCTTAACCCCTGTCTCATCAAAATGCTTCAATCTTGCACTAGCAGAACGGAAGAGTGTATCAACGGTGCCTTTCTTTCTTTTATAGAGAATCCTAATTTTCATCATCATCATCTAAGTCAACAACCGGGACACGTGCAGCCCCACTGCCTCCACCTGCACCATATGGTCCATATCTCCTCGTAAGCCGAGATGCCTCCTCCCTGTCCCACTCGCTTTTGCGGGAGTCTCTAAGAGCATGCCTATACATATTACGTGTATAAGCAGTTTCACACCCTGGAGGAGATGCAATATCATCATCGGATTCAACAGAAGAACGTGTGGCCCTAACATCAAAGAATGTATATGTGTAAGCCTTTTCAACCTGTTTCAACTTTTGTTGTTTTTGTCTCTTTGCACCCATCGGTTTCTTGAAGTCATTCCTAACACTTGGAGGGCACTTCTGGCACATTGCCACATTCTTGTCACCACCAGTAATGTGACGCTTGAATCTAGTAATTCCTCCACCACCAAGTGTTTTCTTATAGTAGTTGCAGACAATCTTTGCCCTATTCCCAGACCCAAGTACAGGCTTGCAGTGACTCCATGCAAAATCCACATCCTTTGATGCATGACCAGCTGCACCCTCAGCGTCACTTGAAGACGAAGAAGACATCTTCTCAAAACTCAAAAGTCAACACTGAAAAAGACAAAGACAAACAAGCAAAGCAAATGATATTAGTAACTTAGCATTTAATAAAAAAATACTAGTAATAAATGTACATTGTCGTATTAACTATTAAGTCTATTCTCTATTCACAATACTAATATCAAATAAAAATAAGCCAGTAAGTGAATAAAATTGGTTTCTTTTATGTAATGTAGAATCAAAATTGATATTTTATAATGTTTGATACTTGCTTGTAATTATAGAATTAAACACAAGATTTTTTAAGATTTTTCTTTTGAAGATAATTATTTTTTAAATATAAATAAAGTTTGAAGTTATTTTTAAAATTATAAAACATGATATTTACTAATTAAAAATACAAGTGATATGCTTTCCACATGCTAGTTTCATCTTATACAACATTAACACACAATTCTAGAGAAAAAAAAATAAAAAAAACGTTTTTTTATTTTCAGCATTTTTATGAATAAAAAATACGAATTATTTAGATATTTTGGGTATATTTTTGTTTATATATGTTCATGTTAGTCTTTGATGGAACTTCTTCTACTAAACCTAAATTAAATACCTATTATTAATGGTACTAATTGTATTATTACTATTAATTAATGAAATAACATGTTAATGTTAATTATTAGTGAGGTAATTAGTGATAAATCAGTAGATCTATATAATATAATCATAGATCTAGTGATAAATAGCATCAATCATAAGTATTTTGGAGTAGATCTAGGATTTTAGGGGTATTTGATGAATTTATTAGGTGATAATAGAATTATAAGAAGAGAATAGAGAGGTTGGAAATGAAGGGAAATGCAAGAAATTAAGTAAACATACCTTAATTGGGGCTGATTTGAGCTCCAATCTTGAAAATCGCCTAAATTCTCCAAGTTTTTCTCTTCAAACAGCAGCAACAGAAGACGACTCGCAAATATCGATTTGTTGGGGCGGAATGCTGCCTGTGTCGCCCTATACCGAGGTGTTAGTGGTGCATTTTGCACCGGTACCCTCGAAATTTGGCAGTATTGGCGGTATACCCACCGGTATGCCGAAAATTGCGATCCAAACGGCAGAATTGCACGTATCTGTACCGGTACATGTCGATATCGATATTTCGAGCGGTATACCGCTGATACCGACGAAATCTCATCCCTTGGTAACAATATGTGGTGATCGTGACTCTTCATACCTATTAACTTCCTCTCTTATAGTTGAACCATACAAGAGAAGTTTGATGAAAATCCTTCAGGGAGTTTAATAACCTTCAATACAGACAAAAAGTTTTCCTTTTCTTCACTTGTCATATAGTATATTGCATGAGGAAGCTCCCTAATGTTATTTGATTTTGAAAGTCTAGGCCACAATGATTTACGTATTCATAAGTGTTGCAAATCCAATCGGGCTTTAATATTGTCCTTGCTTTTATCATCCTTTTGAAGTAACCATGCCCAAATATTTTCACTCACGTTTTTTTATGTGCATAATGTCTAAATTGTGTCAAACCAGCAATGAGCTCGAATAAGGGAGCTAAAAAAATACTTCTCTTTTTCCACCCCTCAGGTAGTTCATGTTGGTCATGTGAATTATTACTTGAAACATTTCCAAAGACAACATTATTGTAATCATTCTACAAGTGCTCGATTTGTTTCCCATCTAAAGGTTGAGGTGCGGGTTCATGTTCTTCAACTCCATTGAAGCTTTTTTTATCAACACGCCATGGGTGGTTAATTGATAGAAAATTATGATGCCTCAGATAGACACATTTTTTACTGTATGGAAGGTAAATAGAACCATGATTACTGTGACAATAAGGACAAGCCTTATAGCCTTTTGTACTCCAACTAGACAACATATTGTATGCAGGGAAGTTGCTAATGGTCCATCGAAGCATTTCTCACATGCTAAATACCTCACCCAGATTAGCATCAAAAATGTTCACTCCAGCCCACAACATTCTCAATTCATCGATCAATGGTTGGAGATAAACATCTATATTGTTTCTTGGTGATTTTGGACCATCAATAAGAAGTGACACCATTAAGAAAGATTGATTCATAGTGATCCAGGGAGGAAGATTATAACAGATTAAGATGACGGGCCAAATACTTCTACTACTCCCCATCGCAACATTGAAAGGGCTAAATCCATATGTCACTAAGCCAAGTCTGACATTTCGTGGCTCAATGCTGAATGAAGGATAATTGGTATCAAAATCTTTCCTAGCCTTATAATCCCTCGGATGTTCCATTTCACCTATTGTGCTAGTCGTACTTGTGGAATGGCAAATCATCCAAGGAGTCGTCTTAACTGAATTGAATAATCTTTTCAATCTAGGAATCAAGGGGAAGTGACAAAGAAATTGTTGTGGTGTTTTTTTCGTGATCTTTATCCTTCTTCCCCGACTTGTATCAATCTATCTCAAGGTAGTACACTTTGGACATTTGTCTAAATTTAAGTATTCTCCTCTATAAAGTATACAATCATTGGGACATGTGTGGATCTTCTGACAATCCAACACTAGAGAAGACATAAGTTTTCTACATTCATACCATGTTGTTGGCAACTTGTGTCCCATAGGCAACACTTTAGATTGAAGTTCCAGATATCCTGACATCGCCTTGTTGCTTATTTTATTCAAGCATTTGAGTCTAAATAGATGAACAACAAAGGAGAGCTTTGAGTAGTTATCACAACCTGGATATAACGGTTCACAAGCGTCTTTAAGTAATTCCTCAAATTTTTTATTATCATGAATGGGATTTTCATTATCACTACCACCATCATCATGAACTGGATATTCACTACCACTATCAGGAACATTTGTGCCCATTTCTACATCATCATAACATGCATCATTTATCAACCCCTGGATATCATCAAAAGATTTAGCCATGTCTTGATTGACCATATGATCTTGTTTGTCAATACCATGATATTCCCAATCAGTGTAGGTCGATAGAAATCTAGATTTGATAACATGCCATGTAATTGTCTCCATATCATAAAAGAATTTGTTCTCACACTTCACACAAGGACACTTGACCTCAGTATGATTCCTAAATGCAAAATCTAAAAATAAGTTAAATCCTTGCATGAATGCCTCTTGGCAACGTTCATGTTTAGATTTTCCTCTACTCATCCAACTCCTATCCATGGCTCCCTGAAAAATGATCATGTAATTTTGTTAAATTTTCATCTTTGTATAAGAACCAATTATTGTTTATGTAAAACAATTTTTTTTAAAAACCTCCAACATAATATGAACTAAATCTGATTTAGGAAAATTATGTCTGATTTGATGAAATTATTTCTGATTTCACATTTTTAGTAAGATTTATTTAAGAATAATATTTGATTAGGTCATTTAAATTAAAAATCAGGTTTGAATTAGACCAAATCATGTCATATTTGGGCAATTATGTATTGCAAGTGCATGGGTACAGGTGCATTTTTTTAACTACTTGGAGCATTGTTACACTACATTAATACAAAATTTGCATGCTTTATCTGAAATATGTAATCAAAGTTCTTAGACAAAATAAAATGCATGGAAGAGGTGACCACACAAATGTATCTAGTTCATGAATTTCAGAAGACTGTTATTAGCCTGAGCAGTTGAATATATGTAATCAATAAATGAAGTCAACCACGTATTGAATTGCAAAATGGCAACTTATGAGCAGGGAGCTCTTATGTTGCGCCCAATACTGAAGGCAATCATAACCACTTTTGTCACTCATGTTGTAACTAACATTAATATGAGATTATCCAATGTTCAAAAGACGTGTCGTGTCCCAAGGATAAGGGTTGTCCTTTTGATTAAAAGAAAGCAATGCATTTAGAATGCCCTTTGAGCTACATCCCTAAATGTTACAAGTGACTCATCAAAGATAAAAGATAATGAAAAATCTTGTCTTGATTCAACTACGTACATTATAGGGAGACTGAAATGTCTATCAACTTCTACCCTTAAGTAGGTGAGTATAGGTTCCTTTTAGATGCTAAATAATATTCTAAATGCATTTTTAGATTCACTTAGAAAATAATCCCAAAGTTTATGTAAATAATGTATATGCTCATTTTATACTTCATCAATCTCTTGTCAGTTAGGGTCTTATAATTTTGTTATTAGAGTGGGAACAACAAATTTTAACATGAGATGCATTTTGATTCCCATTGTTTTTATTAGCAGCCATAATTACTAAGTAAATGAAAATTAAATTTAGTGACATTCAAGTAAACCACATATGTGGGTGTGAGTCCACCTTTTAATTGGGTCTCCAAGAGGATACACAACCTCCCACAAATAGGAATTCTCCTCCTTCTCACAAGTTTGTTCACATGGTTTAAGAGAATATTAGTAACACCTTGTGTGTTGTCTTGTAATTTGAGTAGAACAACCTTGGCTACTAGAGTTCACATGATTTCAACAAAATATGTCATAGAAAGAAAAAAAAGGAACGAATATGAATGCAAAATCAAATTGTAATGTATTAATTGTAATATATTTTGTTCAATTCACTTTATATTATGGTTATTAAAAAATATACCATTGTAGTTCTTAAAATATGGTACATGCACTTAATCATGTGTACAACTGTATAATGTCTATAATACATATTCCCCTCATTGGGGGTTGGGGCCATAATGATGATTCAAATTTGTTTATACTATCTCCAATACTATCTTCTTTTTCACCTACCCTCAAACATGTTATTTTTAGGGTAGTATTTATATAAGAATTACATTGGATTAGGTCATGTAATCTAAATTCAAGTTTAATTTAGGATAAACCATGCCAAAATTGGCAAATAGGACTATTTTGGGTAAACAAACCTAATTATTACAACAACAAAATTTGGTGAAGTTGAAGGAACAATTATATTTCATTTATTTCAATATTGTAAAAGTTTGGAGAACTTAGGTCTGATTAGTAGGTCATATTATATAAAATCAAGTAACCCACATTGCCCTAGGGTCTTGCTACATCAAGTAGAGAAGCAACCAAAGCTGTAACTAAATCTAATCTGAGGAAAATAAATTTGATTAGAAACAACACCTTTTAGGTGTCAGCAAATCTCAACAGGTAATGCTTACTTGACCTCCTCAATACCTAGGACATTTTGTGCTCTATATTAAGCCATCTATTTAGACATTGAGGCCACGAGTGAAAAATTAATGGTGCTCCAGTTTAAGCCATCTACTATAGTTCACACGAGTTCAACAAAATATATCACAGAAAAAAATAAACAAATATGAATGACAAATCAAGATAGCACCATGGTAGTGTGGTAGGAAAAATGATTACTTCCCTTAGAATTTCCAAACACATGAAGTCAATCTGAGAAATTCCCATGTGTTCTACACATCCAAAACATAATTTCTATTTTATGGCTCATAGAACCACTCACCACTATGTATGTGATCGTGACAAGACAACCCAAAAATGATTAAAAAGAGTCATTATTCCAAAACTATGTCAACAAGCAGTGAGGAACTGACCTCCATCCTAGGTTTCTAAGAATCAATGTCACAAGTTCTCAGTCTGACTGTCACAAACAATACACCATTACTTGTGTCAAAGAGACCAACATGGTCCAAAACTGTTGGAAAACTATAGTCTGGAATAAGTAGAGAACTGATCTTATTTTCTCCCTCATAGGCGACCACCTATCCTATGAGAAATTTTGGGTAAAACGGGAACTTTGGTCCTACCTCCACCAACGATACATATTGGGGATATTGGTTATATGAATACTGGAGAACAATATGGGAAAACATGACCACCTTGAATGATGCATCTCATAATCCTTAGTGACCTTGACCTAGTAGATATGCTTCTACAGTCAACATCACCCAACAATTCCAACAATGTTGAAGATCATGCAACACAACAACTTGATTTCTTGGCATGTCTTCTCTTCACCTTTGATAAAGCTCATCCAAAATGGTGTAATCCACCATACGATGTTCTAATTATGAAGGAACACCACTAGATAAAAATGTGTACATGCAACACCTCAATATATGAAGCATGATTAGGTTTTCTTACCCCTCCACCACTAGAGTGTGGAAACATGATTATCCATCCCACTATCACCCACCGCCAACAAACATCTTGGTCCATTTAACCAACTAGCCACCATGGCAGTCATTATTGAGTTGGGTTAACCAACTCCAACGATATTAGAGGAATCATGGTAGACAAGCATTACAGTTGTGTCCCTCGCCATGTCTAACACAATTTCTACACAAATGAGGTGCATTTTAGCCAGATTTATAGAGGTTGAATAACTCCGCCTTTGATGTTCTCACTAAGTTTGGTTCTTGTCAGTCATTGGTCCAACTCTAGTACAACTAGATGAACAATGCTCACACCTATGTTACAACTTTCAGTGTAGGAATTGCATTCATATATAAATATTCCTCGAGAATGTAGAATCATGAATGTTTAAAAAATATAATTAAGAATGCCATCAACTACTCCTAGATCAAGGCAGTGACTGGGACACTTGTACTTCTTGAAGGAGTCCCATAACCACCATTTATACATCAATTCACTAAGTAAGGTCACATGAACAAGTTTTTCCACACCCACAGACGTAGTTAGAAGATGCAATAGATAATCTGGGTGCACTACTATTACCATGGATCATGAAATAGGAGTCATAAAATATATGCCATCTCCTCTAGCATTAGAATCATATATATAACCAAACCTAAAGACATAAACCTCTAGATCCTATAATTCCTTGTGATGCTTAACATCTCACTCTCCAGTAGAATACATGATAGGGCAAGCAATACCTACACCTAGATTATGTCTAAGTGCCCCTTATACTCTTCTATCAGATCCTGCTTCAATACTACCTCATCCACACCTCCAACAGATAATGATAGAGATGTCTGACATTGGTGATGTACTAGGAATCACCCATAGTATTAGAAAAAAGCCTAAAAAGGAGTAAAATACCATATAAAAATCTAGAATAGTGATAATGATAATTATCCCCATCTCTACCTTGGTGCTTCTACACTTGGGGCGTGGGCTAGGTAAGCACCCCATAGGGATCAGACTTCTTGGCTAGGTTAGCAAGCCAATCACATTAGTTCATGATTTAGTTAATATCCTTAGGAAGGCTTCTCATTGGCTGGTCCATGGGAGTATGTCTGACAGGCCATAATGAAGTGATCATATGCTACTAGAATCATTCCTAACACCTACTTCCAATGCAACACTTGAAAGAACTTTGTGTTCCTTATCTCTACAGAGATGATTTCTCTTGTAAGCATTTTTTTCGAATGATTCGTGGGCATCTGTTTCAAAAGGGGAGGGAGAAGAAAGGAACCGGTTCAAAAGGACAGGGAGAAGAAAGGAAACAGTTGAAGATCAGGGGCTTACCTGGATGATGAAGTTCCAAATGCCAAAGGCAATAGTGATTGTCACCACCTCCGATCCTTTGTGGAGCTACCCCAGGATCTGATCTTCCTCGCTGCCAATATCCATTCCAGGTTTGTCTTTGTTGGTCCCTTGTGGAGCTACCCTAGGATCCCTTGCCCACCCAGTATCCAGTGTTTGTCTCTGCAGGTCCACTTTGCAGCTCGCCCAGGTTCGAATGTCTATCGCCTCGGAACTGACTGTCGCTATTTGGAGCATGAGGCACCTTGGATTTACGGAGCAGCGAGACTCCTCGATTCCATGGCCTACTTGAAATCAGAACATAGGGATGAATTTAGGTCTTTGGTAGCGAGCGCTGACCGCCAAGAGGTATGAAGTGAGCGATAGGCATGGGAGTGCAGTTTGGGTATTTTGCACAGATCGATCTTGGTTTCGCGGGTGTTTTAGCGGGTGTTTAAGGAAGCAGTAGGATTAAGTGGAGGGAAAGTTGGTTATAGGTTAAATGCTAATGGTGAGGGTGTTATAATATTTTCCCATTTAACTTAATGATAGATAACGAACAATTATATAAGTATAAGACTGTATACTTGATCCTATAAGATTATACACGTGGTCCTACAAGATTGTACTCATGTGTACAAGATCGTACATATGTATACAAGATTGTACACATGGTCCTACGCGACTGTACACATGTGTACAAGACGGTACGCATGGTCCTATAAGACTATACATGTGTACAAGACCGTACCTATGTGTACGAGACTGTACATATGGCCCTACAAGATTGTACACATGGTCCTATAAGACTGTACACATGTATACAAGTTTGTACATATGTGTACAAGACTGTACACATAGTCCTACAAGATTGTTCACATATGTATAAGATTGTACACATGGTCCTATAAGACTGTACACGTGGTTCTACAAGACTGTACACATGTGTACAAGATTGTACACATGGTCCTACAAGACTGTACATGTGGTCCTACAAAAATTTACATGTATATACAAGACTGTACAGATGGTCTTACAAGACTATACACATGTGTACAAGATTGTACATATTAATGTATGTGTATTGTTACACATGTGTATTGCATGTATATTATTGTATGTGTAATGATGTAGGAAGACTGGAAGCAAGCATTGAAGAAAAAATCCAATTTGGCAAGATTTTCCAAAATCAACGTTCGACGTCAGAAACAACTTCATAATACCTTTTTGGAAAGGGAAACTGGTCAATAAACACAGGTCGCAACATCATCGTGAGGTATATCCTCAAAACGGAATTTAAGGCAGCCACCACCAATTTGAAGTAATTTATGTTGAGGATGGATGGTCTATGCAAGCAGCTGACAAGTTAGAATGACTCTCAAAATGACATAGAATGTCCTCTCACAGCAAGTTCATGAAATATTCTTTGATCTGAAAAAGTGTATGTAAAGCATGATGTCCTATTAACAATTCATAAAAGAGATGTGTGTGTTGGGGGACAATCGTAGTATGGTTGGTCTGGTGCTTGTAGCTACCACCACATGTTTGCAACAATTTCTGATAAGGTGTGTGGTCTATGCAAGCCGATGCCAAGTAGCAATTTTCCTCACAAGACAAATGGCCATTAGACTTAAATGATCACAAAAAATAAGTGTTTTAGCTTGGGACAATCATCATGATAAGATCCCTTTATGAGCCAAGGCCCATATCATGACAAAGTCCTCTCACAACAAGTTCATGAAAAGTTGATCGTTTCACTTGTTTAGTTCTATTGTTGCCATATTTTCCTATAATATTCTCTCACAAAAATCCCCCAATATGCATTTGTGTGGAGTCAGAGCCCACATCATGATAGTGCCCTCTCATAACAAGTCCACAAAAGTGCTTCTGTGAGGATCTAGACCCCATATCATGAAAGTTTCCTCGAGCAAGTCCCAAGAAATTCTTTGATTATAGACATGGATATATATATATATATATATATATATATATATATATATATATATATATATGTGTGTGTATATATATATACATATATATATATATATATATTGTACTATTAATTGATCACAAAAGGAGACATGTATGAGTTTGGGGATGACTAGAACACGGTCGATCTGGTGCTTATGATAGATACGACCTGTTTGCAGCAATTTTTGTTGGCGTTGGGTGGTCTATGCAAGCTACTGCCAAAGAGTAGTTTTCCTCACAAGACAAAGGCTCATTACCCTTAGAATGACTCTCAAGATGACTTATAATGACTCTCAACAAACATTTTCTTCCACCCACCTCATTTATGTATTGTTAATTAAAAATATTAATATCCCCCACAAAAATGTATTTGAAGAAGCCATGGCCTATGCCATGATAGTGTCCTCTCACAAAAAGTCCATCAAAATGCATTTGCGAGGAGTTGGGGCCCATATCACAACAATGTCCTTTCACAACATGTCCGTGAAAATGTATTTGTGAGTAGTCGGGATCCATATCATGGCAGTGTCCTCTCACAATAAGTCCATGAAAATGCTTGTGGGAGGAGTTAGAACCCATATCATGACATTTCCCTCTCACAACAAGTCCGTGAAAATACTTGTGGGAGGAGAGATCCCATATCATGACAATGTCCTCTCACAAAAATTGTTAAAAATATTATGATCAAGCAAGAGTATATATGTATTTTCCTCTTAGATATTCATAAAGGAGACATGTATGAGCTTGGAGATGATTGGAGTATGTATGGTTGGGTTCTTACTGTAGTCACTGCCTGTTTGCATCAATGTTTGTTGGGAGTGGGTGGCATACACAAGTTGTTGCCAAGGAGAAATTTGACTCACAAGACAAAGGCCCATTAACATCAGAATGATCACAAAAGATACATGTATGAGTTTGGGTATGATATTCATGTCAATATTCTTTATGAATGACTCTTAGAATGACATATAATGACTCACATTCAGTCCCCATGTGTAATAACATATCCAAGCATCACATTTATGGCAACCATTATTCACGATCACATTGGATGGTGTCAAAATACTTTAAACAACATGTGATGAGTGTAGTGACTTTAGGTCTAAGATGGTGTCAAAATACATTGAACAACAATTTTTCTCACACTTCTCCCTTATAAATTTCAAATAAATGTATTGATATACCCGCACAAAAATGTATTTTGGAGGAGCAATATCCCATACCATGATGTGTCCTCTCACAACATGTCCCTTGAAATGTATTTTTGAGGAGCTAGGGCCCATTTCATGATAGTGTCCTCTCCTAACAGGTCCCTAAAAGTGCATTTATGAGGAGTTGGGGCCCATATAATGAGAATGTCATATCATATAAATTACCTTAAAATATATTTGCAAGATTATAGGGCCCATATCATGACACCTTCCTCTCACAACAAGTCTGTAAAAATAGTTGTGGGAGGAGCCAGAGCCCAATATCATGACAATGTCCTCTCACAACAAGTCATTAGAAATTATTTGATCAGATAGGTGTATATATGTATTGTCCTCTTAACTATTCATAAATGATACATGTATGAGTTTGGGGATGATTGGAGCAAGGTTATTCAGGTACTTTTTGTTGGCACCATCCATTTGCATCAATTGTTGTTAGGGGTTGGTGGTCTATGCAAACCACTGCCAAGGAACAATTTGCCTCACAAGACAAAGGAACATTAGACTTAAAATGATCATAAAAGAGACGTGCATGGGTTTTAGGACTATCTTCATGTCAGTATACCTTTATGAGTAACTCTCATAATGACTTATATGACTCAGAACAACAATTTTCTCACACTTCTCCTTTATAAATTTCAAATAAATGTACGAATATATCCCCCAAAAAAATGCATTTGGGAGGATCCATGTCCCATATCAAGATGTGTCCTCTCACAAAAAGTCACTTGAAATGCATTTTTATATTTATGTATTTTCCTCTTGACTATTCATAAAGGATACATGTATAAGTTTGTGGATGGTTGGAGCATGATCGGTCGAGTGCTTGTGGAAGTCACTATCTATTTACATCAATGTTTGTTGGGAGTTGATGGTGTACACAAGCCGCTATGAAGGAGTAATTTGACTCGCAAGACAAAGGCCCATTAGACTTATAATGATCACATAAGAGACATATATGAGTTTTGGGACAATCATGCAGTGTCCTCTCATAACAAGTCCCTGTAGTGCATTTGTGAGGAGCCAGGACCCACATCGTGAGAATATCCTCTCACGTCAAGTCCCTCAAAATGCATTTGCTAGGTTCCAGGGCCAATTAGCCTTACAATGATCACAAAATAGAAGTGTATGATTTTTGAGAAGTGTATGATCACAAAGTTTGTGAGGCTTACAGTACTCACTTACTGGGTTAGCAACATTAGATATTAATGCTTGTAAAACTTGGTTGAGGGCTTGCAACTAGTTGTGGTTGCATCTCTTGCTTATTGGGTTTCTAGGTCTCGCATTAAGTGCTTGTGACACTTATTTGTGGGGCTTGCAACAAGCAGTGGGCGGCCTTCAAACACTTGTTTTTGGTGCTTGCAACTCTTGCTAGTTGGGCCTATAACACTCACTTGTAGGTTTTGCATCCCTCGCTTGATCATCTTGTAACACTTGCCCTCTCACAATAAGTCCCTAGAAAACTATTTTTGAGGAGTCAGGGCCCATATCATGACAGTGTGCTCTCACAACAAGTCCTTGAATTTATTATTTAGAGGAGACATGGCCCATTTCATGACAATGTCCTCTCGCAGCAAGTCCCACAAAATGTATTGGGAGGTGTCAGGGCTCGTGTCATGTCTATGTCCTCTCACAACATGTACTTGAAAATGAATTTATGAGGAGCTAGATCCCATACCATGACATTATCCTCTCACATCAATACCATAAAAGTGCATTTCAGAGGAGCCACATCTCATATCATGACAATATTGTTTCACATCAAGTCTCTAGAAATACATTTGGGAGGAGTCATGACCAATATCATGGCAGTGTCCTCTCATAGCATGTCCTTGGAAATGATATTGTGAGGTGACATGTCTGTATCATTATGGTGTCCTCTCACAGAAAGTACCTAAAAATGCATTTGAGAGGAGCTACATCCCATATCACGAGAATTTCCTCTCACATCATATCGCTCGAAGTGTATCTGGGAGGATCTGTGACCAATATCATGATAGTGTGCTCTCACAAAAAGTCTCTGAATAAATTTGTGAGGAGCCAAGGCCCATATCATGATGGTGTCCTCTCATAACAAGTCACTGAATATGCATTTAGGAGGAACCAAAGCCCGTATCATGATGGTGTCATTTCACACCAAGTCTCTGAAAATGCATTTGGAAGAAGCTACATCCCATATCATGACAATGTACTCTCCCAACAAGTCGCTAGAAATGCATTTATGAGGAGTCATATCCCATATCATGACAATGTCCTCTCACAGCAAGTCCTTAAAAATACATTTGGGAGGAGCCACGACTAATATTATGACGGTGTCCTCTCAAAGCAAGTCCCTAGAAATAGATTTGTGAGGATCCAGGGCCCATATAATAATGATGTGCTCTCACAACAAGTCCTTGAATATACTTTTGGGAGGAGACATGGCCCATATCATAAAAATTTCCTCTCACATCAAGTCTCTCAAAATGTATTGGGAGTTGCCATGGCCCATATCATGACAATTTTCTCTCACAATATGTCCTTGAAAATGAATTTGTGGGGAGTTATGGACCATATAATGATGATATCCTCTCACAGGAAGACCTTAAAAATGCATTTGGGAGGATCGACATCACATATCATGACAATATCCTCTCAGAGCAAGTCCCTATAAATACATTTGGGAGGAGCCACGACCAATATCATGATAGTGTCCGCTCATGGCATGTCCCTGAAAATGATTTTGAGAGGAGACATGTCCATATCATGATGGTGTCCTCTCACATCAAGTACCTGAAAATGCATTTGAGAGGAGCTACATCCCATATCACGAGAATTTCCTCTCACACAATGTCGCTAAAATTGCATTTGGGAGGATATGTGACCAATATCATGATAGCGTGCTCTCATAGTAAGTCCCTGAAAATAAATTTGTGAGGAGCCAGGGCCCATATCATGATGACGTCATCTCACACCATGTCACTGAATATGCTTTTGGGAGGAACCACGTCCCATATCATGATGGCATCCTCTCACATCAAGTCTTTAAAAATGAATTTGAGAGGAGCCACATCCCATATCATGACAATGTCCTCTCCCAACAAGTCGCTGGAAATGTATTTAGGAGGAGCCACATTCCATATCATGACAATGTCCTCTCATAACAAGTCCATAGAAATGTATTTGAGAGGATCCATCACTCATATCACAACAATGTCCTCTCACAACATGTCCCTCAAAAAAAATTTGTGAGGATCCATGGCCCACATCATGATGATGTCCTTTCACAACAAGTCCTTGAAAATACATTTAGGGGGAGCCATATCCCATATCATGACAATGCCATCTCACAACAAATCCCTAAAAATACATTTGGGAGGAGCCACAACTAATGTCATGATAGTGTCTTCTCATAGCAAGTCCCTAAAAATAAATTTGTGAGGAACCAAAGCCCATATCATGATAGAGTGCTCTCATAACAAGTTCGTGAATATACTTTTGGGAGGAGACAGAGCCCATATCATGACAATATCCTCTCACATCAAGTCCCTCAAAATATATTGGGAGGTTCCAAGGCTCATATCATGACAAATGTCATCCATAGAAAGTCCATAAAAGTACATTTGAGAGGATTCACGACCCATATCATGATATTGTCCTCTCAAAATAAGTCCCTGGAAATGTATTAGGGAGGATCCGAGGCCCATATCTTGATAATGTCCTCTCATAGAAAGTCTCTAAAAATACATTTGGATGGAGTTGGGGCCTATATCATGACGATGTACTCTCATAGCAAGTATCTAGAAATGCTTTTAGGAACCAAGGCCCATAACATGGCAGTGTCCACTCACATAAATTCCCCAAAAATGCATTTGGTAGGTGTCAAGTCTCATATCATGACAGTGTCCTCTCATAACAAGTCCCTGTAAATACTTTGATTGGAGATGTGTATGTATTCATTGTCCTCATAGTTGTTCAGTAATGAGATGTGTATGAGTTTGGGGACAATTGAAGAATGTTCAGTCGGGTGCTTGCGGGAGCCACTGGCCATGTGTAGGAATTGATGTTGGGGGCACAATCTATTGCCAAGGAGAAATTTGCCTAACAAGAAAAAGACTAGTTGGCCTTATACTGATCACAAAAGAGAATTGTATGAGTTTGGTGACAATTTTTATGTCAATATCCCTTCATGAATGACTTTGATTGAATTATAATGACTCTCAGCAGCAATTCCATTGAAACATGTCCTTTTTAAATTATCAAGTAAATGTGTTTATATATCCCTACAAAAATGCACTTGGGAAGAGTCATGAACCATTTCTTCTCACAAAAAGTCCCTTTTAATGCATTTCTTAGGAACTGGGCCCATATAATGACAATGTCCAGTCACAACAATTCTCTAAAAATGCATATGTGAGGGTTGGGGCCCATATCACAAGAATTTCCTCTTACATAAAGCCCTCGTATTGCATTTTCGAGGACCCAAGGCCTATATCAAGACAATGTCCTCTCATAGTAAGTCTGTAAAAATTCTTTTGGAGGAGATAGGGCCCATATTTTGATAGTATCCTCTCATAATAAGTCTTTGGATATACTTTGATCTGAGATGTGTGTATATGTATTGTCCTCTTAATTCATAAAGGAAACATTTATGAGCTTGAGGACGGTTGGAGAATGGTTGATCAGGTGCTTGTAGTATCCACCTATCATTTGAACCAATTGTTGTTGGGTGTGGGCGGTCTACACAAGTTGTTAACAATGAGCAATTTGCCTCAACAAACAAAGGCCCATTAGCCTTAGAATTTTACAAAAGAGATGTATATGAGTTTGGGGATAATGTCAGTATCTCTTTATGAATGACACTAAATAAATTAGAATGATTGTCAACAACAATTTTTCTTAGACTTCTCCTTAATGGGTTGTCAAATAAAATGTGTCGATGCACTCCCATGAAACTGAATTGAGCAAATTGTTGATTCTTATTATTAGAAGGAAGATGTTGTATGTAACTACCCCGCATCCCAGTAACCCCCAATTGAGGGAGACCCGAAGGACAGAGCCGTTATTCAATTAACATGATCAAAGGTTTGACAAATAATCAATAATAATTATGAAATTTTACTAACTAAACTGGAATTGGGTATAAAAATTAAAACTTTACTTACCTTTGAAAAACTTTGGAAATCTATCTATCCAGAGCTTGAATTAATCTATATAATCCTCCTTGTACTTTATTTCTTAATTTCACAATGTGTCACATTACTGTTTGTTCATTTCAGGGTTGTACCTAAAACGCCGACAAACAAAAGTTCAGTCATCATATCAGAATATGTTGGTATGTGGGGACAACCAAAAGCTTGCAAATATGGATAACAACCTAATTATCACAATCAAGTTAATTAACAAAACAATTTACACTTTTAAGTATGACATTCTCCATCGCTTCTTCCCTAACCCTGACATACCCACCTTAGGGTTTCTTTTGCCAATGACTTAAGGCCACCTTCTCAATCCCAAGCTTGGTGCCTAGGGTCACCACTCATTGTGCCCTCTAGTCATGCAATATCATAGGCCACCTTCTCATTCCCGAGCTTGGTGCCTGGGGTCACCACTCCGGGTGCCCATTTGTCTACCCATCTGGGCCTGACCTTTGACATCATCCATCAGGGTGGCATGTAGGTGTGAGAATACATTCTTCTATTATTAATGTGATAATCACAATGACTTTATGATTTGCAAGTATGAACATCCAAACTGATAATTTGCATTCAATGCGATTAACCATCCAGAAAATCCTCGGGAAACTAAGGCAGATATTCATAATTAACCACATACCTGATAAATAGACTTGAATGCATAAATAACTCAACCAATCAAGAGATCAAGTAAGTACACACAGGTTGATCCTGAAAAAGGCATCCAATATATTTCTATCATGGATCATGGTATTCAAATCTAGTAGGCCTAATTGTGCCCTAAGGTTACTAGCCCTTTTTAGGGTTTTGACCCTAATTAGGGTTTCACTTCCTTTTTACCACTTTTACTTTATTTTTATCAAATATCCATCAAACCCTAATTATCTCAGTTTATTTTCCATTAAGATCTAAAGATCAGATTTGGATCACAAAAACCCTAATTTTTGGATTATTATATCCTTTCTTTCCTTTTTCCCTCACTTAGGGTTTCTAAGGGTTTTAATCAACATATTAGGTTTAAAACCCTAATCCTTGCACTTCCATCATCAAAACAGATTAAAATCCATCTTTATCATTAAACAAATTAATAATGCTCGAAATAACTTATTTGCAAGATTAAATATATATTTTATCAACATTTAGGGTTTCTAATCACAAATTAATACCCTTTCTTATCCAAAATATGCACTTTTGCAAAAATATACAGATTTAGGCGTCCAAACCATTTTTAATGCATCCCTCGTATTTTATGATCATTTTTCATGAATTAACTTTTTCCATCCGAGTTTCCTATCTCAAGATATGATTTTTATAGGAAAAACCCTTTTTAATCTATTTATTAGCAAATTCCAGAAAAATGAGCGCCGTCCGATCTATAGTCCGATGGACTATGCGGCATCCCACGGCTCAGGGATCATGCGCCTTTCTTTTGTTTTAAGATACGAAGGACCAGAATGCCCTTACCTATATTGAAGACATAGAGGGACAACCGGGTAATTTCACTGGGTCCTTCGTCTTCAACCCCGCGCGAGAGAGACAACAGCTTCGGTGGTCAACTCGGGCATTGACTCCGTGATCCTAGCCACCTGCGAGCGTGCCGAACGTTCAGGGAGCTTCACCTCCCTCCTCCGAACTTGATTAAGCCCTCAATTGCTGGGCATGGCCGTGCTAGTACCGCCTCCAACTCGTTGGATTCCGGCGAGGCAAACTGGATGGTCAACGATGAAGGTCAAGGTGATTATTCGAATTGAGCGCATAGGTAGACTCCTCTCGATCCGCCACAATGTCTAGGATAGCTAATATGCACGCTGGTTCCCTTGTTCACCCTCCCCTATATATAGGGTCGGGGCAGGTCCCTGTTGGATTGGGGATTCTCCCAAACGGTGACCAATCCTAGACAAACTAGGGATGATTCCCTTTGTTTTTCTTTCCCGAATCCAAAGCAATAATGATCAAGTGGGCACACTCCCTGCATCGCGAGGAAACTAGAGAGGAAAGATCCTTTGAAAATTGGCAGAGTCCAAGTCTGCTTGGGACTTAGACGAAGAGCATCCCACGTTGGATTAAGATCCAATGGACCTCGCTGCTCGCGATAAAAAACAAAGGAAAGTATTTTTTCCTAAAATAGAATAATTTCCAATTTTTGAGATAACTTGAAAAATTAGTGTCTCCTAAACCATTGCTCCTTTTTTACTCAAATTTTAAGAAAACGTTTGTCTTGGCATTATCTAGCTTTGTAGGAAATTTGGGAAACAAAAAGCAATGGATGAGAAGGCTTCCTTCTCTCCCAAGTTATTCATTAATTTATTCAAAATTAATTGCTATTTCCTTTCCCTTTTCCATTATCTTGTTATTTTGGCTTCCTTGGACCTCAAAAAATCCCAAAGGCACAGATTCCCATATTAGGGAATATCTAATTGCCTTTATCTTCTTTTAATTTTCAATTACTCATATTCCCCTTTTATTAACGATTTCTTTTCCTTTTTAATTTTTCTTCTTCTTTTCAATTGGGCTCAATGGCCAACAAAGCCCATTATCAATCAATCAAGGCCATTTCACATGAAATTCATCCACGCAAAACAAATTGTACCATTATTTGTCCAAATATCTTTAATGTGAGAAATTACATTTCTCACCCAATGAACCCAAGAATTGGGGTTGTAACATCCTTCCCCTCTTATAAGAATTTTGCCCTCAAAATTCCGTCAAGCAAACAAACAAACAGGATAAGCCTTTCTTATGTCCATCAGGGCTCCCATGTGGCTTCACTCTTTCCATGGTGCTTCCCAAGAACCTTCATCATCTCATATTCTTCCATCTGAGTTCTTTCTTACCTTGGTATATCATACCCTCAAAGGTGACTCAGGACATTTCAGCCTCTTATAAAGCTGAATAGGTTCAGGGCTCAACACATGGCTTGAGTATCTCACATAGTGCTCTAGATCAGACTCATGGAACACATTACACATCATGTTATCCTGAGGGGCAAGGCTAAACACAGCTATCTCCACCAATCCATCTCAAATGGACCCATATATCAGGGACTCAACTTTCTCAGTTGTAGCTTAAAGGGGTTGGATTTTCACATCACATATTCTCCCACAGTGAACTGCATGTCAGTCTGCTTTGCATCAGCTCACGACTCATGTCACCTCTGGGCTCTCTCTCTCTCAGATCAAAGCGACTTCATCTGCATACACTGTGGTTCTTTTCTGACCTTCACGAGGCCTCCTTCACCAACATCTTCATAATGAAGTGGTGACCGACACAACCTCCTTATAGAACTTCTTACATCCCGATAAAGGCTATGGTGGTTGAAATCACATCTTAAGAACTGTCTCTTTGTATCACCATGAACAAGCACACTTGCTCTCATCAGACCCTGTAGTCTGGATCATACTAACTATTAGTTAGGGGTGATAAGTGGTACTAATATCGAGTTCTTCCTGTATCTACTTCCACCTCATGGAAGTGAACCTTTAGGTCACACTCAAGAACTTTTGAACTCGCATCATGATGAAGTTGAACCATCTCTCTCTCTTAAGTAGTTCAACTGAATCCGTCCCTTGACAACATTCTTTCTTTCTCATGTTATCTAGGTAAGGCGATCTACCATAAACCCATTTTGCATATTGACCTTCCTTGGTCTAGGGGAGACTCACAACATCCACAATGATGAACTCCCATTGCCTCTCGGGAACTCTTTATACTTTATATCCATGCACTGGGTTACTGGTATTCGTCCTTCACCTCCTGACTTGCATGGCCACATGCTACATGCAATATCATATTAAGCATCCCAAGTACTACTATCACTTACTATCTTTGTAGTATCATGGTGTTTGGTGATCTTAAACCATGATCTCCTGTATGTCATGATTCCTCACAACTTCCCAAAATGGTGCCACTTAACCCCCTCTACTCCTTGCATACTAAGGCAAGGAGTTGTGAGGGGTTCATCAATCCTACCTTTAACTTAAGGGGTTTGCTTTTCCCTCTACACATGAGGAGTACCATGCTCGAATCTATAGAGACTCAAATCTCATCATGAGCATCAGGTACACTACTTCCCCCCCTTAGGCCTAGGAACCCTAGGTTCACTTTCCTAATGTCCCACTGTCTGCTCAACCTCTTAACCACGAATCAAACATGTCCAAGGTATGTCATGTACTCCCATGATCCTTTTATATGAGAAACACCTCAGAGTTGAATCTTCCTCTAGGACAACCAACTAGGCATAATGCCTCACAACTGGTTACTTAAACCTCCTCAGGGTCTAAGGCACTCTTTGTCTCATCTCAGGAGGTAAACTCTTATACCACAGGCACATAGGTTCCAGAAGCATCATCCTCTCTTTAGGGGTTGGTTCCATTAAATGACACCAAGATATCATCAACCTCCAGGGATCAAGCACAAAGAAACCACTATCATCCACTTAGGTTGCACCATCCTCAACTCCCCACTGTTCCTCATGTCTTAGAATCTAAGTTTCCAACCTTTTTGCTTGGGTCATGCTTTCTCTCTCCAAATCTAACTCCACATCCAGCCTTACAACTAGAGGTCCTCTCTCCATGAAGGCTTGAGCCCACAAGCATACCCTTACACGAGGGAAGCCTATGCTCAAACTTATGTTTGCTCAAGATTATCCATATCCCCTTATGCTTATCTCATAATCCATCCATCATGTCCTTCTGGCCTTGGTTTTAACTTACTGCTCGTACTACTGATGTATTCTAGGTTCAAGCTATATCCTACTAGCAACATCCCATAAGGTTTCTATAGGTTTTTCTCTAACCTCATCCATGAAGGAGCTATCCTTCGCTCAAGCATGCACGACCCTTCCCGGGGTTGGGTTGCCAAAGGTACTCGGTCATCAACCTCTCATGGCTCAAATGGCATCCAAGGCATGTCTATCCAAACACTTGGTATACCACAGCATCTAACTCATCATGTCATCTCTCTTTCTAACCTCCACTTAGGGTTAAGGGTTCACTTCATCCTTAGAGGATGTGCCATGTCTCTACTTGTAGTGGAGATCTCTTCCTCCAAGACTAACTCTCTCTACTCATCCTCTAGACAAGAAGGTCTAGCCTCAGGTCTCTCCTGAGGGCAATGACAACTCATGCCATACTACCTAAGCATGTATTTATTCTTTAGTTTACGCTTACTCTATTAAGCTTATGTCCATGACATCTTATTTACATGCTTTTCATTACTTTGGTGGAGGATTCCTTCAACCTTATCAACCTTAACCATACCTTGAGAGGGTGAGGAAAAGAGAGAAAACCCTAATCCTTAAGGTCCTTAACAGAATTTGAGTTGATAAGGGATGAACAAGATGAGAGAGTCCTAAAGGTATCTTATTTCGAGTCATATCCTAAGACATCGGCCATGCAGTCACACAATCCTGGAGTCCTCGTATTTCGACTGGCGGTGTGGAAGAAAATATTGCCAGCCCCCGGACGTGATCTTTTTCTAGACACCTCAGTCTTTCGGATAATCCTCTAATAACTCCCTTGGTTCTATGGAATTTGTAAAATTTAATAATTATTAAAGATTAAATGAGGAACCTACACTCTGATACCAATTGTAACGACCCCTCCTCCCAGTAACCCCCAATTAAGGGAGACTCGAAGGATAGAGCCATTATTCAATTAACATGATCAAAGGTTCGACAAATAATCAATAATAATTATGAAATTCTACTAACTAAACTGGAATTGGGTTTAAAAATTAAAACTTTACTTACCTTTGAAAAACTTTGGAAATCTATCTATCCAGAGCTTGAATTAATCTATCTAATCCTCCTTGTACTTTATTTCTTAATTTCACAATGTGTCACTTTACTATTTGTTCATTTCAGGGTTGTACCTAAAACACTGACAAACAAAACGTCAGTCAGCATATCAGAATATGCGGGTATGTGGGGACAACCAAAAGTTTGCACATATTGATAACAATCTAATTATCACAATCAAGTTAATTAACAAAACAATTTACGCTTTTCAGTATGACATTCTCCACCACTTTTTCCCTAACCCTGGCATACCCACCTTAGGGTTTCTTTTGCCAATGACTTAAGGCCACCTTCTCAATCCCGAGCTTGGTGCCTGGGGTCACCACTCATGGTGCCCTCTAATCATTCAATATCATAGGCCACCTTCTCATTTTCAAGCTTGGTGCCTGGGGTCACCACTCTGGGTGCCCATTGGTCTACCCATCTGGGCCTGACCTTTGGCATCATCCATCAGGGTGGCATGTAGGTGCGAGAATACATACTTCTATGATTAATGTGATAATCACAATGACTTTATGATTTGCAAGTATGAACATCCAAACTGATAATTTTCATTCAATGAGATTAACCATCCAAAAAATCCTCGGGAAACTAAGGCGGTTATTCATAATTAACCACATACCTGATAAACAGACTTGAATGCAGAAATAACTCAACCAATCAAGAGATCAAGCAAGTGCACACATGTTGATCCTAAAAAAGGCATCCAATATATTTCTATCATTGATCATGGTATTCAAATCTAATAGGCCTAATCGTGCCCTAGGGTTACTAGCCCTTTTTAGGGTTTTGACCATAATTAGGGTTTCACTTCCTTTTTACCACTTTAACTTTATTTTCATCAAATATCCATAAAACCCTACTTATCTCAGTTTATTTTACATTAATATCATAAGATCAGATTTGTATCACAAAAACCCTAGTTTTTGGATTATTATATCCTTTCTTCCCTTTTCCCTCACTTAGGGTTTCTAAGGGTTTTAATCAACATATTAGGTTTAAAACCCTAATCCTTGCAATTCCATCATTAAAACAGATTAAAATCCATCTTAATCATTAACCAAGTTAATAATGCTCGAAATAACTTATTTGCAAGATTAAATTTATATTTTATCAACATTTAGGGTTTCTAACCACAAATTAATACCAATTCTTATCCCAAATATGCACTTTTGCAAAAATATACAGATTTAGGTGTCCAAACCATTTCTAATGCATCCCTCGTATTTTTCTGATCATTTTTCATGTATTAACTTTTCCCATCCGAGTTTCCTAACTCAAGATATGATTTTTATAGGAAAAACCCATTTTTATCTATTTAGTGGAAAATTCCAGAATAATGAGTGTCGTCTGATCTATGGTCTGGTCTACTATGCGGCATCCCACGGCTCAGGGATCACACACATTTCTTTTGTTTTAAGATACGAAGGACCAGAATGCCCTTACCTTTATTGAAGACACAGAGGGGCAGCTAAGTAATTTCACTGGGTCCTTCGTCTTCAACCTCGCGCGAGAGAGACAAAAGCTTCGTTGGTCAACTCGGGTGTTGACTCCATGATCCTAGCCACCTAGGAGCGCGACGAACGTTTAGGGAGCTTCGCCTCCCTCCTTCGAACTCGATCAAGCCCTCAATTGATGGGCCTGGCTGCGCTAGTACCTCCTCCAACTTGTCGGATTCCGGCGAGGCAAACTGGATGGTCGACGATGAAGGTCAGAGTGATTATTCGAATTGAGTGCACAAGTAGACTCCTCTCGATCCGCCGCAATGTCTAGGATAGCTAATATGCATGCTGGTTCCCTTGTTCACCCTCCCCTATATATAGGGTCAGGGAAAGTCCTTGTTGGATTGGGGATTCTCCTAAACGGTGACCAATCCTCGACAAACTAGGGATGATTCCCTTCGTTTTTCTTTCCCGAATCCAAAGCAATAATGATCAAGTGTGCACACTCCCTGGATCGCGAGGAAATTGGAGAGGAAAGATCCTCTAAAACTTGGCAGAGTCCAAGTCCACTTGGGACTTAGACGAAGAGCATCCCACATTAGATTAAGATCCAACGGACCTCGCTGCTCGCGATAAAAACAAAGGATAGTATTTTTTCCTAAAACAGAATAATTTCCAAATTTTGAGATAACTTGAAAAATTCGTATCTCCTAAACCCTTGCTCCTTTTTGACTCAAATTTTAAGGAAACGTTTGTCTTGGTATTATCTAGATTTGTACGAAATTTGGGAAACAAAAAGCAATGGATTAGAAGGCTTCCTTCTCTCCCAAGTTATTCATTAATTTATTCGAAATTAATTGTTATTTCCTTTCCCTTTGCCATTATCTTGTTATTTTGGGTCCCTTGGACCTCAAGAAATCCCAAAGGCACGGATTCCAATATTGGGGAATATCTAATTTCCTTTAGCTTATTTTAATTGTCAACTACTCATATTCCCCTTTTATTAATCGATTTCTTTTCCTTTTTAATTTTTTTTCTTTTTGATTGGCCTCAATGGCTAAAAAATCCCATTATCAATCAATCAAGGCCATTTCACACAAAATTCATCCACTCAAAACAAATTGTATCATTACTTGTCCAAATATCTTTAATGTGAGAAATTACATTTCTCACCCAATGAACCCAAGAATTGGGGTTGTAACATTGTATGACTGACATGTTTGTCACCTAAGGTTAGGTGACAAGAATGTATGTCATCTAAAACTTTAGTGACAGTACCACCTAAGGTTAGATGACAAGAATGTATGTCATCTAAGACTTTGGTGACAGACAGACATGTCACCTAAAATATACGCCTCCTTGTATAGTACACTTGACTCATATACACGTCCTCTAAATGGGAAACCCTCTCTAGAACATAGGTGATTAAAATGTATGTCACTCTTTCAAGTATGATAAAATGTCTGTCACTGTTGGTATGTATGCCCTGAAAGCCAATCATGGATGATTGGTGGGATACATTAAGATTGATTTGATAAACATCAAAGGCAAGCTTCCAATTCTTTCTGGTTCAGTCATATGAGATAGTGATAGAACATATTGAATGTCTAGAGAATGACAGTACTCAACGATGTATGCCTTCAAGTTAAGGACCTGGACGATGAGATCATACAGATGCTAAGAGTTTGTACATTCTTGTTATGTCCCTAGTCGGATGTCATTGTGGAAGGTAGATAGACAACAATGACACACAAGACTAGATTGTGGTGTTGGTTGATGACAGAATCTAATTAGTCATGATATAGAGATATCAAACCAAACACATAGGTACTTGTTAGAGAACAAGTATACCGGCCAGACCCAACGTGAGTTTGACACATGGAACCATGACATGGTAGTCACAGTCAGTACTCACAGTGATGGTGGTGAGTGTGATTCTTTGACCTAAAATCACTACACTCAATACATGTCATTGGGCACACTTTGACATCATCAAACGCAATCCTGAAACATGGGTTGTTATAAAGGTGATGATTGGGTGGCTTTGACACATGGTGCTTTTGAGGGGTGAGTGATAGATATGGGATTTGTCCCTCCTGAGGGAGTTTGATATCCAAGGCCACTTGATGAGTAGAATTGAAATAGGCATGCGCACGCATGTGTGAATCAGTATGTGATATTGATGTCATACATATCTCTTCCATTCTACTCTGAGATCAAGAAAGTGAATGAACGTTGACCGGATGACTGTTCCATGCCTCGAGTTCATTCAGGATATCAGTGACAAAGGAATTATACACTCACTATAACACCATTCACGGATTGTAGGATTGAAAGTTGTTCTCCAACTTTCTATTTCACTTGGGTAGCACTGATGTGTGACTAGGCACCACTCTTTGCTTGTGAAGTCATAAGTGTTATGGACTTTCACTGCCAACGTGAAAAGGACCTGCAGGGTCACACACATAGGATTTAACCTGGAAAAGGAGTTTTGTCCACAAACAATGTTTATATTGATTACTAAAGGAGTTTAGTAGTTCAATTAAACACTCAATCAATTGATAGCTCAAAATCATAGTGTTCAAGGTGTTGGACAGATTGATTAGAGTATTGGATTGACTGGAACTACAATTGACTATTTTTGCACGATCTGCACTCCCAACCGATCGGCTCGTGTGATGAACTGATCGGCTCAGCTTGGTGAACCGATCGACTCAGGTTGTGAGTCGATTGGCTCATGGTCAGGGTGAAATGATTGCTTCAAGTGTTGAAACAATCGGTTCAACTAATGCAACCGAGCAAGTTGAGAAAGTAGGATTGGTGAGAAATTTCCTTTTGTTTCACTTGCCCAATTTGATTGGAACAAGGATTGGTATTTGATACCAATTAGAAATAAAAGATGGAAAGTCAATCAGGAACTGATCAGGACCACGAACCGATCGGTTCACATGTGAACCGACAGTTTCATGGGTCCCAACTGATCGGTTGAGGTGTCAACCGACCAGTTCAGGTCCCCAACCGACCATTTCAGTTGTGAAACGATCGGTTCAGGTTGCGAGTTGATTATTTTGTGGAAAATCTCAAACCCTTCTACTTCTTCTTTTAGTCCCGCATTGCCCGGGATGCAGAACCCTATCCCATGACCCTCCTATATATATAGGGGTATTGGGGGTTTCTCAAAGAACAACCCAGTGCAACCAGTTGCTCTGTGAAGTTGTTCTTCTCTCTAGTTTTGGTAACCGAGAGAGAGCCCGAGCAAGTGCTACCCGATAAGGGAGACACAATAAGGGAAAGACAACTGCAGAAAGCAATTCGTGGTAGGAGATTGTGTTGGCGACTAGTACGCTGACATGAGGGCGCGACTCCTTCCAATTCCTTATGGGACAAGGAGATTGGAGTTCCAGGTGGTCCGTGTGGACTACTTCAGAGGTGGGAGATTTCTGCCGCTCGGAGGACAGCTGTCAATCCCGACAGTCCTGGTGAGACCAGGAGTTGTTAGTCCCAGTGCGACCAGGAGCTGCACAAACACCATCCAAGACTGGAGGTGAAGACCGTACAAGGCGCGAGGTATTGTCGCTGAGCAAGCCTCGGGACAAGGTATGATTCCACAAAACATCCTTTTCTATTGTATAGACGTTGACGTGTTTCCTTGTTCTGGGTTTGGGGGAGAATTTTATTTTGTTTCCGTTGCCTTCTCTGCCTCCCCTAAAAACCAACAGTGGTATCAGAGCCACATCAACTGCTCTATACTTTAGGATTATCAATATGATCGATTTTGGTTTGTCACCTTTATTTATTGCATCCGATGCAAATAAAATTGGCTTTATGCATGTCCAATCCTAAATCCACAAATCCCAATATACATATATGATATGTAATAATATGAATGCACTCGATACGCGTCACCCTTAAACGAGTTTTGTGGTGGATTATGGCCAATAAACCCTGTCTGTGTATGGTTGTATGTGGGTGCTTGCATCTCGGTCTGTGCACCGATCTTCCTTCTCCTATTCCTGATGTAACTCAAAATAATTCGATATTTCTTTCCTACCTTTTCTCCCCTTGAATGTAACTCGAGGTTTCTCTTTTTACAATGTAAAATAGAATAGATTTTATTTCCTGTTATGTCGAAGAACGGCAGACATCCTGACGACAGCTGAGACGATCGGTTCAAGGAGTGAATTGATCGGTTGACGTCCCAGACGATCGGTTCAAGGAGTGAGCCGATCGGTTGATGACCGGTTCGAGGAGCGAGATGAGCAGGTGGCGGCCATGATGAGATGCATGATGACCAGGCGAACCTATCGGTTGGAGGAGCCAACCGATCGACTGGTGGCACCCAGCCGACCGACCTGATGGCGAGCCGATCAGTCATGTGATGAGTTGATCAAACCCAGAAAGGCAAAGCACAGAGTTCATCTTGTACATGTTACATGTGATGTAGAACTAGATGACTGTGATTCCTCTTGGCTCGAGGAATCACATTAGGATGGCCATAATCATCGCTTTTATCATTTTGCATGTTTTCTGTGGGATATAGCATGTATATGATACATATTATGTATTGTGGTGATTGGATATGTACATGTATATAAAACCAAATCCCTCATTAAATATTAAGTTTTAGATGCCTTCCAAATGTGACACACGTGAAAAGCTTGATCAACCAAGTGTGGGCATGCCCTAGCGTGGTGCACCGTCTATCTCGTGGAAGCGTGAAGGATGAATATGTGGGTATGCCCTAGCAGGGTGCATATTCATCGTGTTTGCTTTGGGTCAGACTAAACAAGGTGATCTAGATGGGATGTAGTACCTTGAGGCATGGAGGTGATCATGGCAAGGAGTTGCATATGCCATCTTATCAAGAGTTGCATATGATGCAATTGGCAAAAGTTACCTACCTGAGAGATCTAAGTTGTGGGTGACAGCCCTAGCTGGTCCATGACTTAGAGGATTTCAGGATCTTGCCCACTAGAAGGTTGTACACTACAATCTTCCGAATTGATAGTGAGGGCTATCAATTTGAAGTAAAATAGTGGGAGCGATAATTAATTAAAGGCCTAATTATATTGTCAACTTTTCAAATAAATCAAATAAGTCAAAAGAGTTTTGGACTAAAATTTCATATATTTCCTTTTGTTAAAATAAATGGTTAATCAACAATAATCACTTTATTTGTGATCGGTCTTTGAGACCAAAAAATTAAATGGGAACAATTCCATGACTGGTTAGGATGATGAGAAGTGTTCTCAATCAAAGATCAAAAGCTCTAAGTCCTAGTTATACCAGAACCAGATGAACTCGATCCCACCACATCAATGGCTGAAAGTATGCTTATGGAAGCATACCGAGGATGACATTGATGAGGAGTGCTTGATGTTGTGTTCTCTGAACTATGAGTTGCAGAGACAACACGAGACATATGATGTCTCCAAGACATTGTCCTAGTATGTCATGATATAAGGAGATCCAGTAAGGTATTCACAAACTCAATATGATTGGGTATGTGGAAATACCTGACTAAGAAGGATTCCCTCTGAGCCAAGAGTTGGCTATTGGTATGATACTGCAAATGTTGTGAGAATCATACAATTCATGATAATCTACAACTTTGACAAGCATTAACAGAGTTGTTGGACATGTTGAGGATAGTATAGGCAAAGATGAAGAAAGACAAACCATAATATTTGATGTGATCAAAGAAAAGGTAATTCTTAAGGGTAAGGATAAGGGCAAAGCAAAGAAGTGTTCTGATGCTAGCCAGCAATCCAAACCATCTTCAGCCTCAAGGCACATGGGGAAAGGGTGTATGAGGGATTGCCCTCTATATCTGGAAGAACAAAAGAAGATGGAGGAGGGGATGGAGATCTCCACCTAAGGTATCATGAAATGAACCGCTTCTTTATCTGAGGTATATGATACCAAGATATGGATATGTCATATATGATATGCAAGATCCACAAAGAAGTGATGGCCTTTGTGAAAGGACTGATAAAGAAGTACTCATTATTGGGGCAAGTGTTGTTGCCATAGGAGTATTTTTCAGTTTATTTCAGCCTAAAGGGCACGAAATAGAGTTGAGAACTGCTATTTTAATTTTCCAATAGATAGAAACACTTTATTTTTGCATATTGTATGACAATGATGGCACTAATAAAGTTGATGTTTCAATCTTAAAGATATGATCTTTGTGGCAATGCCTTGTTTATCTTGTGATACATGGTATGCATAAGATAAAATGATACCTAAAGTTATTGATAACTCAAACAATCAAATTAGCATAAATCATAAGAAATTCATTTCTAGTTTCCATGTGATGGATAAATCTAGACTCTTTTGGTTAGAGAACCAGTAAGAGACATGAATCTCTTGTACATGATTAATCAATCTTCACTAATGGTAGTGGGAGAATGATTATCCAATTAGGTATAATAGATAGAGAAATACCAATATGAATATCTTTAAGTGTTCAAGAATATCATAGATGAAGTATGAATTTGGTAAAGTGTTAATTCTTGATGAGATCAATGAATGAAATACTTAGACCAAAATGTTTGAGATCCTTATGAGTGATTATGATAATGTATCATAGTGAGCCAATGAATAAGGCATAGTGATGTCTAAATAAAAATGGGAATCATACTCTAAGGAGTTAGAGAATGATTATCAAATAACTAAATTCTTCTTAAATAAATAATACCCCCACACTAATAAAGGACATTAAGAATTACAAAGGTTGTGAGTTCTTATATCCTTGATAGATACATCTCGATCATCTATATGATGAGTTGGTCATGTGATGAGTCAACTATCTAGATGAATGAGAGGAACCGAATTTTGAGTTATGGTAGATGACCATTACATCCTAAATGACTTCCATGTAAACCATAAGGTATGACCTTGATGGTAGCACTCATTGGGATGAAATCCATAAGTGCGAATAAGTCTTAAGTGTTAAGACACATGGATAACATTTTGAGAAGGATGATGCTTGTTGATTGAAACTTAATGACTAAGACATTTGGCATATGGATACTAAAACTGCATTCCTATGAGGAATAAAACAAGGATGTGTACATGACACAACCTATAAGGTTTATGAATCCACTAATGCAAATGAAGTATATAAGTTGCAATGGACCGATCAATGTGATTGATTGAGTACAAGCAACTCAGAATTGGATCTTTACTTTGATGATATAGTCAAAGGGTTTGACTGATATGTCAAAGATAAAGAAGGGATCTGTGATTTAGTGGGAGCATATTCACATTCCACATATTGATGTGAAATCAAAATGTTCTAGAATGGAAATCCAAAGTGGAAATTATCTTTAAGGAAGATAGAGATGTTTCCTATGAGATAGGAATAGATATCTATAGAGATAGTTCCCGAAATCCTCTTGACCCGGAAAAGAGAGAGCATACATTGGCAATCTGTACTGAAGGGTTCAATGTACACAGATTCAGTGGGAGAAAACTTGTCCATGTTACATGGAGTTAGTATCCCAAGGCCAAGTGTTCAATTCTTATGAAGAATGGGAACACTAAGAATAGATTTGGATCTATCATGTATGTAATCATCCCATTATCTTGCATATACGGACATGGCAAGAATAAAATGCATTCATCATCTTGTATGTAGGACATGACAATATGATGTGCTCATACTGATAACTCATATGTTGGACATGACGAGTGGATGTTTGTCTACATCCAATAAGGGTTACTGGAAACCATAAGAACTTGATAAGTATTTGAGAAGTACTAGTTCTATGGAGATAAGGAAGAGTTCGATGTAAAGAGTTACATTGATGCAAACTTCCGAAAAGGACACAAAATTAATCGAAAAATATATATATGATATATAATAGTGAACATTTGTTGATAATTGGAAGTGTTCCAATGAAACCATTTAAAAGGAAATGCCGAGTATCCGTGTGTTAGAGAACAATAGTGGATACTATATGGATCTAGAAGTTCATAAGATGAACTTATAGATATTCTGGTCATTGATGACAAGTATGGAATCCTTGATCATGCAATGTGGCTAAAGGTTAGCAAAGGAATACTGGATCACATATTATTGCAACTCCATCTCATACGTGTGACGTACAATGAAGAGATGTGAGACATGCAATTAATACTGACTTTGGCAAGGTGTTGCCATAACTCACTATGTCGGCACAAGAGCACAGTAACATGTGGGACATGTTTGAAGATCACTATGAATATGATTCAAGGGTGATTGGCTCACAGTGCAAGTGGGAGTCAGTTGGTATGTATGCCCAGAGAGCCAATCATGGGATGATTGGTGGGATACATTAAGATTGATAAACATCAAAGGCAATCTTCCAATTCTTTCTGGTTCTGTCATATGAGATAGTGATAGAACAGATTGAATGTCTAGAGAATGACAGTACTCAACGACGTATGCCTTCAGGTTAAGGACCTGGACGATGAGATCATAGATATGCTAAAAGTTTTTACATTCTTGTTATGTCCCTAGTCGGATGTCATTGTGGAAGGTAGATAAACAGAAATGACACACAAGACTAGATTGTGGTGTTGGTTGATGACAGAATATCATTAGTCATGATATAGAGATATCAAACCAAACACATAGGTACTTGTTAGAGAACAAGTGTACCGGATAGACCCACCGTGAGTTTGGCACATGGAACCGTGACATGGTAGTCACAGTTAGTACTCACAATGATGGTGGTGAGTGTGATTCTTTGACATGAAATCACTACACTCAACACATGTCGTTGGGCACACTTTGACATCATCAAATGTAGTCCTGAAACATGGGTTGTTATAAATGTCATGATTGGGTGGCTTTGACACATGGGGCTTTTGATGGGTGAGTGATAAATATGGGATTTGTCCCTCCTGAGGAAGTTTGATATCCAAGGCCACTTGATGAGTAGGATTGAAATAGGCGTGCGCACGCATGTGTGAATCAGTATGTGATGTTGATGTCATACATATCTCTTCCAATCTACTATGAGATCAAGAAAGTGAATGAACGTTGACAGGATGACTGTTCCATGCCTCGAGTTCATTCGGGATATCAGTGACAAAGGAATTATACATTCACTGTAACACCATTCACGGATTGTAGAATTGAAAGTTGTTCTCCAACTTTCTATATCACTTGGGTAGCACTGATGTGTGACTAGGCACCGCTCTTTGCTTGTGAAGTCATAAGTGTTATGGACTTCCACTGCCAATGAGAAAAGGACCTGCAGGGTCACACACATAGGATTTAACCTGGAAAAGGAGTTTTGTCCACAAACAATGTTTAGATTGATTACTAAAGGAGTTTAGTAGTTCAATTAAACACTCAATCAATTGATAGCTCAAAATCATAGTGTTCAAGGTGTTGGATAGATTGATTAGAGTATTGGATTGACTGAAACTACAATTGACTGTTTCTACACAATTTGCACTCCCAACCGATCGGCTCATGTGATGAACCGATTGGCTCAACTTGGTGAACCGATCGGCTCAGGTTGTGAGTCGATCGGCTCATGGTCAGGGTGAAATGATTGCTTTAAGTGTTGAAACGATCGATTCAACTGATGCAACCGAGCAAGTTGGGAAAGTAGGATTGGTGAGAAATTTCCTTTCGTTTCACTTGCCCAATTTGATTGGAACAAGGATTGGTATTTGATACCAATTAGAAACAAAAGATGGAAAGTCAATCGGGAACTGATCAGGACCACGAACCGATCGGTTCAAATGTGAACCGACCGTTTCATGGGTCCCAACCGATTGGTTGAGGTGTCAACCGACCATTTCAGGTCCCCAACCGACCGTTTCAGTTGTGAAACGATCGGTTCAAGTTGCGAGTTGATTGTTTTGTGGAAAATCTCGAACCCTTCTACTCCTGCTTTTAGTCCCGCATTGCCCGGGATCGAGAACCCTATCCCATGACCCTCCTATATATATAGGGGTATTAGGGGTTTCTCAAATAATAACCCAATGCAACCAGTTGCTCTGTGAAGTTGTCGTTCTCTCTGGTTTTGGTAACCGAGAGAGAGCCCGAGCAAGTGCTACCCGATAAGGGAGGCACAACAAGGGAAAGACAACTGTAGAAAGCAATTGATGACAGGAGAGTGTGTTGGCGACTAGTACGCTGACAGGAGGGTGTGACTCCTTCGAATTCCTTGTGGGACAAGGAGATTGGAGTTCCAGGTGGTCTATGTGGACTACTTCAGAGGCGGGAGATTTCTACCGCTCGGAGGACAGCTGTCAATCCTGACAGTCCCGGTGAGACTAGGAGTTGTCAATCCCGGTGCGACCAGGAGCTGCACATACACCGTCCAAGACGGGAGGTGAAGACCGCGCAAGGCGTGAGGTATTGTCGCTGAGAAAGCCTCGTGACAAGGTATGATTCCACAAACCATCCTTTCGTATTGTATAGACGTTGACGCGTTTCCTTGTTCTGGGTTTGGGGGAGAATTTTTTTGTTTCCGCTGCCTTCTCTGCCTCCCCTAAAACCCAACAGTCACCTATGTCACACAGACTACAAGTGACATACATGCATGTCACTTAAAGTATGTAACCCTTTTAAAAATGATAAAATATATGTCATCTATTTTACATAGGTCTACACAGATTATAAGTCATGTACAAATATGTCACCTATAGTGTGTAACCTTTTACAGGACTGTCACCTATACTATATTTTTTGGTAGTGAATGTCGTTATATATACAAAAAAATATAGCTTTCAAATGTTAATAAGATATACACTATTTTACACAACATTATATATTGAATATTTACTCATGCATAATCATTATCATTTTTAACTCAATTTTTACATACAATACAAGATGTATAATACGTACAATACAAGATGTATAGTACGTACAATACAAGATGTACAATATGTATAGTACAAGAGTATTGTACTAACAATCGTATATTACATATATCCTTCAAATTCTATTATCACTCCCCCATCAGAATTATATCTTTAATCCATACAATACAAGACGTACAATACGAGATATACAACAATAACATCATTTATCAAAATTGAGTAGAAGAAGTATATTACTAACAGGCACAATGTACAAGAAGTACAATACTAACCACATACAATACCTCCATAAATTGCATATAATACCCCAGTACGAGACGTGCAATACTGATATTATTTGACAATATATTTAGACGTATAGTACGAGACGTATAGTATGAGCGTACAATACGAGATAGGGGTAAGAAAATAATGGTCCAGATCGCAAAACCGGACCAGACCGGTCAGTTCAGTCTGGTCTCGTCCGATCCATAATGAGTTCGGTCCAGTCCCTGCTCCGTAAATTTTGGTGATTTCGGCATTCGGTCCGGTCCGGTCCAAAAATGATTTGGCTGTGGACCGGACCGTAGACTGACTTTTATGTAAAATACATGTATATTTTTCGGTATATTATATAACAAGTATAAATAAAGTACACATATAAGCACTAGTAACGTAAATATTTTCTATTAATGTTATATAATTGTTAGAAGTAACAAATATTATCTACTTTTTATAATTAAATAAGTTGTAAAAAAAAGTAAAAAGGTTGATTATGGTCCAAACGGTCCGGTCTGGTCCTACCTCAAAACGGTCAGGTCCCGGTCCGGTCCTACCTCGAAACGGTCCGGTCCCGGTCCGGTCCTATCTCGAAACGGTTCGATCTACGGTCCATAAATTCTTACAAAGTCGGTCCTCGATCCGGTCCGATTCGGTTCTGGACCGATGCTCCCCCCTAATACGAGACTAGATTTTGATGAGAGTTGGTAAGCAGACATACTGTACTAGTGTATGAATGTCAGTGGGTGGAATAGAGCTGGATAAAGAAGTTGCAAGAGAGAAAATAATTTTTTGAAAATTGAGACTGAAGAGAAGAGCAAAGAGATAATTTCGAGACTGTGCAGCTTCTACGTGGAGTTAATTGGTGTGAAGTTAATTTGTATGAGAGAAAATGACTGAGACCGGACTTTTACATACTCTGGTGTGTGGGCGGGTATACATGTCATTGTGGGTAGCATAAACTCTAATTCGTGTATGATGTCCGGCAAGAGACTGGAGTTGGTGCTGATATAGATACACCCTCTGTAGAAGAAAACTCCTTCCATTCAGTAGTAAGTCGGGTTTAGGTGACCTGCTTGTAATTCATCATGGAGTTTTTGACGTCTGGCAATGCTGATTCTTCCTATTGGAGAGTTGCAATCCAATCCGGTGTTATTGCAGTGATGGTAAATGAGCAGGGTACCTACGTCCTCGTGCTGACGTGATAGGGCGTCTACAGCTCTTTTTGCTGCTCTGGATTTGAATTCCACCGAGAAGTCAAAACCCATTATTTTGATTAACCAACGCTGTTGAGATGGCGTGTGTACTCGTTGTTCCAAGAGGAATTTGAGGCTGTGATGGTCCGTATAGACGGTGAATGGTGCGCCCCTCCCTAATCGATATTCATGTATCTATACATATGTAACATGCTCAAATATTACATATATAGAACGTTTTCTGTTAAAATTTTAATCAAAATTAGTAGTTGAATTGGTATTTAGATGATACTCCTAGGCAAGCAGTCTAAGTTCAAATATCACCTAAAGCAATTTTTTAAAACTCATCTAATTTAGCCCCCTTGTTATTATTAAAGCAGTTGGTCATGGCGATGAGTTCTTTTTCTTATGTTGATGTTGCCGTCAGTGAGTGATGGCAATCGGATCAATTTCGGTCATATGTTCAGAAGTCTTGAAATTAAATATTAAAATACAATTTAAAAAAAAATCATTTCAGATCAAGTCTAACTTATTCGAGTCTTATACAACAAAAAATATCCACAAATGAAAAAAGTTAAATTTAGAATAAATTACACATTTTTGGGTGTCGAAAGTTGTCAACATTGCACTGAAGAAGACAATTGGGCGCTCACGTTGCATTAGGACTGCTCCAATTTCTTTGCGAAAATACTACCGTGACGCGGTGAATCCGTCATGCGGTAGTGACACGGCCCGTAAAGCGGGAAACCGCTTGGCTGGGGTGGTATTCCCCGGCCGAGCCCCACTTTGCTTTTTATTTTTATTTTATTTTTTCCATGTGGCATAGCTGCAGATAAAAGAGTACATAATTCATATTTTGCTAATAACTTTTAATCCTTATGATTTTTTTGACGAAATAAAAATTATTGGACACGTCGCACAAAATCCAATCTAACAAGACTAATATTGATATACTTTGATAAAAAAATGATATACACACTTTTTACAAATATTGGACGTATTATGTTAAGAATTGTGCTAATTTGTGATTTATGGACAGGATCTTAAAAGTAGACGCATTCACACCATAATTGACACATTAACTTAAATTTGGCGCATTATAGGTAAATACATCATAATTGGGCACAATGACATTATAATTGGGTGCATTCACACTATAAATGTGCTTTTATTACAAATATTGGGCGCATTCACACCATAACTGGGTGCATTCACACTTATCGGGTGCATTCACACCATAAGTGGGCACTTTACTACTAATATTTGACGCGTTAAGTAGGAACACTCACACCATAAATGGGCACATTTACAATATAAATGGGCGCATTCACACCATAAGTGGCCGCTTTACTACTAATATTTGGCACATTATGCAGGAATATTCACACCATAAGTGGGCACATTCACACCATAACTGGGCGCATTCACACCATAATTGGGCGCATTCACACATTCACACCATAAGTGAGCACATTCACATCATAACTGGGCGCATTCACACATTCACACCATAAGTGGACACATTCACGCCATAATTGGGCGCATTATGTAGGAATATTCACACCGTAAGTGGGCGCATTCACACCATAACTGTGTGCATTCACACCATAACTGGGTGCATTCACACCATAAGTGGGCGCATTCACACCATAAGTGGGAACATTCACACCATAAGTGGACGTATTGACACCATAAGTCGGCACATTCACACCATAAGTGGGCACATTCACACCATAAGTGGGCGCATTCAGAAATTCACACCATAAGTGGGCGCATTCACGCATTCACACCATCAGTCGGCGCATTCACACTATAAGTGGACACATTTACACATTTACACTATAAGTGGGCGCATTCACATCATAACATTTTCATATTACACGTACTAACACCATATTGGGTGTATTATGTTAATATTTAACTTATTTATTATTTATTTTTTTTCAAAAATATATCAATATTAGTCTTGTTCAAATGTATTTTTATAACGAATCCGGTGCATTTTATTTCGTCAAAAAAATCATTACGGAATAAAAGTTATAAACAAAATAGCGGATTCCCCTATTTTATTTTCCCCCAAAAAACTCAAAAGAGAAAAAGTAAAAAATAGAAAAATCGGGACCCGCGTGGGGGGGTTGCAGCGCGTTCTAAACGCGTCTGCCCCCCCCCCCATGCGTCCCGTAAACATAACTCATTTCTTAGCTAGAGGCGTCACACACTATTATTACGAAGGAAAATGATATCCACACGACCCTCCCCCAAACGAACATCCAGACGACCAGTCCGCTAGTAACACTGGCTGCACGGAGTCCAAAAAAAATTGGCTGATCAAAAACACGGGAAAGAGGGAGCACGCTGCCCAAAACCTGTGGTTGGATGTTGTGAATGAGAGAGAGAATCTGCGAGAGAGAGAGAGAGAGGCTAGGAGAGCGAGTGACGTGGACAGTGGATAGAGAAAGTTTTTGTATGAGAGAGAAAAATAAGAACACGTTTTGGGTAATAACTTTTGAACCATAAGGAGATTTTTACGAAATAAATACTGCTGCACTCCTTATAAAATATGCGTTAAAATGAGATCAAATTAGACAAATCTTAAAAATATAATTATACAATATAAAAAGGGAGAGATAATTTGATTGTAAAAAGTCAAAAAGGAGGAGAGAAAATTTATTCTACTTATAAATCTCAAATCGTAATGAATTTTGTAATGACACTTGGCACATACGCACTAGAACCGTGCATTTCAACCCAAATCTTGAGTTGTGCATCTCATAACTCAATTAAGAGTTAATTACTTATCATGACAAGAATTATTATTAATACATGAGAACATTGATATCACAATACTTGATTCATTGAACACCCTACCCTTAGGGTTTCATTTAATCACCATAAATGCTACAAACAAAGGTGTAATACATCTATCACGTACTTTTCAAATCTTTAAAACACATGATACCTGAGATCTCAATCCCTTATCACATTACTGGGAATTCTCATCCCTTCACATCATTATCATCATTACTAGATCTGGGTATTCAAACCCTTAGATCATCACATAGCATTGTTACCTCTGTAACAGGTAACCATTACCTCTAGGTCCTTAGACCAAGGTATTCATTTCACTAGTTGTACAAGTATTCTCATGGATCGCAAGGCCATCACACATCTTGTCACCTCTCACTAGGAAACAACTTATTCCCATGGCTCCCATAAAGATTTCATGCGACATAAGCATTCAATGAATAAAGACTACTATCAACAAATCATATAAAATCAATATATGTATGAAACCTTAGAACTGAGCTGAATTTGGGTTTCCATGCCATTCATTGGGATATCATGCATCCATAATAACATTGAATAAATAAAGTCTATCATGTCAAGAAAATCCCTTCAAATGGATTTCATGATATCTATTCGTAAATATCCAACTTTTCTCGCATCTAGGGTTTCACCCTCTTCACTGAGATATCAAACAAACACTACTCACTTTAAACAAAATCCAAGATAGTATCTGACATATATGTACTATGAATTTAGATAAACAATCATTCAAAACCAAGGGGATCTAGATAAGCAACTTTCTCTATTTACTTATACAACAAATTTCAGTCATAAACAAATTCTCTATATTTCAGTTTACTCTTATAACCTCTACGAATACTTAGGGAATTCTCATTAGGATGTATTGTATACATTTCTAATATGATTTTATTATCTGAACTTCATCCAAATAGAGGAAGAATCCATTTCATATCATTTTGCAACAACTTAGAACAAATAGACAATTCAGGGTTTCTAGTCGCATACTAGCAATTAAAGATTATGGATGAATTAACCAATTTTCATACAATATATTTTTTAAAGGAAGTTCCCACTCACCCTAAGGTGTGAAAATACCTTAAAAACGTAGTTCATCCCTAAAAATCTCAATCTCATATCAAATCCCTAGCAATTCACCCAATTCTTCTTCCTTTCAACTCAAAAACCCTAAAAATGAGGGATTATGAAGAAAGAGTGAGAAAAGGGGAAGTTTTGATACCATTTTGGATCAAATCAGAGGAGGGACGGAATTTTTACATGTGAGAGAAGATTCACCATGAAACTATATCCAAAGAAGCTAAACTTACATGATTTTATCATTCCTCGGACCGCAAAACCCTAGGTCAACATCTCCATCAATTTCTCCTCTCAAACCCTAACTCTTTCTCTCTCTAGGATTTCATTTCTCTGGATTGAATCACGAATTATGAGAACTCCTTGTGTATTAGGTTGACCATATAGAGCAATTTAGATGGTTGGGTTAATTGCACATTGACCCTTCACTGAACGTTTTCTTATTTTAGCAGATTTTTCTGTCATAAAAAGTTTTCTGTGAATTTGTGTATTTTTGAGATCAAACCTTCTCCAAAAATTATGAAAATGTAGCATTCTATGTATAATTGAGTTCCAAATCTTGTGTTTAAATTTGAGATCATTCTAATTTTCCATTAAATAATTAAAAATCGAATAGTGCATTGCTATCTAGAATTCTATAGAAATGTCAGTTACTGTAATTCGTCTACTGATAAGGTCTAAACGCGTCAAAAAATTATGAAAATTTTACATGCTGTTTGTGATTGAGTTTCATATATCCATTAAAATTTCAGATCATTTGGAGTTACCAATAAATAATTAAAAATAAAACACTACACTGCTGAAAAGCACTCTGTCAGCATTTTGGTTGAAGTATAGTTCGACCGAGAACCAAATTCAAAGAACACTCAAATATTCTGAAAATTTTCTCCAATATGAATGATTGATTTATCCATATCATATCTAAAATTCAATTAAATACAAAATTTGTAGAAAATATGAAAAATCATTTACCACACTGCTATCCTGATCAAATTTCATACTCATGTACCATCAAAACCCTAATTTCAGCCAACTAGGGTTTATATTTCTCAAACCCTAATTTCTCAAACAATAGAACACATAACGTTCTTATTAGGTTTAAAACATCATCATTGAATTATCATCATTAATTAGATTTAAGCAATGATCAATCCAATTAAGCATATAATCATCTAGGTAAGCCCTAGTTTACCAATTAAGCTTAGATGTGGTCATAACATCTGCAGTGTAGAGTGAACTTGATGCTCTTCACAAGAACAACACATGGAATCTTGTGAAATGACAGAATCATCAAAAATGCAGTAGGGTGTAAATGGGTCTTTAAGACAAAATTAAATGTTGATGTTTCTGTTGATAGGATAAAGGCCAGACTTGTGGCGAAAGGGATCCATAAAGAAGAGTGCAACGACTACTTAGAACCATTTAGTCATGTCACAAAATCCCCTACTATCAAGACTATTCTCACCATTTCTACCTCAAGAAAATGGGAGATTATTCAGCTTGACATTTGTAATGTTTTTCTTAACGGCTCCTTAGACACTGATGTTTATATGACTCAACCACCTGGTTTTGTTGATTCAAACTATCCTTCTCATGTTTGAAAGTTACATAAAGACATGTATGGCTTAAAGAAGGCACCCAGAGCGTGGTACAATTGTTTTAGTCACTATCTCCTAGAACTGGGATTTCTAACTAGTTCAACTGACTCGTCTCTCTTTGTTCTGCATAATGGAGTTTACCTTGTGTATCTACTACTTTCTGTATATGATATTCCGATTACTGGTAACAATCCAACTGTGACCAACGAGGTCATTAGAAAATTGAAAAATGAATTCTCTCTTTGAAATCTGGAAAGTTTACACTATTTCCTGGGTATACAAGCTGAAGAAAATCAAAATGGAATTCTCCTACATCAAGCCAAATATGAATATGAGATATTACAACGGGAAAACATCGTAGATTGTAAATCGATTTCGTCTCTTGTTAGTCCTTCCTTTCTACGAGAATATGTGCGTCAAAATGGGCATGTTCTTCCTGGTCCTAGTATCTATAGAAGAATTGTAGGGTCACTACAATATCTTACCTTAACAAGACCTGACATTACATATGGAGTGAACCTCGCATGCTAATTCCTTCACTGTCCTACCTCGGTCCATATGATGCTAGTTAAAAGAATTCTTTGCTACCTCAAAGGGTCTATCCAATTAGGCATCCAAATTTACTCAGATCCAAACTTATCAGTAAGTGCTTATTCTGATGCAGATTGGGCTGGGCTGTCTGTTGACTCACAGAAGTACAAGTGGATTCTGTGTATTCCTTGGTCGGACATGTATCTCTTGGTCCTCAAAGAAGTAAACAACTGTGGCTAATTCTATCACTAAAGCCGAATACAAATCTTTGTCCATTACTGCAACAGAACTCACATGATTATCACGCCTTTTACGCGATGCTCATGTGCCCCAGTTTTAGCCAACTGTTCTTCATTGTGATAACATGAGCGTTCTACATCTATTGGTCAACCCACGAACAAGGTTGCACTTGGACATATCGCTACACATTTTGTCACATCCAAAGATCTAATAGTTGATATATTTACAAAAGTTGTTGCCAAACACGTGTTCAAGATTCTCAAATCCAAATTGGGTCGTGATTATCTGCGCACCAGTTTGCGAGGGGGTGTTATATATATATATATATATATATATATATATATATATATATATATATATATATATATATGTATATATATACATATATATATACATATATATATATAGAGAGAGAGGCTAGAATACACTCGAGTTTATTCGGAGCAGAATACACTCAAGTAGTTTTTCATGATGTAATATTATCCGTTGATCTTCTTAAACATGTTGTGAATATCTCATACGTAAAATTTGAGCACATTTGGACATTTATGGGTCATGTTATAAAGACTGCAAAAATTATATGTTTAAAATTAGTTTCACGCGTCGATTTTGTTGCCATTGGATCATCCAAATGGGCTCAAAATTTGTATGTAGCATAGTTATAGTATGACGGTGAAGATCAATAGTTTACATTTTACAAAAACAAAATCTTGATATGCAAACACACTTGAGTGTATTCGTGTAATCTATACACTCGAGTGTATTCTAGTCTCTCTCTCTCTCTCTCTCTCTCTCTATATATATATATATATATATATATATATATATATATATATATATATATATATATATATATATATATATATATATATATATATATGGTACTTGTGTTTATGTCTCTGACAAGCGTGCGAGCTGTCTCTCCCTCGCACCCTTTCTTTCTTGTTTGAGTTGGTGTGTTGTTTTCCTTTCTGCCCTCACTAGTTTCTGTCTTTTCCTATATGTGCCACCGACTCCATGAGTGAAAACGGAAGTGCACGAAGACGAGTGCGCCATCCCCTTGTCTCAATGTGTGTTTCTCGCTTCCTCTCTTCTATCAACCACATCCATCCATCCTTTAGCACAAGGTGGAACCACCCCGAGATACACCCACAATTTCCACAATGGCCCTCATAGGATCAACGGGGAACCGCACCATCAAAATCTGGGCCATCATCGCAAACAAACGACTCCGGCAGCTCGAAAAATTTCATCGACCCCAAAGTCCTCCCACCGCAAATCCTAGCCACATCAACCAAAATAGGTGGCAGGCGAGGGCATCATTCAATACTCTAAAAAATTAAACCAAATCCCAGTCGCCCTTCAGAGCTACTCCAGCAACGCTGATTTCCTACTCCTCCCTATTGGTGCATACGAGATACGACGTCGCGTCGTTCTAGGTGTGGAATGGCTAGAACCCCTGGATTCATCCATCTGGTCATTTAAAATATAACTGTCTCCTTACCCCACGCCGTTCACACTCTCAGCATGCCATCGAGCAAGGTCGACATCATCACCAACAACGCATCAGCACATCTACTACGAGATGCCCGAGATATCCTCTTCATCATGTACCATCAATCACCGCCAACAGCCACTGACATCCAAATCCGTATAGCCAATCTCATCTAAATTCGCAACGGTCTTTGACGAACCAATGGGCTTTCCCCAGTCACGCGTGCAGGGCCTCCACACCCCACTCGTGGATGAATCGAAGGTGGTAGGTACAGGTACCCACACACTTGCACAAGGTAGAACTCGAATGACAAGTGCAAGAACTACTGGATCAAGGCCTGATCCTATCTAGCTGCAGCCCCTTTTCATCATCGGCGTTATTAGTCAAGAAGTCAGATGGTAGTTGGACTCTGCGACGTCGATTACCGAGCACCTTAACAATAAAAACACCGTCAGAAAAAGGTTTCCTATTCCGGCAATTTATGAATTGCTTGATGAACTACATGGAGCAGCTGTCAACTTCTCCAAACTGGATTTATGATCAGGCTACCACCAAATCCTTGTATACCCACCTGACCGTCACAAAAACAGCCTTCTTCACCCACTCAGGCCATTACGAATACCTAATCATGCCCTTCGGCCTCTCCAACACCCTTTCCACCTTCCAAAACCTAGTGAATGACATATTCCGCCCCTTCTTGAGGAAATTTTCGTCCTTGTTTTTTTTTATGACATTCTTATGTTTAACAAATTATGCAGCTCATCACATTTGCACCATCTCCGACAAGTCTTGCAGGTCCTCAAACAGGCACACTTGCCACTTCACCATCGACGAGATAGCATACCTTGGCCACATTGTCTCGGCGGCAGGTGTCCACGCAGACCCGCAAAAACTATCTGCAGTACACCAGTGACCAACACCGGCGACACCAATTAAGAGCTAGCCTTACGAGGATTTCTCGGCCTTGCTGGGTATTAACGTAAGTTCATCCGTGACTATGCTCAGTTGACACTTGACAGCACCCTTGACAACCATTCTGAAAAAGGACACGTTCACGTGGTCGACACCGGCATCTCCTTCGAGGCAATGAAACAAACATTCTCCGTTGTTAATATTTATTAACATCGTTCATGTAATAGCGACATGTGCAACGTTATTAACAATTTCAGACAGATTCAAAATAAGAAACGAATATCAAACAAAGCAGGAGAACATAAATAATAGGAGTTAGATTCGCAAACCAGATCATTCGTTGAAAAACGAACATTATACTTAAAGAAATCAGTGTCAGGCAATCCTCGCGGATAAACACCGTTCTCCCAGTCTCGATCTGGTACAAACTTAGAACTTGCACGTCTCGCTCGCGCTCGACGTAGTCACGTTGCACTGCTACCAGTGCAACACAACAACCGCATGAACCACCGCCTGACAGTCACGTCTCGGTGATGGGAAGAAGAATGTCGCACTTCGTACAGGAGAACAACTCCACGAAGCGGCTTGGAACGAAGGTTGTCGCTCACTGGATTAGGACTCTCAAAACACAAGTGAAAACGACGGTAGGAAACTGTTTGTTGTGTGTTTAACCCTAATGACCAGAGACGTATATATAGCCACACACGTCCCTAATCCTAGTCCCAATGAGACGCAAATACTCGGTTGTTCTTGTACACATTACAGAATAAAAACCGCAAAGAGAAACACTTTCCAGTTAGGATTAAGAAATCTGAATAGGAAAGAAACAATTAATTACACGAGTAATTAATTACTTAGTCGTATCCTAGTGAAAAAAGAAGACGGAAGACGGAAGACATCTGTACAAGCCACAAGCCACAAGCCACAATCCACAAGCCCAAGCCCAAGCCTGGTCAGGCCAGGCCAGGCGAGGTATGGCGTGCGCGCGCGTGCGTGCGTACGTTGTGATGTGGTAACCCCACCCACCAAGGAGGTGAGCATACCTCCCTCCTAGGACCCCTTGGACACTAGTGCCCCCATGTGATCCTACATATGAGGACCACAAAAGTTCTAGGAGTGAGCAATATGGGATAAAAATTCTTTGTCATTTGCACTAGAGACAAAACTACTTTTCTCACATGTGCTTGCTGTACTACATTGGGCTTAACCCATGCTAAATAGATGGCTGCTACAGCCATATATGTAACAATCCCCCACAAAGTCTAGTGTGTAGTGTGTTCTACCATTCCGTCCTCTATACTGTGCTTTCAGCAGATACCATTCAGTTTGAATCTACCCGAGTTATCCAACTGTGACCCCCGTAGAAACTAGGTGAACAAAAGTCTTGAACCTGAACCTTGGGTACAAGAGTATAGGTTGATAACAACACAATAAAGACATGGTAGTAAAGAAAACAATGCATTAAGGCCATACATACAAAATTTTATATCATGATTTGTTGACTCAAGGTCAATTAGGTCAATGTTACTCACGTCTAAATTGACTAAACCCGTGTTTTGATGATGACTAACCATTCCACATATTGGTGTCTAATGTTTCTACTTGAGTAATTTCAGATTAGGTATAGACACACTCCAATTGCCCTAACTTGCGCATCTCAAATTGGAGAAAAGACATGTCAAAGTCATACAAGTGCTCGTTTTTGTAATATGTTGTATATCCTTTAGAATCGTGTTGTAAATTACTTGTAATGATTGTATGACTTGTAATTAAGCTTAGAAAAATATCAGGAACACAGATCGAATTTTAGAGTACTTTTAATGCAACTTTAAAAATCAATTACAAGCACTTGGTCGGTCCAGTTTCTCACCCTGAAACTCGACCGATCCACCTTGGTTGATTTTCTGAAGATTGCATCTGTCGAGTTATGCACTCGCAGAACTCGACCGATTGGGTAGTGGGTCATTTCCTGTTGAAATGGTCGGTCGAGTTTCCTTAGGACAAACTCGACCGATCCTTTGAACATCAGTTTGCCTGCTACTTGATCGGTCGAGTTACACTTATAGAAACTCGACCGAATGCATTGTACGAAAAAGTGCAGAAAAGTGCTACTAGCCGTTGTGGAGTTGCAACAAGTGAAAATAGATCCGTTGCAAGCCAAAAAATGGCTAGTTTTCGTTCACAAGTGTTCCCAAAGGCTAAGAGGCATCTCCAGCTATAAATAGGACCCCTTGGGCTTCATTCCAAGGTTGAGCATTTACTATGAAGGTTCCTATTCTATAGTTGAGTGATCCTACAACCTCCTCTCTCTCTCTCTAAGTTTAATCACTTACTACATCCATTAGAGTGAGTAGGAAATCTGTAAGAGAGCTAGTCCTATATGTATATCTTGTGAAACTCTCACTTCCACCACCTCCATATCTCTCATTTCCAATCATGAAGATGAAGGTTATCTCTCTTGTCCAAGAGAGGTGAAGAAGAACAAGGGAAGGCGTCCCTTGGTGAATATCAAGGCTGAAGACTTGGAGCTAGAGTGGGTAAGCCCTTGGAGAAGGCAAAAGACTCAAGCTCAAGTAGGTAAGACCTTGGTGGAAGCTTCTCCGGGTGAAGGTAAAGTCAAAGGCGGAAGATCTAAGAAGAGTGGGTAATTCCTACAAGGCCGAAGACTTGTACAAGAGTGGGTAAGTCCTTGGAGAAGGCCGAAGACTCTTGTAAAGTGGGTAAGTCCTTGGTAAGGTTGAAGACTCTTTGTATTGGATATGTAAGTCCTTTTAGGGTTGGAGAAGGCCGAAGACTCTTGCAAAGTGGGTAAGTCCTTGGTAAGGTTTAAGACTCTTTGTATTCCATGGAGAATCGTCTAGTTCTATGACTATGGGTACATGCAACTATTGCAATGAATTAGGTCATTATTCTAATTGTTGTCCTTTTAGAAAAGCACCCAAGAGCAATAGGATTTGGGTTGCTAAGCTAACTCCTCCGGACCCAAAAACATGATTGGGGACCATTTCATCTTTCTTCTTGTATGTACTTGCAAATGGATTGACTTGAGCTATTGAATTGCAAATTGACTTCTCAATCCACATGAAAGAAGAAAGATGAGATGTGTAGAGGGTGACAACAAGTGGAAAAGCAATGGTAAGTACAAAGGTAATGGTTTTATTGCTTGTAACCATTTCTAACTTGTTTTGTCAAGTTAGTGTGCACTATACATATGGTTTTTGAGTCAAAAGTGCCATTTTGTGATTCTCTTCACACTCTTGCTCAAAAATTGTTTCTAATGCTTCTATAGTGCATTACTAACTTTCTTAGACATGTTTGGATATGGTTTGTATTTTTAGCATGCCTTTAAATATTATTTTATGAAATATATATGCTCTTTGACAGCTAGTCTGTCGGTCGAGTTATCCTGGTAGAAACTCGACCGATAGGCACCAAGAATGTTGCCAACAACTGTCATCGGTTGAGTTGTCAATGCTCATAACTCGACCGATAACACTGTGCACAGAATACACAATTGGCTTATTGGATGAGAATTTCTCTCTAAACTAGATTTTCTCAACCAATAGCCTTATTCTTTGGCACTCCCTTGGTATCTTTATATATGCATATTGCCATGTTCTAAATTGCCTATCTTTCTTACAACTCTATCTCTCTAATTGCTCCAAATTGGTATATCTATATCTTGCAATTACTTGCTTTGAGTTGTTTTGCAGATTTTGATGATGATCTATTTGGATCTCTTGGTTGTGTCTTAAATTGCTTCCGTTGTGCTCTAACTTGCTACATCTATCTAGGTGTTTATCTTGTTTTGATACAACCTTGAGGTTCATCGGGGTAATCATCTTATGGTAAGGATGCATATCTAGTGAGTTATATCCTCTCATGCTTCTAAACTTGCATATCTCTTTGTTTGGATATATCTCTAAATCTACTCATAGCTTGCTTTATCTTGTGTATCTTTTGATATCTCTTGCTATGATCTAGATCCTACTAGTAGTCCTAACTTGTGATATCATCTACTAGTAGTTCATATACATGTAAGTTCTAGCCTTGTTTATAATTGGCATCTTTGATCATCTGTATGTTATGCTTGTATCTTATCTCATACATGCTCAAGATTGTTCCTTGAATTACATATCTACTATCTTGAGTTTCTTGCATAACATTGTGATGCAGGGCACATAGAGCTACATTATATGTAGAAATTGGAGTATTTTTGGATTTTATGCAGATTTTGCTCCAATTTCAGTTTTTGGTGCAAGACTAGTGTTTTTCATGCAGAAACGACCTTCTGAGCAAGACTCGTCGCTTTGCCATGAGCTCCGATGGTTTTTAGTCAAATTCCATCATCTTAAGGGTCAAAATTGTGATTTATTGTTTTTCTGCAGCACTTTAACTTGCATTTTTTGGGTTGTTCAAGTATATGCTTTAACTTGCTTTTCTTTCTATGCTTGGACAAGCCCCTATCCGTGCTCTTCTACTCTCCTTATATATATTTGTGTTATCTCCTTTCTTTTTAACAAGTGATGTTTTCTTATTTCTTCATAACCCCACTTTTTGAAATGACAAAGGGGGAGAAAGGTATGTCTTCTTTTAAAAGAGGAAGAAGGCATGTATTACATGAAGAGGAGAAGCATGTTCATGAAAAGGGAGAAGGTAAAGGGGAGAAGACATATATGTGTAGAACATATATGAGTAGAAGACATAGTATTCTATAAATGTTATGAAAGCTAACCATGCAGGAGAAATAGCATCAATTGAGGGGGAGTATGAAAACTCCATGCGCATCAATTGAGGGGGAGCATATGAAATCCATTCTATTGAAACCCCTAGGTTTCTCCAAAGGTATGAATTTCCTTAAATGCTTTCAATACATTTATGGAATGGTTTTTCATCTTCAAAAAGGGGGAGAATGTTGACTCAAGGTCAATTAGGTCAATGTTGACTCACGTCTAAATTGACTAAACTCGTGTTTTGATGATGACTAACCATTCCACATATTGGTGTCTAATGCTTCTACTTGAGTAATTTCAGATTAGGTATAGACACACTCCAATTGCCCTAACTTGCGCATCTCAAATTGGAGAAAAGACAAGTCAAAGTCATACAAGTGCACGTTTTTGTAATATGATGTATATTCTTTAGAATCATGTTGTAAATCACTTGTAATGATTGTATGACTTGTAATTAAGCTTAGAAAAATATCAGGAACACTTAGATCGAATTTTAGAGCACTTTTAATGCAACTTTGAAAATCAATTACAGGCACTTGGTCGGTCCAGTTTCCCACCCTGAAACTCGACCGATCCACCTTGGTTGATTTTTTGAAGATTGCATCGGTCGAGTTGTGCACTCACAGAACTCGACCGATTGGGTAGTGGGTCATTTCCTGTTGAAATGGTCAGTCGAGTTTCCTCAGGACAAACTCGACCGATCCTTTGAACATCGGTTTGCCTGCTACTTGATCGGTCGAGTTACACTTATAGAAACTCGACCGAATGCACTGTACGGAAAAGTGCAGAAAAGTGCTACTAGCCGTTGTGGAGTTGCAACAAGTGAAAATAGATCTGTTGCAAGCCACAAAACGGCTAGTTTTCGTTCACAAGTGTTCCCAAAGGCTAAGAGGCATCCCCAGCTATAAATAGGACCCCTTGGGCTTCATTCCAAGGTTGAGCATTCACTATGAAGGTTCCTATTCTATAGTTGAGTGATCCTGCAGCCTCCTCTCTCTCTCTCTAAGCTTAATCACTTGCTACATCCATTAGAGTGAGTAGGAAATCTGTAAGAGAGTTAGTCCTATATGTATATATTGTGAAGCTCTCACTTCCACCACCTCCATATCTCTCATTTCCAATCATGAACATGAAGGTTCTCTCTCTTGTCCAAGAGAGGTGAAGAAGAACAAGGGAAGGCGTCTCTTGGTGAACATCAAGGATGAAGACTTGGAGCTAGAGTGGGTAAGACCTTGGAGAAGGCAAAAGACTCAAGCTCAAGTAGGTAAGACCTTGGTGGAAGCTTCTCCGAGTGAATGTGAAGTCAAAGGCGGAAGATCCAAGAAGAGTGGGTAATTCCTACAAGGCCGAAGACTTGTGCAAGAGCGGGTAAGTCCTTGGAGAAGGCTGAAGACTCTTGCAAAGTGGGTAAGTCCTTGGTAAGGTTGAAGACTCTTTGTATTGGATAGGTAAGTCCTTTGTTGGTCATGTATTGTAAGTCTTATAAGTGAATATAAGAGTGCAATTGTTGGAAGTCCTAGAGGTTGACCTCTCTAGGCAAGTGGACTGACACACTTCTAGTTTGAAGTGTGGAACCACTCTAAATAGCTTGTCTAATTGGTGCATGTTCAATCTCTCTTATCCTTGCTATGTATGTTTTAGTTGCACACAAATTTTCTATTTAGCAACCTTATCTTATCATATATCTTGAAGGTCTAATGAATTTTGTTTAAGTGCTTTCAGCTCTATTCACCCCCCCCCCTCTAGAGCATCTAATCACCCATCTAGGATCCAACATGATTGATAACAGAGCACAACCCAATTCTCCTATTACGGCCTACACAACATCAATCACTTAGCTGGAGTCTCCAAGGATGTACTGCTAACATCCTATCCTAAGACTTGACACCATTAAGAGACTACTCTCTTACTAACTTGCAGTCATGATAATAACAGGTTTCCAGGGAATAGACACACAGATGCAAGAAGCATCAAACAAGAATACATAGTGTCATCTGATTTACCCGACAACTTGTTATTACCACATTGAACCCAATTTGTGGGGTCTCCACTCTTTTGGGTTGGGTTGCTACTGCCTGTAAATCTATAGGGGTTTCAGTCCCATACCCAACCTGGAATTTTCCACTTAAGACAATGTAAGACCTTTAATGAAAGGATCAGTTGTATTATCTTTGGTACCAATGTAGTCCACAACCACGACCCCATTAGACACTAACTCCCTTACAGATTTCAATCTGACTTGGATGTGTCTACATTGTTTTTTATTGTACTTGGAACTCTTTATCTTAAAAATAGTTGTAGTGTTGTCACAGTGAACTAAAATTGTACGAAGCAGATTCATTACCATAGGTAAACTGGACATAAGTCCATGTAGCCATTCAGCTTCCAATCCAGTTTCATCTAAAGCACACAACTCTGCCTCAAAAGTGGACCGAGACAATATGGTGTGTTTCTTAGATATCCAGGAAACAACTCCTCCTCCCAACATGAATACATATCCTGAGACACCATTACTCTCAGAATTCATGACAATCTACCTTGCATCACTATATCCTTCGATTACAGAAGGATGTTTACCATAATGCAGCCCAAGGGAACGTGTTCCCTTGATATTCCTCAGAACTTTGTCAAGAGCTTCCCAATGGGTCTTGTCGGGACAACTGGTGTATCTACTTAACTTGTTCACGGCAAACACAATGTTTGGACGTGTACAGTTCATAAGATACATCAAACTTCCGATAATCTAAGAGTATCGTAATTGAGACACTGGAGCCCCAGTCTCATTCTTGAACAAGGGTTTGGATGAATCATATGGAGTCTTAACAGGTTTACGTGATGTGTACTCAAACTTCTCCAGTATCTTCTCAACATAGTGAGACTGAGAGAGAGTTATACCATCAGTAGACCTTATGATTTTAATCCCTAAAATCACATCAGCGACACCCATATCCTTCATCTCAAACTTGCTACACAAGAATGACTTTATCTCATTTAATACTTTCATATCGGAACCAAAAAGTAGGATATCATTGACGTATAGGCGTAAAAAAATGAATCCATTATTGAAAATCTTGCAGTAGAAACACTTATCAAATTCATTAGAAATAAAGCCAAATGTTGATATCACAGAATCAAACTTCTCATGCCATTGCTTAGGGGCTTGTTTCATGCCATATAATGACTTAATAAGTTTACACACTTTGGATTCATTCCCACGACCCACAAATCCCTCAGGTTGTTCCATATATATCTCTTCTTGAAGATCACCATGTAAGAACACGGTATTCATATCCATCTGATGGATATAGAGATTATAAATGGAAGCCAATGCTATAAGTACTCGGATTGTGGTCATACGGGAAACAAGTGAATAGGTATCAAAATAATCTATTCCTTCCCTTTGTGTGTAACCCTATGCAACTAACCTCGCCTTATACTTATTGATTGTCCCATCTGCATTAGGTTTCTTTTTAAAAATCCATTTGCAACCAACTGCAGAATGACCAGGAGGAAAATCCACCAATTCCCAAGTTTCATTCGAGAGAATTGATTGGATTTCATCATTGACGGGTTCTTTCCAAAACTTAGCTTCTGGAGATTCCATAGCTTGTTTGAAAGTAACATGATCATCCTCAACATTGTAAGTGAGAAACTCACTTCCAAAGTCTTTGGATGTCCTAGGCCATTTACTTCTCCTTGGTTCAACTATTTCTTCAGAATCATTCGATTCAAAAATAGCTTGTTCTGAGTCGCCCCCCATATTTGTCATCCTTTCCACGTGCTCGGGAATGGAACTTGTGGTAAATGAATCTTCTTGAGATACTTCATTGGGCACACCAGTTTTCATAGGAAACACATCCTCAAAGAATGTTGCATCACGTAATTCTACAATTGTATTGACCTCAATGCCAGAGATATCTGATTTTACAATAAAATGTCTATAAGCATAGCTTGTCTCTACATAACCCAAGAATATGGCATCAACCATTTTCGGTCCTAATTTCTTCCTTTTGTGTTCAGGGACAAGTACCTTTGCAAGGCACCCCCACACTCGAAGATATTTAAGACTCAGTTTCATTCCTCTCCATAACTCAAACGGACTACTCTCTGAATGTTTTGGGGAACTCTATTCAGAATATGGCAAGCCGTATTCAAAGATTCCCCCCACATAAAGTTGGGTAATCCATATGTTTGGAGTAAGGTATTTACCATATCTATTAAGGTTCGATTTTTACGTTCATCTATCTCATTTGATTGTGGTGAATAAGGAGCAGTGACCGAATGAACTATACCATGTAATTGGCAAAATTCCAAAAACAAGTTTGAGGTATACTCTCCTCCCCTATCAGACCTTAATCGCTTAAGTATTTTATCGGTTTGAGTTTCAGCTTCTTTCTTATAAATTTTAAATTTATCTAATGCATCATCTTTACTTCTAAGTAGAAAGACACAACAATATCTACTCACATCGTCAATAAAAGTTATAAAATAACGTTTTTTTATCCCTCGTAGCAACACCATTAAATTCACAAATATATGTATGCACGAAATCCAAAATTTCCAAATTCCTATTCACAGAATGAAATGGCTTCCTAGGCAATTTAGCTTGTACACATATTTCACATTTATTGTTGCTAATTTAGGGATCAAAATTAAATTCATCATACGCTTCATCGAGGCAACATTAATATGTCCCAAACGTGAATGCCATACATCATATGAAACAAGATTCATGCAAAGAACTATAATCATTCAAATTTAAAACGAAATTTGAAATATGTTCAACATGAATTTTAAACAAGTTCTTCACATCACATAAGTACCCCTTGCCGAAAAACAAAGAATCATGAAGGCATGTAATAATAGCCTTATTACATTTACAGTCTACTCTATAACCTTTCCTAACTAATATGACGCTACTCAGGATATTGTGTCGAATGGTTGGAACATGTCTGACCCTATTAAGAGTCAAAATCTTCCCCGAAGCGAACTTAAAGTCCACCTGTCCTTCACCTTTGACTTCTGCAGAGCTAGAATCGCCCAAAGTCACGGACCGACCTCAAGAGGTCTGATAAGACATAAACAAGGATTTATCATCACACACGTGTACATTAGCCCCAGTGTCAATTATCTACAATAAAGTGGTTTAAAAATAGAAAGGATTTTAGGTTTAATAGACATGTACCCATCATTGAGGTTCAAGGATATAGTCATCCTGTTGACCATAGCCTCCTCAGTTGCAGATGCGGTAGCTTTCTTTGCCTTCTTAGTAGGACAATCCTTGTTCCAGTGGCCAACCTATCCACAAGTCCAACAATGTTTGTTCTTCGATTTTTTTTGGATCTTTGCCTTAGATTTATGTGCATTCTTAGATTTCTTATCTTTGGTGTTTTTCACAGAAGTAAAATTAATAGTTGGATTTGCATCAGTGAGCACCTGGACCCCTTTCTCCTTTAAGTGTTCTTCTTGCATATTAATATCCATCATTAGTTCATCCATGGTGTGTGTCCCTTTGTGATGCTTCAGAGACATACCAAACGATTCCCAAGACTTAGGGAACTTTTCTATGATAGACATAACAACAAACTTCTCAGACAACACCATCTTGGCATCTGAGAGTTCATGAACTAGGAGTTGTAGGTCATGTGTTTGATCAGAAACTGACTTACCCTCAACCATCTGAAACTTGAGAAATTTAGACCCGCAATATTTTTCAACATCTTGATTTTCAGTGCTAAAATTCTTAATCAACAATTCCCACAAAACTCTGGACGTAGTGACTGGCGACTTTGAGTAAGAATCATACCGTTTGTTATTTAAACCAAACAGAATCAAACTACGGCACATTTTATCACCCTTCTTCCAATTATCAATTATATTTGCATTATCAATAATTGTTTCATCAGATTTAGGTTCTGTTTCAGCTAAGTACTGGTCATAACCCGCAATATTCAGCCAAATTTCCATCCGACTCTGCCAACGGGCAAAGTTGGTACCAGTAAATTTTTCAGGCATATTACTCGTATCAATTTGACATCCCGAACCACCCTGACCGGCCATTGTTAATTAACGATAGAAATATGATTTCTTTAAGATTGTTGTTAATATTTATTAACATCGTTTATTTATTAACATCGTTCATGCAACATCGACATGTGCAAAGTTATTAACAATTGTAGGCAGATCCAAAATAAGAAACAAAGATCAAACAAAGCAGGAGAACAGAAATAACAGGAGTTAGATTTGCAAACCAGATCGTTCGTTGAGAAATGAACGTGATACTTAAAGAAATCAGTGTCTGACAATCCTCGCGGATAGGCACCGTTCTCCCAGTCTCGATCCGGAACAAATTCTTGGAACTTGCACATCTCGCTCGTGCTCGACGTAGTCATGTTGCACTGCTACCAGTGCAACACAGCAACTGTAGGAACCACCGCCTGACAGTCATGTCTCAGTGATGGGAAGAAGAACGCTGCACTTCGCACAGGAGAACAACTCCACGAAGAGGCTTGGAATGAAGGTTGTCGCTCTCTGGATTAGGGCTCTCAAAACACACGTGAAAATGGCAGCATGAAACTATTGGTTGTGTGTTTAACCCTAATGACCAGAGGCGTATATATAACCACGCACGTCCCTAATCCTATTCCCAGTGAGACGCAAACACTCAGTTGTTCTTATACACATTACGGAATAAAAATCACAAAGAGATACACTTTCCAGTTAGGATTAAGAAATCTGAATAGGAAAGAAACAATTAATTACATGAGTAATTAATTACTTAGTCGTATCCTAGTGTAAAAAGAAGACGGAAGACATTCTCCACAATCCACAAGCCACAAGCCACAAGCCACAAGCCCTAGCCAGGCCAGACCAGGCGAGGCAAGGCGTGGCGTTGCGCGCGCACACGTGCGTTATGATGTGGTAACCCCACCCACCAAGGAAGTGAACATACCACCCTCCTAGGACCCCTTGGACACTAGTGCCCCATGTGATCCTACATATGAGGACCACAAAAGTTCTAGGAGTGAGCAATATGGGATAAAACTTCTTTGCCATTTGTACTAGAGACGAAACTACTTTTCTCACATGTACTTGTTGCACTACATTGGGCTTAACCCATACTAAATAGATGGCTGCTACAACCATATATCTAGCACTCTATTAGCCATCAGTCCTAACACTCCCCAACTACTCTACGTCATTCGTAATAGAGCTTTGCTATAAGGAGTCTTTTCTAGGCCCCATCTATGTTCTGTACCTGGATTCACTTTTTTGCTTCCCAATGTGGGAGAGATAAACGTGAGGGAGAGAGAGATGGTGGGAGAGGAGAGTGGGTAGAGAGATGGTGTAGGAGAGAGAAAAAAAAAATTGTATTTAGTAATAACTTTTGAATTGTAAGGAGTTTTTTAATGTCGTTGCACTCCTTATAAAATTTACGTTAAAATGAGACCAAGTTTGAAATTTTTTTAAAATATAAATTAAATAATATAAAAAATGAGATATAATTTGTTTGTAAAAAGTCAAAAAGGAGGAGAGAGAAATTTATTCCTCCTATAACTCTCAAACCGTAATGAATTTTATAATGAAATAAAAAATAAAATACTAATAAAAAACTTTAATATAAGACTAATGTCGATATTTTTATGCTATTATGATTTTCATATTATTTTACATTATTGAGTTATCTATATTATTTTATGTTATTAATACATCCATATTATTTTATGTCATCATATTTTCCATACTTTTAATTTTTATGTTATTATTTTATCCATATTATTTTATAACACATGTTACAACATGTATAACATGAAAAGTATGTTATTATGTTATCCATATTATTTTATAACACGTTACAACATGGCATAACATGAAAGTATGTTATAACATGTTATCTTATGTTTTATAACACTTGTTATAACAATATCATAACATGTTAACGTGTTACCTTATATTTTATAACACACGTTATAACAATGGCATAACATGTTATCTCATATGTGGTAATACATGTTACAACATATGTCGTAATATTGTAATATGAAAAGTACATTATAACATGTTATCTTTTATTTTATAATACTTGTTATAACAATATCATAACATGTTAACATGTTATCTTACATTTTATAACATACGTTATAACAATGTCATAACATCGTATCTCATATGTGGTAACACATGTTACAACATATGTCGTAACATTGTAACATGAACTACTCCTAAGTTATAATATGTTATAACATTATATGTCATGTGTTATGTTTATTTTGTTAAAAAAATCATCATGAAAATATGTCGACATAATATTATTTTAAAGTATTTTTTGTTAGTACGTTGACTTTTTATTCATTAAAAAATTCATTGCAGTTTGATACTTATAAGCTAAATAAATCTCTAGTATAACATGATTAACATAATACATAAATATTTTAAAGTATGGATAACATAATAATATATAATAATATGGATAAATTTATAACATCAAATAATATGGATAATACAATAATATAAAATATATCGACATTAGTCTTATATTAAATTATTTTTATTAGTATTCTAATATTTTTTATTTCATTATAAAATTCATTACAATTTGAGATTTATAAGCAGAATAATTTTTTTCTCCTCCTTTTTGACTTTTTACAATCAAATTATCTCTAATATAAAATATATTGAATTATTAGTTCTCTTTATGATCAATCAAGCATTTCATATATTGATTCACTCTTATAGATATTTAGAGTATCCTGCCATATTTACGATTGTCAATTATTAGACTTTTTAAAGCTTACTGCTGCTATAATTGATATCAATTTCTCAAAAGTATATCTGTAATTATATCAGTGCTCTAGACTATTTCTTTGACGTACTCATTCACTGAGCGAGTAGGCTCACCTTTCTACTCAAAATTTTTAGGAAAATCACATGGACTTGAAGAAGATATCATTGCATCAGAGTAGATCTACCATAAGAGTTAAGTCTGAGTATAGTTAAGTTCAGTCGATCCTTGTCACTCTAGGTGCTTGTAAAGAAATAAGAGAGAGTTGTAAATGATGATGTATACCATTATTTCTCTTTTAGCAATATGTACGAATCAGCAAGTCTTATGTGCTTAAAAGCATGAGGAACATAATGAATGTTCATACATGCATTTTTACTGTTGAAATCAGATTAGAAATCAATGTTTAGATTCCCTTGTAAAGTTGGTTGATGTGGTTCAATGTGAGAAAACAAAGAGTTTTGAAAGAGAAGAAAAAGTTAAGGGTGATCTTTGTATTACGTTAAATCCTCAATTTATGCCCTAATCTCATGATTAGTAGAAATTGTGTGATCGGGGTGTAACAACTTGGCATCAGAGCTTAGGCTGAGTTGTCAGGGACCATTAAGTTAGTAAGTTAGAGTCATAAGTGTGGCAGATAGGAGATGTTATGATGTTAGATCTAGGTAGTTGAGTATTTGGATATCCTGGCCCAATATCTGAGTACTTGGATCAACCAGTATCAAGTTACTTTGTCCATTCTTTCATGTATACCCTGGCCAGGTATACAGTGGAAGAATGGGCTAGAGAGGAACCCTAGAAATATTAGGGTTAGAAACAAGATAAGTAATATGAATTAAGAGCATAAATATAAAATGAGATAGAACTTTCATTTCATATTGTTGTTTTATTGGAGATATATAGAAATGCTCTTATATGTTTGAATTCAAATATTCAGTATTTGGAATATATATGGGTCTTTAAGATTTGTTGTACACTATGCAGTTGTAGCATTTATTGATTACATTATTTGCATCAAGTAGATTAGAAATGATCTTTGAATGAACTTTCCTAAGTGGATATTATTTCCAAATGTTTGAGATTAATAGGAGTTGGTTAATCTTAAGTAGCTCTTGGCTTCAGGACTACAGGTTCGGCCTGGTCCTACTGGCAGGATGCATTACTGGGATCTAATGACTCCTATTAATTATATGATAAGAGTAGATTCTGGATAAATTATACCCACATCATAGTGAGAATGTACATACACTAAGATGTCGAAACATATGGGAAATATTAGAATAGCCAAGAATCAGTTGGAACTGATATCTGAGACCCAACTTTGGGGCCTCATATGAGAAATCCTTAATTGGGAATAATGGAACGCGACGTAAGGTTCAGATTAAGTTTAATGATTAATATTATATGAACTATAAATATGAAATATGTAAAAGAAATGATAAAAGTATGTAAGGGCCAAGGTAGTAAGAATCAATCATGAGGAATGGATTAACTGAGTACAATGTTTTTACGTACTCCAAAGAAAAGGAAAATAGAAGAAAAGAATTAAGTATACGATAAGTAAATATAAGTGAAGAGTCTTCAGAAGAGTTAAATTAAAGAGAATTAGATAAATATGTAAATCATAATACTAGGATAAGAAACTAAGTTAAAACAAAGATAAATGTTGGAAATGATGAGCTTGATTAAGGAATGAGGGTTATGATATAATTGAGAGCATGGAATGTATACCTTTATTAATAAGTTTAATACATTCATCCTTACTACCTTTGGATTCCAAGTCTCTATAGAACAACAAACTAGTTAAAAAAAAGAAACAAAGTGTAGCTTAACAAAATGAATAAGTTATACAAAGGTAGACTATACTCAGGAAGGAAAAACTTGATATAAGATAAACTATGTTTCACCCATGCATGAGCCATTTGATTTAAAATGAAGGATATGTAATGTATTAAACATGAGTTGAAACTAGTAGAGAGATTATTGATTTATAATTTCAACTTCACATTGGTAGAAGGATATAAAGAAATATGTGCAAAATGGTATACATGATCATACACATGAATAAGCAACATGATCATAAGAGAAAAATAGAAGTTAAAGATAACAGGTGGAAGAGTAGTATATGGTAAGAGGATTATGGAAAGTGAGGAAGGGTTTGAAACATGGTGGAGTAATATAGATTATAAAAGAAAGAGGTTAGGAGATTCAATCAAGTGCTAATTAGTCAAGTATCCTTGTTGATAACTAATTAAACCGACATATGACAAATGTATTAATGGGATTTTTGAAGATAAGAATTCTAAGTCTCAGAACCATCTTCTCTTCCATATATTACTTAATGAGAGAAATGTGGGAATGAAGTGATAAGAAAATGAATCATATCTGATGCATAACCACCATGGTAGAGGCATCTAGTGAATGCATTAATGACACACAATATGATGATGAAACCTTAGAAGGGTAAATTGAGAATGTAATCTATCTGAATGGCCAATTAAGGTGAAGGAAATTCAATTGAAAAGATAAGGAAGACTTTAGTAAAAACTTGTGAGATCCAAAGTTTGAATTTAAAATTAAGGGAGCAAAGTCACACCACAATAACATCATGCTACTGATAAAGGCCAAACCCTAGAATTTTTGGAGTTGTAGTAGTTCAAGGGTTGTCACTAGTGATTTGACCTTGAATACTAGCATCTCTATAAAACAAGATCATGAAATTTGCACTATGAGAAGTAAACTAGCACTGATAGTAATCCTTGCTAACATGAAAGGTAGATAAACAATATGGAAATGATTTAGAGCAAAGGAGAAGAAATATATTTGAAATATAAGAGGTGTGTTTTGAACAAAAGGAAAAATACAATACGAGTGAAGTGCGATATGAAAAATTTTGCAGTATTAGCAAGAATGATGAATAATCTATTCATACCTTGTATGTTTCAATTTTAGGGATGTTTAATCTACATGATTAAAATGAGAAGGATAAGTAGCAAAAAGTAAGTAGTAATGAATGAGGAGATAGATAAGAGAAAACAATGGCTTTTAGTAATGTGTGAATTTGTTTTTAGAAGTATAATTTGTTGAAGGTATTTTAAGGGATGTAAATTGGTTCTACGTATGATTTCAGTGTACATGTGCAAGCAATATGTTAATTAAAGGTGTCTGATAGTTTAAGTCATTCATACCAGTAATCCATCTTAGTATTGTACAAATGTGGTATGGTGATATGGGTTGAACGATGATGGAACAAATGGATGGTTACCCTGAATAAGGTAGTCTTACCTATTCACTCATATGAATAAAAGGGACGATAACCATATTGTATTGATATGTAACCCTAATGAGGTATATCTTGTTATACCTAGCTTTAATATAACTAAGTGATGGTAATTGGGTATGAATAGTCCTTCAATGACTAATACAATTATGGAGTACTTTGTTACTGCTGTTGAAACCCTAGTATGCTGTAACCCGATGGTTACACCTTGAATTATATGTGGGCTCATACTTGAGAATAGTATGGAATGTAATGGTAATGCTTCACCTTATGCATCCATGATCCAATGGGAATGCCATGAGTAGTAATGCACAATTTTTGTTGAATCTAGTCTTTTAACACAAGACTATTTTGCTATTTGAGTAGCACAATAGTAAAATTCAAAAGAACATGTTGAACTCTCTTTCATGATTTAGAGGTAATACATAACAATAGTACATATTTAGCAGTATAAATTGAGATAGTTGGATCTGATTATCGATGTTGAGGTAACACCTCAAGAGTATGAAAATATTGAATGGTTATTTCTCTCTCTATCCTATGATTGATTGTGGCATAGAGAATTTGTTTGTTATCATTGAGAACTATTTCAAACATGTTGTGATTTAGTAAAGGAATAAATGACTTAATGTTGAAAAATGCATTCAAGTATGAAATACAAGAATATAATGACATGTAAGATTTTAGAAGCTTAAAATAAACCTTGAATGTACTTTACTTGCATTTTTATGATTCAGGGATAAGGGGGGAGAATTGTTATGATCGCATCTGAGCTTAATTGGTAAACTAGGGTTTACCTGGATGATTATATGCTTAATTAGATTGATCATTGCTTAAATCTAATTAATGATGATAATTCAATTATTAGATTTTGAACTAATCAGAACGTTAAGTGTTCTATTGTTTGAGAAATTAGGGTTTGAGAAATATAAACCCTAGTTGGCTGAAATTAGGGTTTAGATGGTACATGAGTATGAAATTTGATCAGGATAGCAGTGTGGTAAATGATTTTTCTTATTTTCTAAAAAATTTATATTCAGTTGAATTTTAGATATAATATGGATAACTCAATCATTCATATTAGAGAAAAATTTCAGAATATTTGAGTGTTCTTTGAATGTGGTTCTCGGTCGAACTATACTTCGACCAAAATGTTGACAGAGTGCTTTTCAGCAGTGTAGTGTTTTATTTTAAATTATTTATTGGTAACTACAAATGATCTGAAATTTTAATGGATATATGAAACTCAATCATAAAAAACATGTAAAATTTTCATAATTTTTTGATGAGTTTAGACCTTATCAGTAGACGGATTATAATAACTGACATTTCTGTAGAATTCTAGATAGAAGTGCGCTATTTGATTTTTATTTATTTAATGGAAGCTTGGAATGATCTCAAATTTTAACTGAAGCTTTATAGATAAATTATACACATCATGAAAAATTCTCAAAATTTTTGGAGAAGGTTTTATCTCTGAAATACACGAATTTACAGAAACCTTTTTATGACAGAAAAATATGCTGAAATAAGAAAAAGTTTAATGAGGGGTCAATGTGCAATTGACCCAAGCACCTCAATTGATCTATATGGTCAACCTAACAAACAAAGAGATCTCATAATTCTTGATTCAATCCAGAGAAATGAAATCCTAGAGAGAGAGAGAGTTAGGGTTTGAAAGGAGAAACTGATGGAGATGCTGACCTAGGGTTTTGTGGTCCGAGGAATGATGAAATCATGTAAGTTTAGCTTCTTTGGATATAGTTTCATGGTTAATCTTCTCTCACATGTAAAAATTTCGTCCCTCCTCTGATTTGATCCAAAATGGTATCAAAACTTCCCCTTTTCTCACTCTTTCTTCATAATCCCTCATTTTTAGGGTTTTTGAGTTGAAAGGAAGAAGAATTGAGTGAATTGCTAGGGATTTGATATGAGATTGAGATTTTCAGGGATGAGCTACGTTTTTAACGTGATTTCACACCTTAGGGTTAGTGGGAACTTCCTTTAAACAGTATATTGCATGAAAATTGGTTAATTCATCCATAATCATTAATTGTTAGTATGCGACTACAAACTCTGAATTGTCTATTTGTTCTAAGTTGTTGTAAAATGATATGAAATGGATTTTTCCTCTGTTTGGATGAAGTTAATATGATAAAATCATATTATAAATGTATACAATACATCCTAATGAGAATTCCCTAAGTATTCACAAATTTTATAAGAGTAAACTAAAATATAGAGAATTTGTCTATGACAAAAATTTGTTGTATAAGCAAATAGAGAGAGTTGCTTATCTAGATCCCCTTGGTTTTGAATGATTGTTTATCTAAATTCATAGTACATATATGTCAGATACTATCTTGGATTTCATTTAAAGTGAGTAGTGTTTGTTTTATATCTCAGTGAAGAGGGTGAAATCCTAGATGCACGGAAAGTTGGATATTTGCGAATAGATATCGTGAAATCTATTTGAAGGGATTTGCTTGACATGATAGACTTTATTTATTCAATGTTATTATAGATGCATGATATCCCAGTGAATGGCATGGAAACCCAAATTCATCTCAGTTCCAAGGTTTCATACATATATTGATTTTATATGATTTGTTGATAGTAGTCTTTATTCAGTGAATGTTCATGTCGCATGAAATCTTTATGGGATCCATGGGAATAAGTTGTTTCCTAGTGAGATGTGACAATATGTGTGATGGCCTTGTGATCCATGAGAATACTTGTACAACCAGTGAAATGAATACCTTGGTCTAAGGACCTAGAGGTAATGGTTACCTGTTACAGAGGTAACAATGCTATGTGATGATCTAAGGGTTTGAATACCCAGATCCAGTTCATGATAATGATGTGAAGGGATGAGAATTCCCAATCATGTGATAAGGGATTGAGATCCCAGGTATCATGTGTTTTAAAGATTTGAAAAGTATGTGATAGATGTATTACACCTTTATTTGTAGCATTTGTGGTGATTAAATGAAACCCTAAGGGTAGGGTGTCCAATGAATCAAGTATTGTGATATCAATGTTCTCAATTATTATTAATAACTCTTGTCATGATAAGTAATTAACTCTTAATTGAGTTATGAGATGCACAACTCAAGATTTGGGTTGATATGTACGACACTAGTGTGTATGTGCCAAGTGGACATGAAATCTATTTATTTAAGAAATTTAGTCTGCCTGCATGTATAGTATGTTGATTACTCAGTATATTACAATGTTTTGAATATACTGCTCTACCAAGTTTAGAATGATATACATGTTGTATTATAACTTCAAATAAGTAGATGCAACACCATAGAGATACCCGAGTCAAGTATAAGTAAGAGAAGGGTACAATGTAGAAAGAGCTTTCTAGGAATAATAAAATAATAGACTTAGGAGCCCTGAACACCATAGAACCCCTATATGAGGTTTGCACCTTAGGGGTGAGATGACCTAACCCTGTCTCAGTCAAAAAACTTGTCGTTCGATACACACTCAGTCGAAGCTTTTGTTGACCGAGAACTACCTCGGTCGAACTTAGGAGCACTGTTCAATAACTTACACATTTATGCTCTAAAATGGTCTTCGGTTGAAAATATCCTCGACTGGGCAAACTTCAGTCTAAAGATTGTGACCGTTAGACCAAGTGGTTAGTAGTTGGGATTTGAAAATATAAATTACAACATTTTTTCCTTAAACCCAGGCTCAGTCAAAGAAAATCTCGATCGAGACACAGTTCGAACGACAAACTTGTCGACCGAGCAAGGTTTTGGATTGTTCTTTTAAGCACAAACAAATTAGACATTGCTACCCACTAACATACACCTAATGTCTAGTTAAGCACTAAGAACACTCTAGAGACTCCCTAGAAGATCCCTAAGTACTTGCAAATCATTCATACAAATAGGAGAGGCCTTAGGACACATAATGCATCTAACCTGCACTTGAGAATTCACTATTGAGACCAACAAAGCTAAGATTCACTTTCTATCTTCTTCCTTGAGCTCTAGAGTTGTCCTATAGATACAATCTATTAGCCACCACATATATCCACGTACATCTTAAGTGGATAGGAGATCTAAAGGATTGATATAGGATCAAAGTGCTATACTCAATTGTTGTAATTTTTTCTTCCAATCCCCCTTCACGAGTTAAAGCTACTTGTGCTCCTTGGCTACTCCAAGACCATGGAGGCTGATTGAGGGAGCTTGGTTGAAGCTAATTCTTGGTGAAGAATGTTGCTTCAAGAGGTTTTTGAGATTACTTCAAGGAAGGCTACTTCAAGGGAGGTTGAGGCTACTTCTAAAAGAAGGCTATCTAAAGGTGGTGGAGTACTTCTAGGAGGAGAAGGCTGCTTCAAGGGCTTGGAGTTACTTCAAAGAAGGCTGCTTCAAGGAGGTTGATGCTACTTCTAGGAGAAGGCTACTTCAAGGAAGGTGATTGAGTTTTATTGTAACATACTTGCGAGGTAAATAAAATTAATCACTTTTAAAATCTCAATCAGAGACAATTGGGTAGTGGACTGACAACCTTTGAATTCAAAGGTGGGAACCACTCTAAACACAAGTGTCTTCCTTGTTTCCTCCTCCTTCTTTGGTTGAGTGTCTTAATTATCTTTAAATTATAAAAAATATCCATTCAACCCCCTCTCTAGATCTTTCATAATACACAAAGTATGTCATCCTTAGTTTCCTTGACACTAGTAGTTCATCATTAAAATGAGGTAGTCAATATTATCTGAACAGTTCTCTTTCCAATGCCAACTTTTAGTGAATAGTGTTTTCTCTACCATGTATAAGTAGATCTTTATTCCAAATATAAATTTACACGCACAAGACTTGAATGCTCATTGGATCACACAGTTGGATAACTATATTATGAAGATGATGTACTTCTAGATCTATCCAAAATTCTACTTGGTTATATTCATCATCGTTAAGATATAGATTAATGGTTGTGTTTTTTTATATTGGTAGAGTATATTTGCTTTCATAGATAGATTTAGACCCTCAATGCACATTGCGTTACACCAGAATCGAATTATAAATGTACTTCCATTTTTTATTATGATTTATGTATTTATCAACCATTTAAATTCTATTAATGTAAAGAGTGGTGTCATTTCAGGAGAAAAATGGAGCTAATCATATGAGGGCTGATATTGATGAAGAAAGCCAAACCATTTGAAGGAATATTATATGAAGGTATTATAGATCTTAGGAGTTTCAAAAATGATGTTTTGATTGTTATCAACATCGAATTTAAGTATTTTTTTAGTTTTATTTACATTGACCACGCCATGAATGGATAACATTTTGGTTTAATTATAAATATTTATGGTGGTTTGACATTCTTGTGTGAATTTTTGGTGTGTGAACATTGTTATGATGTCATGTGAATACTACACAAATATTGCTTGGAAATTAATACTTCAAAATTTTCATTCTAAATTTGATATTTGTTAGAGTTACACAAATGTAGTGATGAAGACCAAATCGACCAACAAAATTGTATTGATAATGAACTTATATCCCCTCAAACATAGAAGGCATCCACCCCTCAAAATATATTTTTCAGGACCAACAAGTCCCTTAAAAATGTATTTTTTAGACTTTAAAAAGCCCTCACAAATGCATTTATGAAGGCTAAATAGTCCCTAAATATAACATTAGTGAGGGTCACTTAGCCCGTGACAATTGCATTTTTAAGGGCCAGTGGTACTTTTCATAGGGTTTCTCTTCATCGTCCATTTGTGAGGGTGAGGGTCACATCCATTCCTATTTGTGAGGGAGAGGGTCACAACCATTCCTCTTTATGTAGTTTTTATCTTCTTCTTTTTGAAATTTTGTTGGCACAAGGGCCCACAACCATTCCTAGTTGTGAGGGCATGTATTGGGGAGTTTGTCACATGACTGGCTCATAAAGAAAGACTATTTTTTTGTAGTGTTTATCTTCTGTTTTGAATTTTGTTGGCACAGATTCTATTTTAGTTTTACAAATCTTTATAATAAATACATTTTAAAAGTAGTATAATATGTTTTCAAAATTTTATTTGCTCATGGTATTCAACACCAACTTTGGCACTCCCTCCATGATGTTCATCATGTGTTTAGCTTGGATCCCCACCAATTTGAAGGTCTTTACTATTATAATATCCCTTGGGGGAATTGAGTGACCTAAGTTGGTCAACATTCCCTAGCAAGCTTGTTTGGCATGTCAAGGATGATTATGTGTCTTAAGTATTTTGAATAATGACATATGTATGGACGACCTCCTCCTTATCCACTTTACTGAAGTTAGAGGGTTGGGACCCAAGCATTTTTAAGTTTTACCAGAACTTCATCCTTATACTTGTAGGTGCATTAGTTGGTATGTATGCCCTAAGAGCCAATCATGGGATGATTGGTGGGATACATTAGGATTGGTTTGATAAGCATCAAAGGCAAGATTCCAATTCTTTCTGGTTCAGTCATATGAGATAATGATAGAAAAGATTGAATGTCTAGAGAATGACAGTACTCAATGACGTATGCTTTCAGGTTGAGGACCTAAACGATGAGATCAAACAGATGCTAAGAGTTTGTACATTCTTATTATGTCCCTAGTCGAACGTCATTGTGGAAGGTAGATAGACAACAATGACACACAAGACTAGATTATGGTGTTGGTTGATGAGAGAATCTCATTAGTCATGATATGGAGATATCAAACCAAACACCAGACAGACCCACAATGAGTTTGACACATGGAACCATGACATGGTAGTCACAGTCAGTTCTCACAGTGATGGTGGTGAGTGTGATTCTTTGACCTGAAATCACTACACTCAACACATATCATTGGGCACACTTTGACATCATCAAACGCAGTCCTGAATCATGGGTTGTTATAAAGGTGATGATTGGGTGGCTTTAACACATGGGGCTTTAGAGGGGTGAGTGATAGATATGGGATTTGTCCCTCTTGAGGGAGTTTGATATCCATGGCCACTTGATGAGTAGGATTGAGATAGGCATGCACACACATGTGAGAATCAGTATGTGATATTGATATCATACATATCTCCTTCAATCTACTCTGAGATCAAGAAAGTGAATGAACGTTGATAGGATGATTGTTCCATATCTTGAGTTCACTCGAGATATCAGTGACAAAGGAATTATACATTCACTATAACACCATTTACGGATTGTAGGATTGAAAGTTGTTCTCCAACTTCCCTTTTCACTTGGGTAGCACTGATGTGTGACTAGGCATCACTCTTTGCTTGTGAAGATAAGTGTTATGGACTTTCACTACCAACGTGAAATGGACCTGCATGGTCACACACATAGGATTTAACATGGAAGAGGAGTTTATCCACAAATGATGTTTAGATTGATTACTAAAGGAGTTTAGTAGCTCAATTAAACACTCAATCAATGGATAGCTCAATATCATAGTGTTCAAGGTGTTGGACCGATTGATTAGAGTATCAAATTGAATGAAACTACAATTGACTTATTTGTACAAGTCTACTGCCCCAACTGATCGGCTCAGATTAGTGAACCGACAGGATCAACATGTGAGACGATCGGCTCATGTGTCATGAAATGATCAACTCAATTGTTGAACCAGTTGAGTCATGTGACCAACTGAGATCGTTTGGAATGTCATAAGACTACTTTGCAAATACAATTTGTTTCACTTGTACAAATTTGATTTGGACAAGGATTAATATTTGATTAATCGAAAAAAATATGAAAGTCAATTTGAGTTGGATCAGGACCACAAACTGATCGGCTTATGCTTGAACCGATCGGCTCAGGTGCCCCAACCGATCGATTCATGTATGAAATGATCGACTTAGGTATCCAACCGATCGTTTCATGCTTGAAACGATCGGTTAAGCTGACACAGTTGGTTGTTTTGTGGAAAATCTCAAACCCCTCTACTCCTGCTTTAGTCCCACATTGCCCGGGATAGAGAACCCTGTCCTATGACCCTCCTATATATAGGGATATTGGGGACTTCTCAAAGAACAACTCATAACACCAGTTGCTCTACAAAGTTGTCGTTCTCTCTGGTTGTGGTAACCAGGAGATCCCCAGCAAGTGCTACCCGATAAGGGAGACATAGCGAGGGAAAGACAACTGTAGAAAAGTGACTGGTTAGAGGAGAGTGTGTCGGTGAATAGTACGCTGACAGGAGGGTGCGAATCCTTTTGATTCCTTGTGAGACAAGGAGATTGGAGTTCCAGGTAGTCCGTGTGGGTTACTTCAGAGGCGGGAGACTTCTGCCGCTCAGAGGACATCTATCAATCTCGACAATCCCGGTGAGACCAGGAGCTGCACAGACACCGTCTAAGACCGGAGGTGAAGACCGCACAAGCTGTGAGGTAATGTCACTGAGCAAGCCTCGTGACAAGGTATGCCTATACAAACCATCCTTCCTACTGTATAGACGTTGACGCGATTCCTTTATTCTGGGTTTGGGAGAAGAATTTTTTTTTTGTTGCCTTCCCTGTCTCCTCGAAAAACCCAACAGTGGTATCAGAGCCACGTCAACTGCTCTATACTTTAGGATTATCGATGTGATCGATTTTGGTTTGTCCCCTTTATTTATTGCATACGATGCGAATAAAATTGGGTTTGTGCATGTCCAATCCTAAATCCACAAATCCCAATATACATATATGATATGTAATATAAATGCACTTGATACGTGTCACCCTTAAATGAGTTTTATGGTGGATGTATAGCGTGGTTATGGCTAATAAACCCTATATATGTGTGCTTGGTTGTATGTGGTTTCTTGCATCTCAGTCTGCACACCAATTCCCTACCTCATTTTCTTGATGTAACTCGAGATTTCTTTCCTACCTTTGCTCCCCCCAAATTTAACTTGGGGTTTCTCAATTAAAATGTAAATAGGATAGAACTTTTTGTTCCTGTTATGTCAAAGGATGGCAGACAATCTGACGATGACTGAGACGATCGGTTCAAGATGTGAATCGATCAGTTGGAATTTTAGACGACCGGTTTGAGGAGCGAGACAAGCGGGTGGTGACCTGAGGAGATGCACGATGACTAGTGAACTGATCAGTTGGAGGAGCCAATCGATCGGCTTGTGGCACCCAAACGACTAACCTGATGGTGAGTCGATCTATCATGGAGATGAGTTGATCAAACCCAGAACGGAAAGCACAGAATTCATCTTGTACAGGTTGCATGTGATGTGGACCTAGATGACCGTGATTCCTCTTGGATTGAGGAATCACATTAGGATGGACATAATCATCGCTTTTATCATTTTGCATGTTTTCTATGGGATATATCATGTATATGATATGTACTATATATTGTGGTGATTGGATATGTATATGTACCTATAAAAACCGAATCCCTAATCCAAATATTAAGTCTTTTACGCCTTCCATTAGCGGCACACAAGAAAAACTTGATCGACCAAGCGTAGGTTACGCCAAAGTGTGGTGTGTCGTCTATCTCGTGGAAGTGTGAAGGGTAAACATGTAGGTTCTGCCAAAGCAGGGTGCATGTTTACCGTGTCGACTTTTGGGTTAGACTTAACTGGTGATTCTTAGAGCATCTAAGCCTAGAGGCACAAGATGAATGGCAATGAGTTGCGCATGTCATATATGCAAGAGTTGCATATGACAAATTGGCATGATGGCCTACCTAAATAGTCAAGTTGTGGGTGATCAGCCAAAGCTGACTCATGAGTTGATGAAATACAAATCTTTCTCACTAGAAGATTGTAAGATGCAATCTTCCGAATTGATGGTGAGGGCTATCGATTTGAACAAAAATAGTGGTAACGATAATTAATTAAAGTTCTAATTATATCGTAAAACATCTTCAAATCAATCAAGTCAAAAAGGGAGTTTTTGGACTAAATTTCATATATTTCCTTTTGTACAATAAATGGCTAATCAACAATAATCAATTTATTTTCGATCGGTCTTTGAGACCAACAAATTAAATGGGAATAATTCCACAACTGGTTAGGACGTTGTGAAGTGTTATCAATCGAAGAGCAAAAGCTCTAAGTCCTAGTTATTCCAGAACCAGATGAACTCAATTCCATCACACTAATGACTGAAAGTATGCTTATGGAAGCATACCGAGGATGCCATTGATGTGGAGTGCTTGATGTTGTGTTCTCTAAACTGTGAGTTGCAGAGACAACATGAGACATATGATGTCTCCAAGACACTGTCCTAGTATGTCATGACAGAAGGAGATCCAGTAAGGTATTCATACACTCAATCTGATTGGGTATGTGGAAAAACCTGACTAAGAAGGATTCCCTCTGAGCCAAGAGTTGGCTATTGGTATGATACTACAAATGTTATGAGAATCATACAGTTCATGATGAACTACAACATGAACAACTTTGAAAAGCGTTGACAATGTTGTGAGGATAGTAGAGGCACAGATGAAGAAGGACAAGCCTAAGTATGTGATGTTGATCAACAAAAAGAAAGGCAGGTCCAAGGGCAAGGTTAAGGGCAAAGCTAAGAAGGGTTCTGATGCTAGCCAGTAGCCCAAGTCGTCTTCATCCTCAAGGCACATGGGAGGGTGAATGAGGGAAATGCCCTCTATATATGGAAGAACACAAGAAGATGAAAGGAGGGGATAGAGATCTCCACTGTAAGTATCATGAAATAAACACTTCTTTGTCTGAGGTATATGATACTAAGATATGGATATGTTATATATGATATACAAGATCTACAAAGAATTGATGGCCTTTGTGAAAGGACCAAGAAAGGAGTACTCATCATTGGAGCATATGTTGCTGCCATATATAGGAGTACCTTTTAGTTTATTTCAGCCTAAAGGGCACAAAACAGAGTTGAGAACTGCTATTTCAGTTTGCCAATAGAAACACTTTATTGTTGCATCTTGTTGTGACAAGGATGGCTATCAATATAGTTGATGTTTCAATTTCAAAGATATGATCTTTGTGGCAATGCCTTTTTTATATTGTGGTACTTGATATGCATAAGATAAAATGATAACTAAAAGTTATTGATAACTCAAACAATCAAATTATCATAAATCATGAGAAATTCATTTCTAGTTTCCATATGATGGATAAATCTAGACTCTTTTGGTTAGAGAACCAGTAAGAGACATGAATCTCTGAGACAAGATTAATTAATCTTCACTAGTAGTAGTGGGAGAATGATTATCCTATTAGGTATAATACATGTGATGTATTTACATACCTATTAGAGTTAATGCTAGTACTTCAAACAGTGTTTAGAGAAATACAAATATGAATATCTTGAAGTGTTCAAGAATATCAAAGATGAAGTACGAATTTGGTAAAGTGTTAATTTTTGATGAGATCAAAGAATGAAATACTTGAACCAAATGTTTGAGATCCTTATGAGTGATCATGATAGTGTATCATAGTGAACTCATGATTAAGGCATGGTGATGTCTAAATCAAAAGGAGTCATACTCTAAGGAGTTAGAGGATGATTATCAAAAAACTAATTTCTTCTTAAATAAAGAATACCCCACACTAATAAAGGACATAAAGAATCACAAGGAGTTGTGAGTTCATACATCCTTGATAGAAACACCTCGATTATCTATGTGATGAGTTGATCATGTGATGAGTCAACTTTCTATATGAAGAACCAAATTTTGAGTTATGGTTTATGACCATTACATCCTAAATGACTTCCATGTGAATCATAAGGTATGACCTTGATGGTAGCACCCATTGGGAAGAAATCCATAAGTGTGAATGAGTCTTAAGTGTTAAGACACATGGATGACATTTTGAGAAGGATGATGCTTGTTGATTGCAACTTACTGACTAAGAGATTTGGCATATGTGTAAGGACCCTGACCTTCGTTTAGGGTTTACCCTGTGTGCTTTGCTTAACCCTAGTGCTTTGTTGCCTGCTAATCACCTTTAGTGGTGATTAGGGTTTGTTTGAGCTTTGTTGAGAGTTGGAGGTGCCACTTGCAAAATAACCCAAGTCTAGGGTTTGTGGGCAAGTTTGTCACCTTGTGTGGTGTTCCTCCCTCTCCTTGATTCCTCTAGTGTTGAGAGGATGGTTTGGTCTCGTTTCTTGAGTTCCTTTGAGCTTGTTGGACCTTGTGGTGTCTTGCTTTTGTATGGTTGGACCTTGTGTCGAGCATGAGGGGCTGTGTCGCCCATGTTGGAGGTGTGTCGCCCAGTTGTGTCGCCCATGACCTTTGACCATCCTTGACCTTGTTTGTGTCACCACTAGTGGACACTTGGTGCTTGCATATGGCAATGACCTTGGACATGTGTTTAGGGCTTGCTATAGTGGTGGCTTGTGCACATGGACAAGTGTCCCTAGGTGGGTGACACCTTGTCTTGCTTTGTTTTCTCCTCCCTTCCCTTCTATATAGGTGTTTCCCTTTCCTTGCTAAGGATCCATTTAGCTCCTTAGTTTCTCCTCTACCTTGGTGCACGACACACTCCCTTTCTTGCAAGCTTGGTGACCGATACCCTTGGTGGAGCTAGCTTGGTGGTCGATCCTTCCTTGGAGTCTCCTTCTTCCTTGGTGGTGCTTTGAGCTAGGAGCTTGGAGCTTGCTCAAGGCGGGTTACATAACTCCTAACCCTAACTACATTACCATCTTCTATATCCTTGTCCTTTTTGTTTATGATCGGTTATGTTGTGATTAGTTTGGTTTCCTTGCTTAGTTGCACCATGTTGGCCGAACCTATGATCTAGGGTTTCTTGGTAAGAAATACTCCTTTCTCTCCTTGGTCTAGAGGAGTGAGTTTGAGCTTCTAGTAGTATGGGAAATACCCCTCTCTCATTTAAGTTGAGAGGTGAGCTTGTGTTCTAGTAGCTTGAGAAACACTCTCCTCTCACCATGGACTTGAAGGGTGAGCTTGGTGGTGGTTGTGGACATCGTTTAGGGTTGTTATTTGTGTTGCCCATTTGGTGATAGATTATGTGCAAGACCCCTCTCTCTTAGTTGATTGAGGTGAGCCGTCTTCTTGATCCACTAGGGTTTCGGTGCCCTTGTGCTTGAGTTTGATGACGATCTTGTGAGTTGCACCTTGGCCGTTATGAGCTTGGGGAGGTGCTGCCCGACAACCCTCTTGACCTAAAACCTTTGACGATACATGTTGGAATGGTGACGGGTGTTACCCCTTGGTCCCTGTTTAGTGTGTGTGTCGGGCATCATACCCTGATGCACAACCTGCCTGATACACTTGGCTTGGTGGTGGTTGATGTCGTTCTGCCTTGTTGGACGGAGCGTTTCTATCTAGTGCGTAGTGGGCGTTACACCCTGGACCTTGACAGGCGTCATCCTATGCTGAGTTCTGTGACGGGCATCACACTGGTTCTGCGCGTGTCGGCCGATAGGCGTTGCGTGTTACCTTGTTCCCCGACACGGGCTGTTGCCTGATATGCTTCCTTGAGCCGACGCCGCATTGCGCGTCACACCTGGTATGCTTGACCGATAGGTGCGGGTATGCTGACTGTTATAAGTTGGGCTATAGATGAGGGTGTCTTGCCCGGTACCACTTGTGGTGAGGGTTTTGAGTGTTTTAGTGAGGGTACTGCCTCTTATAGAAAATGATATGCTGATCTTGCATCACGTGCACGATATAGTAGACCATATCTATGCTAAGTCTTGTACATGTATCTGGTTAGTCATGATGGTGGCTTTTGATATGCTTAATTGTAATTGTGATGGAATAACTAATTTATGTAATTCACCTGGCTTTACCTATGTATGTGCTCGTCTTGATATTATGAATAATGCTGAGCAAATTACAAGCATGTAAAATGCCTTGTTTAATGATGTAACCTATGCCCATGATCACCAATTGAGGCATGATTAATAGAGCATATAATCATAAATGTCACCCTGTGTTGATAATATGAGTTTCTAAGTTATTCATGATGATTATTGTGTAGTACTAACCATGCAGGTGATGCATAGCCAAGTAAAAGGCTATGAGGTATATATATATATATATATGATGAATAACCATGCTTTATAATGAGATAACATGTATGATGTGATTTCTATTCCATGATGATGATGATGTAAGCCTTGAGAGGCAGTGGCACTATGTGATAAGGGATTGAGATCCCATGGCATGTGATGATCCTTAGGATGGATCTAGATGATTGGCAAGAGGCCAAGTGATAACATGTAATATTGGATCCTTGTGATGGATCAGGATGATGTTGATTACACTAAAGTCATAATGATGAGTTTTATGTTGTTTATTCTTGTTATAGTTTGCATGTTATACAACTTGGTTGAATCTTGCAATCCATGTAAAATACACTAATTAAACACAGTGGAATATATCATGTAGTTTGCCCTGGCCATAGATCCATCATCGTCAGAAGCTGGTGATGGTGAAATGAGTTCTCCTACGGGTTAACCCGGAGCGCATATTGTTGAGTATGCGAGGTTGCTCCTAGCCTAAAGTGAGGAGGTAAGAGTACAACTTTGGTTGTAGACTCTAAGGTGCGGATTCAGGCCCGTAGCCCAAGCATGATAAGAGCATGGTGAACATGCCCATGGCTCAGGATATGTGATATGGGAGCATGAATGCGTTCATGGCCCAGAGCACGGTGAACAAGCCCATGGCTCAGTTTCACTAGCGCCGAGACTTGTACCGAGGCGGGCTAGGCAGAGGATAGCCTAACCATGTGGCTGAGGCCACTTCAGCATGAGACTGCGGTCCTGCTTGTGTTGTACTCGTACACTGACCATGAGGTGGGAGGTTGTGGAGTCCGACTCTTCCATTTGACCTTGTATGACACCGACTCTGGTTTTTGCAGCCGTCGGTTGGATCTGAGCGGTACGGCTCACTTCCTCAGGGCATAATAATACATAATCCAGCCGTCTAGTATTTAGTGCTTAAGACAAACATGAAACATTGGTTGAGACCTTGCTTGAGTAGTTAATCTTGTTATACTTTGCAGTTACTTATACATTCTTGCGTTATGTGGTAGAACCTTATAAATCTCATCTTGTTAATCATGTTCCATAAAGAAATGCTTGGTATATGCCTGGTAAGCCTGCTAGTATGAACATCTTTATTTTATAACTGTTCTCATTATACTTCTTATCAGTTCTCTGCCTTATCCTTCTGAGGTTTTGTAGATTTCGGTGGGGAGTTATGTTTCTCAGTGGGACTGTGTGTCTCAACCCACTGGTTTACACCCTTTTTAGGTGGTCAAGCTAGACGTGGTGGTGGTCGTGGAGTTGCGACCGAGCAGCTAGACGAGCGGTAGAAGGTAAGCGTTGGATATGATGCTGTTTTGGATGTTTTGTATTAGAGTCTTAGAGTCATCCATGTACTCTCAGGTCCTTGGGAGCGTTTTGACGTTGTTTCACGATGTATAGCTGTTGATGTTTGTATACCCTGCGGTTGGCCGGATGTGGGCCTTTATGTACATAAATAGGTGATGAACTCATGTGATGGTTAGACAACTGTTCCTCTAAGCTATGGACACATATCAAGGCTTGTAAACGTTTGTATATTTGTTTCTTTGCAGGATGTGGACTTAAATGTAATAGTTTCTCAGTTTATTAGCTTTCCGCAATCAGTTTTAATTAACCTGTATTTTCGGTAATCTATGGTTATGGTGATTTCCGCACGTTTTCACGTAACACCTCATTGTCTGTGTGATAGTGGGATGTGTTGCCACAAGTTTTTGGTATCAGAGCTCTAGGTTTGCTGAGTCTACAGGGATTTAGGACTAGGTTGTGTCTATTCTTGTGAGTTTTCCAGATTTTTTCACAATTATCTTCTTCCTTCAGCGGAAGAAAAGCCAAGATGTCTAGAAACCATGAAGAACATGTTGCTGAGCACAGCGACGCTACATCTGTTGATGGAGCTATAGGGTAGGCACATGAAGATTGGGTGCCTGAGGTCCCCCAACCTGACCCAGCCATTCTTGAACACCCTGCCTACCAACAACTTATGGCACAGATGATGGCTACAATGAATCTCATGGTTGAGCGACTGCCAGTGCCTCCTCCGAGAGCACAGGCTCCCCATGGTGAAACATTGGGTATTGGGAAGACCTTTGAGTGGCTTCGCCGAGTCAGAGCTTCGGATTATGCTGGAATGGATGATCCAGCGGATGCAGATCTGTGGCTAATAATTCTTGAGAAGGCTTTTCGGATCCTCGACATCCCCAAAGTAGACAAAGTAAAGCATGTTGTCTACCTTCTGAAAGGTAGTGTTGGTCACTGGTGGACCATCAAGGAAGAAAAGTGGCCTGGTGAGGTGATCGGTTGGGAGGTTTTCCGGTGCGAGTTCATCAGCAGATACTTCCCAAAGATGTATTTGGATGAGAAGATCAGTCAGTTCGAGAGCCGGCGACAAGGAGTGATGAGCATGACCAAGTACAAGGCCAAGTTTATGGAACTATTGAGGTTTTGTCCTCATATGACAACAACAAATGAAGAACAGATCAGACGTTTCGAGAAAGGTTTGAGTTCTGAGCTGACAACACCTATTTCTGCATTAGAAAACCGAGAATGGTTTGCTACGTTTGTGGAATCCGTCTGGAGGATAAAACGGTCAATCAGGGAGAAAAGAGAATCTATGTCCAAGAAGAGGCCTGCTCAGTTCTAGGGACAGAGGTTTGGTGGCTTCAAGAAGCCAAGGTTTGGAACACCGTCAGTAATGAGAGGCTCTGATGTACCGTCACAGTGGTCTCTGAGTAAGGGAAGAGGTTATGTTTCTTCACCATCAAAGGCATATAGTACAACTTCTGTGGCAGTAACAGGACCAACTAGGCCACAGTTTGAGGACAGGTCTTGCCATCTTTGTGGACAGATCGAGCATTTCAGGCTCAACTGCCCGAATAGAGATGTTGAAGTGATGCAATAGCTGAGGTAGAATCATCAAGGGTCTGACATGCAATAGCCCAGTGGTAGCAGAGGGCGAGGACGTAGTCAAGCGTCTCAAGCGGGATCGTCTGCTCAAGGAAGCAGAGGACGTGGACAGTAAGCAACGACTCGATTCTATGCTATGAGTCAGCCAGAGGTGGTAGTCAACCCGCGAGTGGTGACAGGTCAGATGGAGTTATTTCATTCAGATATGTCGTCTTCTTGCTTTATATCTGTTCTGGTTGACCCGGGTGCTACACACTCTTTTATTGCCTATAGTATGCTTGAGAACTTTCGTTTACCTGTTAGCTGTAAGAAAGTTTTTTTGTTGTTAGAAACCCCTCTTACTGGCTCCTCGATGCTTCGAGAGGAGTGTCTATCTTATGTCTTGTCTTTCTCGGGACACAACATTCGAGTGGATCTTATACCACTTGATATGCATGGTTTTGATGTTATCCTTGGGATGGATACCTTAGAGAAGTATTAGGTTGTCTTGGATTGTGGTTCCAAGCCAGCTATGTTCGACGATGGTGGAGCGAAGTGGATCTTCCAGGGAGAGAGGAAGATTCTTCCAACGTGTCTGGTGTCAGCTTTGGTGGCACATAAGTTGTTACGACAAGGATGTGAGGCGTTCTTAGCTCACATGGTGGATACCGTTGTGGCTACCAAGGTGAAAGGTCCTAGTCTCGAGGAGGTGTCAGTTTTCTGAGAGTTTGTCGATGTATTCTGTAACATACTGAAATCTCCTATGTACCTCTTTGTACTCTTTTCTATAAGCTTTGACCTTCATTTTCGTTCCATTTGTCCTTGGTCTTGATTTAAAAGAAATTAAGATGGTTATTGGTTAAATGTTTCCCATATATTCTTATTTCAAGGTTTCATGTACAAATGACTCAGTTAAAATTAGACAAGGGGTTTAAAATGCAATTTCACCTTAAGAAATAAAAAGGGGATAAAATAATTCGTCCTAGAATCTTCTAGTGCTTCCTAGAATATAAGAAATAAGAAGAAAAACCGAATTTTATAAAAAGAAAGAAGATAAATATAATAAGTAAAGGAAATATGAGAATTTATGAGTAAAGAAGATAATTACAAAGACTTTTGCAACAAATATGATAATCTGAAACCATCATGATAATTTGATAGTTTAATTTGTTTCCTTGAGAAAAGAGTAACTTAAGGGTCAAGTAGTATTTAAATGAAAATATTAATAACATTATCAATGGAATATAGGAAATAAGCCAATAAAAAGAAATAAAATACTTAATGCTCTCAAATCAGGAAAATAACTTCAAATTCGTATTCTAAGCATAAAAATAAGCCTCTGTGCAAATTTGCAACTAATTTGGATAATATATGAATAATAAGAAAAATAGGAGAGAGAAAGTGTGTAGAATGTTCTAATTAATTTAATAAATATAAAGATAATGTCAACTTGTAAAGATAATTGCAAAATATTGTTCCAACCCATTAAGGAGACTTAAGGGTGAAGTTACATTAATTTTAGATAATATTATCACTTCTTTTGAAGGAGGAAAGAGAAAATAGCATATTAATTATTTCACCTATTACACTTTCTCAAAATGAAAAACTAACTTCATATTTGGATTCTACGCGTCGAAATAAGTCAGAATATAAATTTTCATAATTTTTGGGCAACGTTTGCGCCTCCAAAAGAAGAAAGAGAAAAATATTTAAAATCTAATAGTTTTAATCGACTTTTGCTCAGGGATATTTCCCGTATCTAATGCGAGATCGGACGGTCCAGGTTGATTAGTGGACCCGTGTCCACCGATCCGACGACAGACGGTCGTCTTCTACCTTGAGTCGGATTAGGCAACAGATAGGATTTTTCGTTTTCTTAAAATCACAATAACTTGAGATTTACTCAACGATTTTCCTTGATTTTTGTTGCGTTGGATTCCTTGCAAGATTTCGCATAGGATTATCCCAAACTTTTCGAGCTTTGACGCGTATTTGGGAAACGCCCAAAGTAGCCGCCGACCACTTTTCTTTGCTCCTACCCACATCTTAGTCTAGGGTTCCTTGCCTATAAATAACTCCACCCTCGCGACCGCCATCACCTTAGCAACCTGTTCGTACCTCCAATTTGGGTTTTCATGGACGTTTTGACCCCCGACGAGCAGCCGAAGGTCCCAAGCTTGCGGCACTTCTCCCTCTCTATTCCGGCCACCTTGGTTCGAATCAAAGGTACCATTGAGTTCGTCTCGTCCTTCTCTTTCTTTCGACTATCTAAACGCAAGTTTTCGTAGAGAAACGCGGATTTTCCCAAATCGGCCGAGCAAGCCTGCTCGCGCGCAACGAGGGTCGGCCGAGGTAGATGACGACGCACAAATGACTATTTTGCCCCTCCGATTTCTTCTCTTTTCGTTTTCTCGCCAAGGGCACGACTGTCCTTTACCTCTGTTTAACCGCCGGGTCGCTCGACCAGTTGCGAGAGACCCTGAGATGCGGGTCACCGCTCTCAGTCGCTCGCGACCGCGCGGTGCGGTTGGCTTTGCCTACGTGGCAAGCTGCCATTGGTCGAAGTAAAATAATTTTTATAAATTATTTCGTTGGTCGAAAATAATAAATAAATAGTGTTTTGAAATCAGGAAAACGAGACCTATTTAATAAAAATGTTTTTGAGATTTGGTTTTGAGTTTTTCGAAAAGGTGTTTTTAAAATCGATTTAATTAACTCAAAAATCCCAAAAATTAACCCTAAAAATCTATATTTCCAAAATATATAATATTATATGTTATTTTGATCAGGAAAACCTAACTAAGACGATTATGAGGTTTTTGAAGTCTGAATCGAGAGTTTGTGCAAAAGTTAGTAAATTAGGGTTTTCAATCTTTTTAAGCGAATACATGTAATTCTAATATATGAATATAATGATGTAATAGGAAGTTTGGGATTATAGTTCGTGTGAAGAGTTGAAAAAGGGAAACTTAGGACACATGTGGCCAAGGTATGTGATTAGTATGTGTTTATTATGAGTCTTTTTGTACATCTACCTATCAGTTGGGAAATACTTAATCCAATACCTAAATTTCTCTATGAGGTTTATCTTGATCTAAACCATTGAATTTCTTGAAACTTAAATGTCTTATTTGCCTAAAAAATCAGATATAGTATTCTCTTGTTTGGGTATTCATACCCCACTGCCATAATGTATATTCTTTTTCTTATTCTTGCCATAAATATTTTGTTAGCATGAAATTAAATGTTCTATTTAATCTTTAAGTAGTGGTACTTATGTACAACCACCCATAGAGGGCATGTATAAAATCGCCCTAGGGGAATGTTTATTATTCTCCCCCATTAAAAATTTGTAGGTGATTTGGAAATGTTTATAATTCTTCCCTCACCTAAGGTTAGAGGTTCAGTAGGTGCCTCAACCCTACTTAGTTAGATAGACATATTAATAAACATGCTAAAACCTTTACTTACTTTGTTAATGGCAAGTTCTCTTATGAAAACCTCATACTCTTTGATATCTTCTTACACCAAATATCTAGTCTAGTTTACTTGTTACATCTTTCTTTGCCTTTGATAGATCATTAGTGTAACACATACTTTTCTTGTTTTCCCTCTTACTGGGTGCCTTCCCAACCACCCAGGTGTTGGAGCTATTCAAGGTGAAGGAAGGGCTTGAAGAAAGAATCCTTGCTGAGATCATTTGCTTGACAAGAAGGATGGCTAGGTTGCTATAGCTAGATCCTCTATTCTATCTTATCTTTTCTTTTAGAAAGCAATGATGTAATAAACAATAAAGCCATTAGAAGGCTTGTTATTTCTTTCTTTCTGCTGCTATTGACATTTTATGATGTATCTGGAATCATGCTTATTTATTTGGAATATCATGCAATCATCCTCAAAAGTCTAAATTTTTGTTAAAAATTGTGGATGTTTGTATTTCCTTTAAATTTTAGTAAAGAGGTGATGTCGCCTCTTTACAACATGGTATCAGAGCCTTTAGGCGACTATTAGGGCATGCAGTTGAGGCAAGGGTGTCTAGAAAGGATCAGGGCATAGGGGCTGGCAAGATTTTCCTCTGACCCACTCGCTTGGCATACGGGGACTCCCGTGCCCATCTGATCCGGCCTGGCCTGCGCTGATACGAACTGCCCAAAATAGTATGCTTTTAGGCAATAGCATTCTAGTTATCCTTTTCTCATCTCTATTTCTTTTCCCTCTCATCTATGATTCTTTACTCCTGAAAATTTAATAAGTTAACCCTAATTTCAGGAGAGGTGACTTGTTTGACAACTCAAACCAGGAGTCCAACACCGACAACCCCGACACTCCTGCGACTCCTTCTGTTAACCAATCAACCTCCGGTGTTCCTGCTTTCACACCCGAGCAAGAGCTGGCGATGCTGCAACAACTGTTGTCCTCCACCATGATGGGACAACTCAACACCATAGCTGTTGTTGCCTCCAAGCCGAGGGAGTTCACCCTCACCGACTTCATCAAGATGCAGCCACCCTACTTCAAGGGTGAGAGTGAGCCTAACATGGTGGACAGAGCTGATGACTGGGTGTTGGCCCTGGATCGGACCTTCGAGGGTATGGCTTGCCCTCCTCACCAGAAGGTTCAGTTTGCAACGTACGTGCTGGATGGACCGGCGCGTGTCTGGTGGAATGGAGTTGCCCGTACTTGAGACACCTCCTCCATGGAGTGGACTCAGTTCCTGAAGCTGTTCAGAGAGAAGTACATCTGTCCCGCTTTTCTGAGGAAGAAGGAGGCTGAGTTTTACAGTCTCAAGCAAGGAAGCATGAGCGTGGCCGACTACATGCAGAAGTTTCTGCTGTTGGAACGTTACGCCACCGACCTTGGAGCTGACAGAAGAGCAACCTTGTTCTTGGAGGGCCTGAACTACCATGTTGGTCAGAGCCTCGTACCTCAGATGCCACTCTCGTTTCAACAGATGGTGGACAAGGCTCTCGCCATCGAGTCTTATCCGGGATTCCAGGCTTCCAGTAGCTTCAACAACAACAAAAGGAAGAATCCGAACCAGCATGAGAACCGTGGTCATGATCACTGCAACTGATGCAATCGCTATCATCCTCTTGGAAGATGTCCCGCCAACAATGCACCTGCTCGTGTTGGCAATCGTCCTCCACCAACCTGCCATGAGTGCGGCCAGGTTGGGCACATCCGACCCAACTGCCCTCGTTTCCAGCAAGGGCAGAATATTGCTCAGCAACCGCAACAGCCGAGACAGAATCCTCCACCGCAGAAAAACAACAACAGTAACAACAACAACCAGAACCCGAGACGTCCGCCAGCTGAGAGGCGGAATGGGAGAGTGTTTTCTCTCAATGCTGAAGAAGATGGTGAAGGCAATGAAGTGATTGAAGGTACACTACACCTCAATATGCATCCTTTAAAAGCTCTGTTTGACTCTGGTTCCTCCAATACCTTCATATCTAGACAGTTTGCCTCTATGCTTGAAATCGAATCTGAGTTCATGGATCATGTGTTAGATGTAAAAACTCCTAGTGGAAAAATCTGCTCCTCGTATCTCCAAACTCCTACATTGAACCTCTGTATATCCGGAATAATGTTTCCCACAGTTTTTGTCTTGCTTGATATGTCTGTCTTTGACATCATCCTGGGCATGGATTGGTTAAAGAAGTATAAAGCCGTTCTGTTCTGTGAGGAATCCAAGGTTAGTCTGTTTCATCCTGATGAAGGAAGAATATGTGTCAAGGGCAAGAAGCGAGGAGAGCGACAGTTTGTCATCTCTGCCATCAAAGCTGAAAAGCTCGTCTCTCAAGGGTGTAGAGCCTTCCTAGCCTCCATAGTTCTCGATGCTACACCTCCTGCTCTAGACCATGTTGATGTGGTGAAGGACTTCCCAGATGTCTTTCCTAAGGAGTTGCCCGGGTTGCCACCAAATCGCGAGGTGGAATTCTCCATCGAGCTCATACCTGGAACTTCACCGATATCGAAGCCACCTTACCGCTTGGCTCCTGCTGAGCTGGCGGAGTTGAAGAAGCAGCTTGAAGAGCTTCTTGACATGGGTTTCATTCGCCCCAGTGTTTCCCCTTGGGGAGCCCCTTTCCTGTTCGTGAAGAAGAAAGATGGCTCTTTGCGGATGTGTATGGATTACTGCATGCTCAATCAGGTGACAGTGAAGAATCGTTATCTGTTGCCGCGCATCGATGACCTATTTGATCAGCTGAAGTCAGCCACTGTGTTCTCCAAGATGGATCTGCGAAGTGGCTACTACCAGATGCGTGTGAAGGATGATGATGTTCTGAAGACAGCGTTCAGAACTCGCTATGGGCATTATGAATTTTTGGTCATGCCTTTTGGTTTGACGAATGCCCCTACTGCGTTTATGGACCTGATGAACTGAGTATTCCGCCCATACCTCGACAAGTTTGTAGTGGTGTTTATTGATGATGTTTTGGTTTATTCCGAGACGTTGGAACAACATCGCGAGCACTTGCGGATTGTACTCCACACATTGCGAGAAAATCAATTGTATGCAAAATTCTCAAAATGTGAGTTCTGGATAAAGGAAGTGATGTTTCTTGGTCACGTGATTTCTGTCGGCCATATAGTTGTTGATCCTGCAAAGGTAGAAGCTGTGACAAAGTGGAATGCTCTGAGAAACCCGTCTGAAATCTGTAGTTTCCTTGGTCTAGCTGGTTACTATCAGAAGTTTATCAAAGGATTTTCTGAGTTGGCTTTACCTTTGACCAAGCTGACTTGGAAGGAAGTCAAGTTCACATGGACCCCTGAATGTGAGGACAGTTTTTAGAAGTTGAAGATGATTCTGAATTCTGCTCCCGTGCTTGCTTTTCCTGTTGAGGGTATACCCTATGTCATCTACAATGATGCATCCCGACAAGGCTTAGGGTGTGTTCTGATGCAAGACGGAAAGGTGATCGCCTATGCTTCTCGACAGTTGAAACCTAATGAAGCTAATTGGACTACGCATGATTTAGAGCTGGCTGCCATAGTTCATGCTTTGAAGATCTGGCGACACTACCTCTATGGAGAAAAGTTTGAAGTCTTTTCTGATCACAAGAGTCTGAGATATCTGTTGACTCAGAAGGATCTGAACTTGTGACAACGTAGGTGGATGGAATATCTTAAAGATTACAATTTCACCATCACCTATCATCCTGGTAAAGCAAATGTTGTAGCTGATGCTTTAAGTCGCAAGAAGGATGTTGTTTGTGCTGCTCTGAGATGTTCTGTGTGGGAAAACCTTGAACTTGTGGCCAGTTGGAAACCTCAACCTGTCGATTCAATGGATGAAGATAAGTTGTGTGTTCATATGTCCAGTCTGACCGTTACACCAACCTGGATCTCAGAAGTTGTGTCTACACAGTTGGAGAGTTCAGAGTTTGAAGAGTTGAAAGCTTTAGCTGAGAAACCGCAATTTGATTTCTCTGTCGGAGTGGATGGTGCTATCCGCTTCAGACAAAGGTTGTGGATACCTGATGTTGGTGATCTGAGACAGAAGGCTCTGAGTGAGGCTCATGGTTCCAAGTACACTATTCGCTCATGGTTCCAAGTACACTATTCACCCTGGCACAACCAATATGTACAAGGACCTACAGCGAAGTTTCTGGTGGAAGAGCATGAAGAATGATATAGCTTAGTTTGTGGCAAAATGCTTGACATGTCAGCAAGTCAAGATTGAACATCAACGACCTGGTGGTCTCCTTCATCCTCTTGAGATTCCATAATGGAAGCGGGAGAAGATCACAATGGACTTTGTTACTGGTTTCCCTAAGTCCAAGAGAGGTTATGATGATGTTTGGGTGGTGATTGATCGACTTACAAAATCTGCTCATTTCTTGCCTTTCAAAACCACGTATAAAGTTGCTGAGATGGCTCAGTTGTATGTGGAATGGATAGTTCGTTTGCATGGTGTCCCTGCTGCGATAGTTTCTGATCGAGACCCGAAATTCACTTCTCGTTTATGGGGTCAAATTCAGGAAGAGATGGGTACTGATCTGCGCTTCAGCACTGCTTACCACCCGCAAACTGATGGTCAGTCCGAGAGAACAGTTCAGATTCTGGAGGACTTGCTTCGTGCTTGTGTGATGGATTGGGGTGGTGCCTGGGATCAGTATCTACCATTAGCAGAGTTTGCTTACAACAATAGCTACCAAGCCAGTATTGGTATGCCACCTTTTGAAGCTCGCTATGGTAGACCTTGTCATTCACCTTTGCACTGGGATGATGTTGGTGAACGTTCCCTAGTGAAGTCTGATGACATGCAGATGATGCTGGAGAAGATACAGTCGATAAAGAAACGGATGAAAGCTGCTCAAGACAGACAAAAGATGTATGCTAATAAGAAGAGGTCTGATGTAAGCTTCTTAGTGGGTGACTATGCTTTTCTAAAGATCAAGCCTATACATTCTATTGCAAGATCTAAAGTAAAAGGCAAGTTGAGTCCTCGCTATGTTGGACCATTTGAGATCTTAGATAAAGTGGGAGATTGTGCATATTGTCTAGCTTTGCCTCCTGCTTATGATAAGATTCATAATGTGTTCCATGTTTCTATGCTAAGGAAGTACGTTAAGGATCTGTCTCATGTGCTCTCCATTGAACCTGTGGAGATTAATGAGAATCTGACTTATGAAGAACTGCCTGTGAAGATCCTTGACTCCCGAGTAAAGCAGCTGAAGAATAAGGAGATAGAGTTAGTGAAGGTTTTGTGGAGATACCACGGTTTATAAGAAACCACTTGGGAGTTGAGAGATGAGATGTTACGTACTCACCCTTCCCTCTTTGTATGAGATTTCGGGGTCGAAATCCTTTTTAAGGGGTGGAGTGTTGTAACATACTGAAATCTCCTATGTACCTCTTTATACTCTTTTCTATAAGCTTTGACCTTCATTTTTGTTCCATTTGTCCTTGGTTTTGATTTAAAAGAAATTAAGATGGTTCTCGGTTAAATGTTTCCCATATATTCTTATTTCAAGGTTTCATGTACAAATGACTCAGTTAAAATTAGACAAGGGGTTTAAAATGCAATTTCACCTTAAGAAATAAAAAGGGGATAAAATAATTCGTCCTAGAATCTTCTAGTGCTTCCTAGAATATAAGAAATAAGAAGAAAATCCGAATTTTATAAAAAGAAAGAAGATAAATATAATAAGTAAAGGAAATATGAGAATTTATGAGTAAAGAAGATAATTACAAAGATTTTTGCAACAAATATGATAATCTGAAACCATCATGATAATTTGATAGTTTAATTCATTTCCTTGAGCAAAGAGTAACTTAAGGGTCAAGTATTATTTAAATGAAAATATTAATAACATTATCAATGGAATATAGGAAATAAGCCAATAAAAAGAAATAAAATACTTAATGCTCTCAAATCAGGAAAATAACTTCAAATTCGTATTCTAAGCATAAAAATAAGCCTCTGTGCAAATTTGCAACTAATTTGGATAATATATGAATAATAAGAAAAATAGGAGAGAGAAAGTGTGTAGAATGTTCTAATTAATTTAATAAATATAAATATAATGTAAACTTGTGAAGATAATTGCAAAATCGTGTTTCAACCCATTAAGGAGACTTAAGGGTGAAGTTACATTAATTTTAGATAATGTTATCACTTCTTTTGAAGGAGGAAAGAGAAAATAGCATATTAATTATTTCACCTAATAAACTTTCTCAAAATGAAAAACTAACTTCATATTTGGATTCTACGCGTCGAAATAAGTCAGAATATAAATTTTCATATTTTTTGGGCAACGTTTGAGCCTCTAAAAGAAGAAAGAGAAAAACATTTAAAATCTAATAGTTTTAATCGACTTTTGCTCAGGGATATTTCCCTGATCTAATGCGAGATCGGACGGTCCAGGTTGATTAGTGGACCCGTGTCCACCGATCCGACGATGCACGGTCGTCTTCTACCTTGAGTCGGATTAGGCAACAGATAGGATTTTTCGTTTTCTTAAAATCGCAATAACTTGAGATTTACTCAACGATTTTCCTTGATTTTTGTTGCGTTGGATTCCTTGCGAGATTTCGCACAGGAATATCCCAAACTTTTCGAGCTTTGACGTGTATTTGGGAAACGCCCAAAGTAGCCGCCGGCCACTTTCCTTTGCTCCTACCCACATCTTAGTCTAGGGTTCCTTGCCTATAAATAACTCCACCCTCGCGACCGCCATCACCTTAGCAACCTGTTTGTACCTCCAATTTGGGTTTTCATGGACGTTTCGACCCCCGATGAGCAGCCGAAGGTCCCAAGCTTGCGGCGCTTCTCCCTCTCTATTCCGACCACCTTGGTTCAAATCAAAGGTACCATTGAGTTCGTCTCGTCCTTCTCTTTCTTTCGACTATCTAAACGCAAGTTTTCGTCGAGAAATGTGGATTTGCCCAAATCGGCCGAGCAAGCCTGCTCACGCGCAACGAGGGTCGGCCGAGGTAGATGACGATGCGCAAATGACTATTTTGCCCCTCCGGTTTCTTCTCTTTTCGTTTTCTCGCCAAGGGCACGACTGTCCTTTACCTCTGTTTAACCGTCGGGTCGCTCGACCGGTTGCGAGAGACCCTGAGACGTGGGTCACCGCTCTCAGTCGCTCGCGACCGCTCGGTGCGGTTGGCTTTGCCTACGTGGCAAGCTGCCATTGGTCGAAGTAAAATCATTTTTATAAATTATTTCGTTGGTCAAAAATAATAAATAAATAGTGTTTTGAAATCAGGAAAACGAGACCTATTTAATAAAAATGTTTTTGAGATTTGATTTTGAGTTTTTCGAAAAGGTGTTTTTAAAATCGATTTAATTAACTTAAAAATCCCAAAAATTAACCCTAAAAATCTATATTTCCAAAATATATAATATTATATGTTATTTTGATCAGGAAAACCTAACTAAGACAATTATGAGGTTTTTGAAGTCTAAATCGAGAGTTTGTGCAAAAGTTAATAAATTAGGGTTTTTAATCTTTTTAAGCGAATACATGTAATTCTAATATATGAATATAATGATGTAATAGGAAGTTTGGGATTATAGTTCGTGTGAAGAGTTGAAAAAGGGAAACTTAGGACACCTGTGGCCAAGGTATGTGATTAGTATGTGTTTATTATGAGTCTTGTTGTACATCTACCTATCAGTTGGGAAATACTTAATCCAATACCTAAATTTCTCTATGAGGTTTATCTTGATCTAAACCATTGAATTTCTTGAAACTTAAATGTCTTATTTGCCTAAAAAATCAGATATAGTATTCTCTTGTTTGGGTATTCATACCCCACTGCCATAATGTATATTCTTTTGCTTATTCTTGCCATAAATCTTTTGTTAGCATGAAATTAAATGTTCTATTTAATCTTTAAGTAGTGGTACTTATGTACAACCACCCATAGAGGGCATGTATAAAATCGCCCTAGGGGAATGTTTATTATTCTCCCCCATTAAAAATTTGTAGGTGATTTGGAAATGTTTATAATTCTTCCCTCACCTAAGGTTAGAGGTTCGGTAGGTTCCTCAACCCTACTTAGTTAGATAGACATATTAATAAACATGCTAAAACCTTTACTTACTTTGTTAATGGCAAGTTCTCTTATGAAAACCTCATACTCTTTGATATCTTCTTACACCAAATATCTAGTCTAGTTTACTTGTTACATCTTTCTTTGCCTTTGATAGATCATTAGTGTAACACATACTTTTCTTGTTTTCCCTCTTGCTGGGTGCCTTCCCAACCACCCAGGTGTTGGAGCTGTTCAAGGTGAAGGAAGGGCTTGAAGAAAGAATCCTTGCTGAGATCGTTTGCTTGACAAGAAGGATGGCTAGGTTGCTATAGCTAGATCCTCTATTCCATCTTATCTTTTCTTTTAGAAAGCAATGATGTAATAAACAATAAAGCCATTAGAAGGCTTGTTATTTCTTTCTTTCCGCTGCTATTGACATTTTATGATGTATCTGGAATCATGCTTATTTATTTGGAATATCATGCAATCATCCTCAAAAGTCTAAATTTTTGTTAAAAATTTTGGATGTTTGTATTTCCTTTAAATTTTAGTAAAGAGGTGATTTCGCCTCTTTACATATTCCCATATGAGTTTCCTGGTGTTCCCCCACCCCGAGAGATTGATTTTGAGATCAATCTGGTCCAAGGTACGCAGCCAGTTGCATAGGCACCATACATGATGGCTCAGGTAGAGATGGCAGAGCTTAAGAAGCAGTTGCAAGAGTTGTTGGACAAAGGTTACATCCAACCGAGCACATCGCCTTGGGGTGCTCTAGTGTTGTTCGTCAAGAAGAAGGATGGTTCGATGCAGTTGTGTATAGATTACCGGCAGCTGAATAAGGTTACGACAAAAAACAAGTACCCATTGCCGAGGATAGATGATCTGTTCGATCAGTTGCATGGTGCCACAGTGTTTTCGAAGATTGATCTACGGTCCGGATACCATCAATTGATGATTAAGGCGGATGACATACCAAAGTCGGCTTTCAGGATGAGGTATGGTCACTTTGAGTTCGTGGTTATGCCGTTTGGACTAACCAATGCACCTGCTGCTTTCATGGACTTGATGAACAGAGTGTTCCATCCGTTCCTAGATCAGTTTGTTGTAGTCTTCATTGACGACATCTTGATCTATAGTCGGGACAGGCAAGAGAATGAGCGACATATTCGATGAGCATTGACTCTTCTTCTCCAACATCAGTTATATGCCAAGTTCAATAAGTGCAAGTTCTGGTTAGAAGAAGTGACTTTCTTGGGTCTTGTGATATCTACAGAAGGAGTCAAAGTAGATCCAAAGAAGGTGGAGTCCGTTGCAGAATAGGAACAGACGAAGACACCGATAGAAGTTCGCAGTTTTTTGGGTTTAGCAGGATACTACAGAAGGTTTATCAAGGACTTCAGTGCGATTGCGTTACCCATGACGAAGTTGACAAGAAGGGATGTACCTTTTGTCTGGGATGATCGTTGTCAGGAAGCTTTCCAGAGTTTGAAGGAGAAGTTGACCAATGCTTCAGTGTTAATCCTGCCAGAGCCTGGAAAGGGCTATGTTGTCTTCTGTGATGCTTCCAAGAAAGGATTAGGTTGTGTGCTGATGCATGATGATCATGTGGTTTCTTTTGCTTCGCGACAACTTAAGAAACACGAGGAGAACTATCTGACACATGATTTGGAGTTAGTAACAATGGTTCATGCATTAAAGATTTAGAGACACTATCTTTATGGGGAAGTGTGTCAGATCTTTACGGATCATAAGAACCTGAAGTACATCTTTTCACATCATGAATTGAACATGTGACATCGTCGATGGATGGAGTTGATCAATGATTACGACTGCACCATCGAGTATCATCCTGGTAAGGTGAATGTGGTGGCTGATGCACTTAGCTGGAAGTCTTCTTTTTCTTCAAAGAAGGCACAATTGAGTTCTCTGGTATGCCATAGATGGGATATGTTTGTTTCCCTACGGCAAATGAATGTGCAGATGGAAGTCCCCTTGTTAGCTGGACTTTTGGCACAGATGCATGTTAAGCCTATACTGAGATAGCAAATCAAAGATGCACAAAAGACAGATGATGCAGTGCAGTTGATCAGATCAGAGTTCGGCAGCGAAAAGCGTGATGGATTCCATGAGTCTGATGATGGGCTAGTTTGCTATCGTGACAGAATGGTGGTTCCCGATGCTGATGATCTGAGGAAGTTAGTGCTCGAGGAAGCACACACATCGATGTATGCTATGCATCCATGTGTCACCAAGATGTATCATAGTTTGAAGGACTTGTATTGGTGGCCTAGTATGAAGAAGGATGTAGCCGAGTTTGTGGCTAGGTGTGCGGTTTGTCAGCAAGTCAAGGTTGAACATCAGAAACCGACAAGTACATTGCAACCCTTGCCGATACCGTAGTGGAAATGGGATCATATAACCATGGATTTCGTAGTTGGTCTACCCAGGACAACTAGGAATCATGATTCCATTTGGGTGATAGTGGACAGATTGACGAAGTCTGCCCATTTCATGCATGTGAAGACAACGTATACAACAGAAAAGCTCGCTCATGTATATGTGGATGAGATAGTGTGTTTTCATGGTGTGCCAATGATGATAGTTTCTAACAGAGGTCCTCAATTCATGAGTCGTTTATGGGAACAGTTGCACAAAGCATTGGGAACGCAGTTGCGGTTCAGTACCGCCTTCCACCCGCAGACAGATGGACAGTTTGAGAGGACTATTCAGACTTTGGAGGATCTCCTTTGAGCTTGTGTTTTTCAATTTCTAGGCAGTTGGGATGTGCATCTCAGTTTGATAGAGTTTGCCTACAACAACAGTTATCAGCGGAGCATTGACATGGCTCCTTATGAGGCCTTGTATGGCAGGAAGTGCAGATCTCCTTTGTGTTGGTACGAGTCCAGTGAATATCAGCTTTTGGGTCATGAGTTAGTGCAGCAGACCACAGAAATGATCAAAGTAATACAACAACAGTTGAAAGCGGCACATGACATGAATAAGTCTTACGCAGACAATTTCCGATGACCTTTGGAGTTCCAGGTAGGAGACAAAGTGTATCTCAAAGTTTTGTCGTGGAAAGGTGTGTTGAGGTTTGGCCGAAAGGGTAAGTTAGCACCCAGATATATGGGGACTTACCCACTTATAGAACGTGTTGGCAAGGTGGCTTACGAGTTAGAGTTGCCTCCAGAGTTTCACAGGTTACATCCAGTGTTCCATATCAGTATGCTGAAGGAAACTCATCCTGATTCTAGAACAGTGATACATCTAGTTGAGGTAGAGCTTGATGAAGATGTGACCTACGAGGAAGGTCCCGTGGCGATCCTTGACAGAAGGGTTAAGAAGCTGAAGAGGAAAGATCTGGTTCTTTTGAAGGTTCTTTGGCATCATCGTGGTGTTGAGGAAGCCACGTGGGAGCTTCATGAAGAGATGAGTAGGAAGTATCCCTCGCTTTTCTCTTTGGATTTCGGGGGCAGAATCCTTTTGTAGGGGGTTGGTTTGTAAGGACCCTGACCTTCATTTAGGGTTTACCCTATGTGCTTTGCTTAACCCTGGTGCTTTGTTGCCTGCTAATCACCTTTAGGGGTGATTAGGGTTTGTTTGAGCTTTGTTGAGAGTTGTAGGTGCCACTTGCAAAATAACCCAAGTCTAGGGTTTGTGGGAAAGTTTGTCACCTTGTGTGGTGTTCCTCCCTCTCCTTGCTTCCTCTAGTGTTGAGAGGAAGGTTTGGGTTCGTTGCTTGAGTTCCTTTGAGCTTGTTGGACCTTGTGGTGCCTTGCTTTTGTTTGGTTAGACCTTGTGTCGGGCATGAGGGGTTGTGTAGCCCATGTTGGAGGTGTGTCGCCCAGTTGTGTCGCCCATGACCTTTGACCATCCTTGACCTCCTTTGTGTCACCACTAGTGGACACTTGGTGCTTGGTGCTTGCATATGGCAATGACCTTGGACATGTGATTAGGGCTTGCTAGAGTGGTGGCTTGTGTACATGGACAAGTGTCCCTAGGTGGGCGACACCTTGCCTTGCCGTGCTTTGTTTTCTCCTCCCTTCCCTTCTATATAGGCGTTTCCCTTTCCTTGATAAGGATCCATTTAGCTCCTTAGTTTCTCCTCTACCTTGGTGCACGACACACTCCCTTTCTAGCAAGCTTGGTGGACGATACCCTTGGTGGAGCTAGCTTGGTGGCCGAACCTTCCTTGGAGTCTCCTTCTTCCTTGGTGGTTCTTGGAGCTAGGAGCTTGGATCTTTCTCAAGGTGGGTTACATAACTCCTAACCCTAACTACATTACCATCTTTTATATCCTTGTCCTTGTTGTTTATGATCCGCTATGTTGTGATTAGTTTGGTTTCCTTGCTTAGTTGCACCATGTTGTCCAACCCTATGATCTAGGGTTTCTTGGTAAGCAATACTCCTTTCTCTCCTTTGTCTAGAGGAGTGAGTTTGAGCTTCTAGTAGTATGGGAAATACCCCTCTCTCATTTAAGTTGAGAGGTGAGCTTGTGTTCTAGTAGCTTGAGCAACACTCTCCTCTCACCATGGACTTGAAGGGTCAGCTTGGTGTGGTTGTGGACATCATTTAGGGTTGTTCTTTGTGTTGCCCGTTTGGTGATAGATGATGTGCAAGACCCCTCTCTCTTAGTTTATTGAGGTGAGCCGTCTTCTTGATCCACTATGGTTTTGGTGCCCTTGTGCTTGAGGTTGATGACGATCTTGTGAGTTGCACCTTGGCCGTTATGAGCTTGGGGAGGTGCTGCCCGATAGCCCTCTTGACCTAAAACCTTGGACGAGACATGTTGGGATGGTGAAGGGTGTTACCCCTTGGTCCCTGTTTAGTGTGTGTGTCGGGCATCATACCCTGATGCACAACCTGCCCAATACACTTGGCTTGGTGGTGGTTGATGTCATTATGACTTGTTGGATGGAGCGTTGCTATCTAGTCCGTAGTGGGCGTTACACCCTGAACCTTGACGGGCGTCACCCTATGCTGAGTTCTGTGACAGGCGTCACACTGGTTCTGCGCGTGTCGGCCGATAGGCGTTACGTGTTACCTTGTTGCCCGACACGGGCTGTTGCACGATATGCTTCCTTGTGCCGACGCCGCGTTGCGTGTCACACCTGGTATGCTTGGTCGAGAGGTGCGGGTATGCTGACTGTTATAAGTTGGGCTATATATGCGTGTGCCTTGCCTGGTACCACTTGTGGTGAGGGTTTTGAGTGTTTTAGTGAGGGTCCTGCCTCTTATAGAAAACGATATGTTGATCTTGCATCACGTGTACGATATAGTATACCATATCTATGCTAAGTCTTGTACATGTATCTGGTTAGTCATGATGGTGGCTTTTGATATGCTTAATTGTAATTTGTGATGGAATAACTAATTTATGTAATTCACCAGGCTTTACTTATGTATGTGCTCGTCTTGATATTATGAATAATTCTGAGCAAATGATAAGCATGTAAAATTCCTTGCTTAATGATGTATTATATATCACAATGGAATATATCATGTAGTTTGCCCTGACCATAGATCCATCATCGTCAGAAGCTGGTGATGGTGAAACGGGGTCTCCTATGGGTTAACTCAGAGCGCATATTGTTGAGTATGCGAGGTTGCTCCTATCCCAAAGTGAGGAGGTAAGAGTACAACTTCAGTTGTAGACTCCAGGGTGTGGATTCAAGCCCGTAGCCCAAGAGTGATAAGAGCATGGTGAACAAGCCCATGGATCAGGATATGTGATATGGGAGCATGAATGCGTTCATGGCCCAGAGCACGGTGAATAGGCCCATGGCTCAGTTTCACTAGCACCGAGACCTGTACCGAGGCGGGCTAGGCAGAGAGTAGCCTGACCCTGTGGCTGAGGCCACTTCAACATGAGACTGTGGTCTTGCTTGTGTTGTACTCGTGCACTGACCACGAGGTGGGAGGTCGTGGAGTCCGGCTCTTCCATTTGACCTTTCATGGCACCGGCTCCGGTTTTTGCAGCCGTCGATTGGATCTGAGTGGTACGTCTCACTTCCTCAGGGCATAATAATACGTAATCCAGCCGTCTAGTATTTACTGCTTAATACAAACATTAAACATTGGTTGAGACCTTGCTTGAGTAGTTAATCTTGCTATACTTTGCAGTTACTTATACATTCTTGTGTTATGTGGTAGAACCTTATAAATCTCATCTTGTTAATCATGTTCCATAAAGAAATGCTTGGTATATGCCTGGTAAGCCTGCTAGTATGAACAACTTTATTTTATAACTGCTCTCATTATACTTCTTATCAGTTATCTACCTTATCCTTCTGAGGTTTTGTAGATTCCGGAGGGGAGTTATGTTTCTCGCTGGGACTGTGTGTCTCACCCTGCTGGTTTACACCCTTTTTAGGTGGTCGAGCTAGACGTGGTGGTGGTCGAGGAGTTGTGGCCGAGCATCTAGACGAGCGGTAGAAGGCAAGTGTTGGATATGCTGCTATTTTGGATGTTTTGTAGTAGAGTCTTAGAGTCATCCCTGTACTCTCAGGTCTTTAGGAGCGTTTTGACGTTGTTTCACGATGTATAGATGTTGATGTTTGTATACCCTGTGGTTGGCCGGATGTGGGCCTTTATGTACATAAATAGGTGATGAACTCATGTGATGGTTAGACAGTTGTTTCTCTAAGCTGTGGACACATATCAAGGCTTGTAAACATTTGTACATCTGTTTCTTTACAGGATGTGGACTTAATGTAATAGTTTCTCAGTTTATCAGCTTTTTGCAATCGGTTTTAATTAACCCGTGTTTTTGGTAATCTGTGGTTATGGTGATTTCTGCACGTTTTCGCGTAACACCTCGCTGTCTGTGTGATAGTGGGATGTGTTGCCATAATATGGATACTAAAACCGCATTCCTTTGAGGAATAAAATAAGGATGTGTACGTGACACTATCTATAAGGTTTATGAATCCGTTAATGAAAATGAAGTCTATAAGCTACAATGGACTAATCAATGTGATTGATTGAGTACAGGCAACTCAGAACTATGATCTTTACTTTGATAATATAGTCAAAAGGTTTGACCGATATGAATAAGATAAAGAGAGATCTATGATTTAGTGGGAGTGTATTCACATTCCACATGTTGATGTGAAATTGAAATGTTCTTAAATGGAAATCCAAAGTGGAAATTATCTTTAAGGAAGAAAGAGACGTTTCCTATGCGATAGGGATAGAGATCTATAGAAATAGTTCTCAAAAAACCTCTTGACATGAAGAGAGAAAGCATACATTGGCAATCTATACTGAAAAGTTCAGTATACATAGATTGAGTGGGAGAAAACTTATCCATGTTACATGGAGTTAGTATCCCAAGGCCAAGTTTCCAATTCTTATGAAGAATGGGAACACTAAGAATATATACGGATCTATCATGTATGTAATCATCCCATTATCTTGCATGTAGGGACATGGCAAGAACGAAATGCATTTGTCATCTTGTATGTAGGACATGACAATATGATATGCTCATCCTGATAACTTGTATGTAGGACATGATGAGTGGATGTATGTCTAGTTCCAGTAAGGGTTACTGGAATACCATGAGAACTTGATAAGTACTTGAGAAGTACTAGTTCTATGTAAATAAGGAAGGGTTAACTGTAAAGAGTTACATTGATGCAAACTTCAGAAAAGGATAGAAAATTAATTGCAAAATATATATGGGATATATAAAAGTGAATGTTTGTTGATAAATGGAAACATTCGAATAAAGTTGTTTAAAAGGAAAAGTCGAGTATCTATGTGTTAGAAAACATTAGTGGATACTGTATGGATCTGGAGGTTCATAGAGATGAACTTATAGATATTTCGGTCATTGATGACAAATAAGGAATGCTTGGTCGTGTAATGTGTCTAAAGGTTAGCAAAGGAATACTAGATTGCACATTCCGACAACTCCATCTCATACATGTGACGTACAACAAAGAGATGAGAGACATGCAGTTAATACTGACTTTGGCAAGGTGTTTCCATAACTCACAATGCTATCACTAGAGCACAGTAACATGTGGGACATGTTTGAAGATCACTACGAATATGATCCAAGGGTGATTGGCTCGTAGTGCAAGTGGGAGTCTATTGGTATGTATGCCCTGAGAGCCAATAATGGGATGATTGGTGGGATACATTAAGATTGATTTGATAAGCATCAATGGCAAGCTTCCAATTCTTTCTGGTTCAGTCATATGAGATAATGATAGAATAAATTGAATGTCTAGAGAATGACAGTTTTCAATGACTTATGCTTTCAGGTTGAGGACATGAACGATAAGATCATACAGATGCTAAGAGTTTGTACATTCTTATTATGTCCCTAGTCGGATGTCATTGTGGAAGGTAGATAGACAACAATGACACACATGACTAGATTGTGGTGTTGGTTGATGACATAATCTCATTAGTCATGATATGGAGATATAAAACCAAACACATAGGTACTTGTTAGAGAACAAGTGTACCAGATAGACCCACCGTGAGTTTGACACATGGAACCATGACATGGTAGTCACAGTCAATTCTCGCAGTGATGGTGGTGAGTATGATTCTTTGACCTGAAATCACTACACTCAACACATGTCTTTGGGTACACTTTGACATCAACAAACACAATCCTGAAACATGGGTTGTTATAAAGGTGATGATTGGGTGGCTTTGACACATCGGGCTTTTGAGGGGTGAGTGATCGATATGGGATTTGTCCTTCCTGAGGGAGTTTGATATCCATGGCCACTTGATGAGTAGGATTGAGATAGGCATGCACATGCATGTGTGAATTAGTATGTGATATTGATGTCATGCATATCTCCTTCAATTTATATTGAGATCAAGAAAGTGAATGAACGTTGACAGGATGATTGTTCCATGCCTTGAGTTCATTTAGGATATCAGTGACAAAGGAATTATACATGCATTGTAACACCATTTACGGATTGTAGGATTGAAAGTTGTTCTCCAACTTTACTTTTCACTTGGGTAGCACTGATGTGTGACTAGGCACCACTCTTTGCTTGTGAAGTCATAAGTGTTATGGACTTTCACTGCCAATGTGAGATGGACCTACATGGTCACACACACAGGATTTAACCTGGAAGAGGAGTTTATCCACAAATGATGTTTAAATTGATTACTAAAGGAGTTTAGTAGTTCAATTAAACACTCAATCAATTGATAGCTCAGTATCATAGTGTTCAAGGTGTTGGACTGATTGATTAGAGTATCAGATTGATTAAAACTGCAATTGACTGATTTGCACAAGTCTACTACCCCAACTGATCGGCTCATGAGATGAATCGATCGACTCAGGTTGGTGAACCGATCGGCTCAACAGGTGATACGATAGGCTCATGTGTCATGAAACGGCCGACTCAGCTGTTGAACCGGTCGATTCATGTGATCAACCGAGATCGTTTGGAAAGTCACAAGACTACTTTGCGAATACAATTTGTTTCACTTGTACAAATTCGATTTGGATAAGGATTAATATTTGATTAATCAGAAACAAATATGAAAGTCAATTTGAGTTGGATCAGGACCACAAACCGATCGGCTCATGTGCCCCAACCGACCGTTTCCTTCTTGAAACGATCGGTTCAGCTAACGCAGTTGGTTGTTTTGTGGAAAATCTCGAACCCTTCTACTCCTACTTCAGTCCTGCATTGCCTGGGGTTGAGAACCCTGTCCCATGACCCTTGTATGTATATAGGGGTATTGGGGGCTTCTCAAAGTACAACTCAGAACACCAGTTGCTCTGCAAAGTTGTCGTTCTCTCTGGTTGTGGTAACCAGGAGAGCCCGAGCAAGTGCTACCCGATAGGGAGGCATAGTGAGGGAAAGACAACTACAGAAAAGCGACTGGTTGTAGGAGAGTGTGTCGGTGACTAGTACACCGATAGGAGGGTGCGAATCCTTTCGATTCCTTATGGGACAAGGAGATTGGAGTTCCAGGTAGTCTGCGTGGACTACTTCAGAGGTGGGAGACTTGTACCGCTTAGAGGACAACTGTCAATCCTGACAGTCCCGGTGAGACCAGGAGTTGCACAGACACCATCCAAGACCGGAGGTGAAGACCGCGCAAGCCGCGAGGTAACGTCGCCGAGCAAGCCTCGAGACAAGGTATGCCTCTACAAACCATCCTTCTTACTATATAGACGTTGACGCGATTCCTTTATTCTGGGTTTGGGAGAAGATTTTTTTTTGATTCTGCTGCCTTCTCTGTCTCCTCGAAAAACCCAACAACATCCTCTCTTTGGATGTTGATAGCCTATTCTTCCCCAAAAGGGTCCTCCATTCTAGGGGATATTAGGGATTGGGGCTCTACTGACCCTGGATGTTACTCTAGGGGATAAGATCCTACCATGTAGTTGGTGTACAAATGGCAACTCCCTACCTAGTTGGGTTAAGACACCAAGTGTCAAAGATACCCCAATAGGCTTCACCCCCGGACATGCTTTGGTGAAGAAAATTGTGACAAGCATATGTTTGGCTGATTGATGCACCATTTTGGGGGTTTAATATTACTTTTTGAGAAGTGTCCACAGCTGTTGGGTTTTCTGGTTGAATTTTGATGGACATTAATACTCAAGGCCTTAGTATGGAAGCTTGAGTTCTGTGAGAAAAGAATGTGAGTGCCTATAGAAGGGTTCCCGACTTGTTGCTCCATGTTTAGTCTATACAAATCTTGGTCCCATTTCCTTTTAAGAGATGATGTGTGGGCATCCCCAAGAGGTCTAGACCTCTTCTCCAATCCACATTTATTATAGTGATTGGTTCACCCAAGTATATGTCACTCTTAGCATCAAGGTTATGTGGTTTAATCCTTGCATAGGTATTAGGATTCATTAACCTTATTGATTTGGTATAATATACCAGTGGGGACTTAAAACCTCAATAAACCTCCTAAGATTATCATGCTCATAACTATAATGTTTCCCTTATCCCATCCACAACCATGAGCATTTTCAAATGTTTTAGTCAAAATTGGTTTATTTTAAAGAGTTAATTTGGGTTGGTGAAGCATTGGGGACTACTATAATGGTCGTGCTCCTTCCATGTTGGTCTTATGGTTCCAGTTGACCTCTCGGCTTCATGGATACTAGATATACACATGTAGACTTTATGTTATAATCTCAATTTTGGTTGTACTATTATGAAATTATTTCATAAAAAGGGGTTTGCTTGACGAATTGTGTGCATTGTTTTACAACTTGGGGTTCTTTGCAAAATTATCTTGAATAATGACTTCATGCTTTTCCCTATTTGAATAAACTAATGGAGGTGTAAAAGGATAATAGATAAGAGAAAATTCCATAATAACAAAAAAGGCAAGAAGAAAATATATAACATATGTTTTGTATAAGAAAACATGGAATTCTCTGATAGGTGGCATAAGTGGACACAATAGGGTGGTTTTAGTTCCACTTGACTTCTAATATCTAGAAAAGTCAAAGTTAAGAGAATGGAAAAGAAAAAAAGAGAAAATATGAACTTCAATGCATTATGTATGCCTTTTAGTGTATGACTTGCATATGAAGAAAAAGAGTTATTATTTTTGAGTTTGATCCAAAATTGTGTTCAAAGGAAGATTAAGTCATAAAGAACTTTCCCTTAGAATTTTGTATTAAAAAGCTTAATGAATTAGGAGATATGAATTTTCTAAGAATCCCTAAAGTGAGGATATTACAAAAGAACATCATTAATGTCACGATATTTTGATTATATAATTTGTATTGTTCTGGCACACATTTGTAGGCGATCAGATCATAGATCCAACGATAGAGCCATCATCTCCTAGCTCATGACTGATCAAGAAATAGGGAACAGTTGTAGTCTGGGATCTCGAGGGTATTTGTCGCTACCCTGATCTCTTCAACACTAAATAAGCTTCCCATTAAGTCCGAGAGAGAAAATAAAATCAACCTACCCTAGATTTCACCCAATTTCGTGGCTTCTAGGAGTTTTGCCCAAACCCTAGGGAACCTACTGCTATGGCCAAGTATAAAAGGGGGTGTACAAAGCCTCTACAAGCCTACCAAACATCCGCAAAGATCACCCAAAAGCTATTGAGAACTTCCCTACCGTCAATTGATCAAAATGGTGTGATCTTCACCCCTTCCTTTGGCACTAACTCATTGGAGATTCCTCTCCATTGTCCCACTATTCTAGACCACCTCTAGAGCAATTAAAGGGTGCTTTCAGTTCATGGTGCCCAGGCGGCGGTTCGCGGATCTCTGTTTGAAGCTTGGAGTGCGAGAATCCTAAAGTCAACCGATGAGTTGACTCCTGGATCATGAAGAAGGAACAACTCGAGGTTGAAGATAGGTTGTGGAAAAAATAACACTTTGCCCCATGCACACCTATTTTAGAGTAATGATAGTTTAGTCTTTTCCTGTCTTTTCTCGCTCGATTACCTTGCAAGCGTGCTGCCTACGTGGTGGCCCGTGATTGGTCAAAAAATATTAAAATTACTAAAATCATAGTAAATTGTAGGATTATCCAAACGTAGAAAATAATATATGTATTTTGAATAAAATATGCAAGATACATGATTAAAATATGATCTTGGCCTATATATACTTCCAATTTGAAAGGTGGTCAAAGTTTCTATCTTTAAAGTGATCAAAACCCTAATTTGTGAGTGTTGATGAATCTATTAGACTTAGTTGATGTTTTTAATCAAAGTTTGATTTGTTGTGAATAAAAGGAATATCTTGGACTCATATGGACATTATAATCCAAGATTTTAATAATTAGGGTTTTCTCATGCATGAAATACCTTTAATGATAGAATTAGTAATTCTCAATCTAATAAACATAATAGTGCCAAATATCCATCTTTCTATCTCTCTAACCATAATTTGACTTAAAAAGGATAAAGATGGAGACTTTTGTATAAAAGGCACCTTTTTGTAGCACAATCATGTGTAAAAAAACTAAAGTTGGGTTTGTGGATTAAGAAAGTGGAAAGGAGCAATATTGGACTAAAGGAGTAATATGGATAATGACATTAGAAAGTGGACATAAAAACCTAACTTGAGAATCAAGTTAGTCTTTTGATAGGTTTTAGAATCATGTAGTGACACATGGTTGTGTACCTTGAATTTCAGGTTGACTTTCTTGGTTGATTGTGTATTTATTTCTACTTATTCTTATTAGACTACAAATACTCCTAAGACAGGTATGTGACTACGCCTAAGAATATTTGTTGTAGTTTCATGTGGTTTCTCAGAGATTTCTTCACATGGTTTGAATATATATACTTTCTAATTTTTTTCATTACATGCGAACTTTAAAGTGACCATGACTATCACATTATATATGGACATGACTAGCCCATTTCTAGGCCACCTTCGGATCTATGAAAAGGCCATCCACCTGGATAGGGGAAGGCATATTTTGGTACCAGCCTGAATAGAGGGTACATGAGAAGTCATTCACATGAATAGGGGGAGACATGATGAAGTCATCCATCTGAATAGGGAAAGATAGTGAATATTGCAGTATGAGTTCCTGAGGGGTTATGATAGAGGGTGGAGAAACCTAGATTGGGTAGTCATGATGAAAATGTTAAATTTGTTTTGTTAAAAAATAATTTTTGAATTATGTTGTTACCACTACATGTGGAGTTTTGTTTCCCCCCACATACCAGTATGACCTGTCATACTGACTGACGTTTCGATTGTTGGTGTTTTTAGGATAATCTTCTTGGAAATTGGACATTCAATGAAAGAAGATATTGAAAGAAAATAAATGAAGTAAGGCTTGGAGGACATAGATAGATGTTTTATTTCTTAGTAAAATTCTAAAACCCATATTTTGGTGAAATATATTTTTACCATGTATCAAACTTAGTTAGTTTTAGTAGAATTTATTAATTATTTTTTTATGTGTAAAACATTTGATCCTGTGTTTGGGATAACAGATCTAGTTTCTTGTCCTTCATTAATTGGGGGTTGCCGAGAAACGGGGTCGTTACACTTTAGGTATAGTCTAAATGGTGAGAGTTTTTCTCCCATATATGTCTCTTTGTCGAAGTCTTGGTGTATATTAAGCCTTCTAGTTATTTGTAGGTGGAACTTGATGAGGGTAGTGTTGATGTGATGGATATGAAAATCATCATGCAAGTCTTTCAACATAGGCCACCCAAACTGTAGATTATGTGGAAAATGTAAGGCCCTTCCCACTTGAGATTGAACTTGACCCTGGTATCATCATTTGGGATGGATCAGATCATCGTATCACCCATTTGGAAACTAAAAGGATGAGACTTCTTATAGACTGCTTGAGCTGTTCTAACTTGGTAGCACTAGTCATGCTACAACGCCTTCACTCATCGTTCTTCTAGTGTGTTGAGGCAATAAATCTTATCTTGAACCCATTATGCCTCAGGAATCTCTACTTCTTATAGTATGCAGAGGGATGGGATTCCCATTTCTATTGATAGGACTGCTTCTATTCCATACCACAGTGAGTGTGGTGTGACTTTAGCAAAAGTTCTAATAGATGTTTGGTAAGCTCGTAGAGCCATTGGAACGTGTTTATGTTAGTTGATTGTCTTCTTGAGATTTATCATATTTATGTGGGTAGACTCCACAACTCCATTCATTTGGTGTCAATAAGCTGACATTCAGTGATGGTTGATCTTCAAAAAGCTCATATACACTTTGATAGTATTGGTGGTGAAGTTTGTACCTTTGCCAAAAATGATCTTAAAAGGATTTCCAGATTGACTTATAATGTTTTTCTTGAGGAACCTAATTACTTATTGAGTGGAAACCTTGATTATAGAGATAGCTTGCACCCATTTGGTGAAGTATTTAATTCTACAAGGATAAAGGAATATCAATTCAAGCTTGAGTATTTATATTTCAGATCATGATGATTCATTAAGTAGATAAAGGTCAAGACATTTACATATTGTGTAGTTTATTGGACATAGCATGGATGTAATTACACTAGATTTGGAAGACTCGACATTTGTAGACATATATGCAACAGTCTATCTCCATGGTGTTCCATTAGTATCAAAACATATATATCTTCTTTTAAAAGACCACACTCATGTGTCTACCACCCGATCCACCATGTAATTCCTTCATGAGGGCTTCAAACATTGTCTTCTTTATACATCTGAGGAGATTTTTATTATAAAATTTATAGTCAAAATATCATGCCCCTAGGATGTATTCCAAGAATTTTTTATAAATGCATGACACTCTCTTCAAGTGAGGCATTCAAGTATTACTAATTTCTTCAGATATTTTTCAATGTAATGGAATCAAGCTTTTTCTTCATTATTAATCACATTCTCTATGACTATCCAAATCGCACACACTTTGATGGATAAAATTTAGTCCTCGGGATGCAGATACATAAAGTGATGGTAGCCAAAGAATTAGAAAAGGCATTGTGTTCCCATTTCTTGAAGATAAAGGTGATTTGCTGAAAATATCAAGTAAGGGGACACATATAATCATGGTAAGGATTCTGATGGTGAATCCTTCATTTTATATTTACTTAAGAGATTACTAGGAGGAAATCATCATAGACTTTGAGATGGAGTGCCCCTTAATGCTTGGCGAGCTGGAGTCCTAGAATGCATGCTTCATATTAAATTATGTTGCTGGTGGAACGATATTGAAGCCATCTTTCTACATGTAATTAGTTGTCTTGTGCGTCTTCAAGGACCACTCCAATAGAAACCCCTTATTATTGACAACATTGTAAAACCAGATCATCCACAAGTTAAGATTTAGAGGGATAATGATGTTGGGTGAGCTAGTTATTCTTGTGTCTTCATTTGGGAACTCATACTCATGGTATTTTAGGTAGTGGGAAATTTACTAGTTGGTCTCAAGGGCTTGTTCTCTGCACACCATCCACTATGAGTAGGACACTCAAACAAATAGTGGAGTGGATCATGTCTTGTAATTAATTCAAGTGAATATGTCATTAGATAATGACCTCGTTTCTTTTCTGTGTGTATTAGATCTAGGCAATACATGTCAATGGTAGTACATCGAGCCTCAGTATCATTGAAATTCTCTAAAAGATAATGTAAGACTCCTGACCTAGCCTTATGCTTAAATATGTTTTCTTTAAATAATGAGATGTTTAAACCTTAATTTGATCTTGTAGAATTCTTTAATATCATGTACAAGTCTATGCCTTTGATTCGGTCACTTTTGATTAAGGTTTGAACCATCTTTGTTATATATGTGTTTGTTTTGGAATAGTTTGAAATTTATCCGTAAGTGAGGGTTAACTTGTAAAATGTCACATATAAAGAGTGATCCTTGTACTTTCAAACCATGATTGAGAGGATGGTGACATGGGGCATCTTGTTTGAATGATGTTTGGTGATGGAACACTTCATGGTGTTCTAGGGTTTGCTGAGTGGAAGTGGTGATATTGCTAGGGTTTGAGTGTTGCGACCATTACCTCACTCTTGATTGAGGGTAGCGACCACAACACCTGCTCTAAGTCTTGTTGTTTTGACCAAGACAACCGAAAGGTCAAAACACATCTTTACTTATTAGTGTTTTGACCTTGCATGAAGAATTCGGGTTTTGGGTCGAATAATGTATGCATGTAGCGTTGCAATCATGATGAGATGGTAGCGACCATGGAGGGTGATACACTTTCAGGATAAACATAGAATTTTTGTGTTTCTGCATGTGATATAAGATAAGACCAAATGCTTGAAGGACATGTGTCCTTAGACGATCTCTTATGGTGACACCTCATAATCACTTTCTCTCTCTTTCTTAGGGTATATATCCCCTTTTCTTCCCTTGTGTGACACTTTCTCAACTCCATATTATTCTTCCTTATATATGAACAACCATAGAACTTCATGAGCAAGAAGGGTCATATCTTAAATCTTGGGTGGCCGATCCACCTTGCATGTTGAAGATCTAGTGCTAGATCAACTCTTGATGGTGATTTCTTGGAACATTTTTTTCTTGGTAATAAATTCAAACTCTTGATCACATTTTCGTTCTATTCTTCATCTTCTTCTCTCTCCTTCCCGACCGAGTGAGATGCGGGTGATCCATGGTGATCTTTCTTGGGGATCTCTTCTTCACATGGGTCGAAGATCATGTTTTAACATGAGTTTTCTTCATATTCCTCCTTGGTTCAACTTAGGGTTTCAGTTTTTCATTCCCTAAGATCTCCTTAACCATGAAATTTCTTTCTCTTTTCAAGGAGATCTTGTGGATAAAGGATTGAATCAAGTTTGGGCTTCTTTCTCTTTCTTGGAGCTTGAGATGTTGGAGGCTTGTGCATAAATTGAGGGATTGGTATCCCAACATTGTAAATGACAATATTAAAAGTGCCATGTGATGATGAGACAAGTTTACTTAATAAAATTTATATCTTCTGAAGTTGCATCCTACCTTAATTTTGTAGAATTTGTTTAGGGTTAATACATTGTAACTTGATTGATGCATCAATAGATACCCAATTGGCATGTTTAATCAAGTGAAACCCTGATCATGTAGTTGCCATGTACCATAGATCCATCTTTAGCGTCAGTATCTAGTTGGATGGTGAAATGAGTAACTCCTATGGAAAACTTAGAGTGCATATTATTAAATATGTAGGGTGCAAGTGAATTATTTCCATGTATCCTTCAATTGTGAATTTTGATATAACGGTATGTGTTTAATATAGAACGGTCATGCGTGAGCCTGTTCTCTAGTGTTGTGCCATGTACCAAGGTAGACTAGTTGTTTTACAAGACCATAGCCTTGACTCTAAGTTGTTTCTCTACATGACTATAGCCTTGACTACAAGTTGTTGTTAGTAGCAGTATGACTATATGTCACTGCATTACATACTTGAACTGGCCAAGTAGTGTTGGTTGTTATCATGGATTCTGACTATTCCATTAATCATGTATGGTACTCATTTCAACTTAGCAGTGGTCGGTTGGATTTGAGTGGTACCGCTCAAATCCTTAGGGCATCAAAATCATTTAACATCCATATAGTATAATTGTTTAGGGTCAAATGTGGATCCCCATGTCTTATTTCTTGTATTGTTTTGTTTAAAATAGTCATGCATGTTCTTCATATTCCTTTTAATAGCATCCAATGTTCTATTGCTTAGTTGAAACTACTTAAACTTCTCAAATAATATTACCTAATTTATTTACTGCTCTTTATAGTACTATGCTTATAATAGATGTTGGCAAAGAGTATCTCTCATTGGGATGTTTGGTCTCACTCTGTTGGTTCTACAACTTTTTAGGTGATCGTAAACAAGGAGGTCGGGGTCATAGTGCACGTGCAAAGCAGCAGTGTGAACAATGTATGTCAAAGGTTGGAAATGCTACTAGTTAGAGTTTTATAGTAGAAGTCTTATGTCTTCCATGTACTCTTAGGTCTTTGGGAATATTTTGGTGGTTTTGTATATCGACGCATAGATTTTGTCTTTATGACATGTTTGTGTATAAATGTCATGTACATATCAATAGGATGTAAATCTTGATAGCCTATGAACATGAGATGTAATCTTTTTGGTATATAATGAATACAGATGGCCTAAGTTGAAGGCTTGTTTATGATATACTTTCACTTAAAATACTAAAGTACAAATGGTTTGAATTTACCTTATTTTGTGGTAATATCCTTATTAGTGATAATTCTAAGCTTTGTTTTGAGTAATCTCACTTTTTGTGGTGAAGGGAATCACTAGTTTGTGTTAACAGAGCTATAAGTTCACTGAGTCTACAGGGACATAGGACTAGGGTTTGAGTATATTCTAGTGTCCTCCAGTATATCATATGGTCACTTCTGCTTATGCATGAGAAGAAGAAGAAGAGAAAAGAAGATGTCTAAAGAACATGAAGAACATGTTGCGGAAAGTGTTGTTGCTGCACCAGGAGGTGGTAAAAGAAGGCAAGAATGGGATGATGTTGTGCCTATGATGCCTCAGTTCAACCCCGTTGATGTAGCCAATCCTGCTTTTAGGGATATGTTTGGATAGCTCATGGCTACCATGAAGCACATGGTGGATAGAATGCATGTAAACCAACATAGGGTAACTATCCCAAGTATTCAAACTCAAAGTTCTGAAAAGACCTTTGAGAGACTTTGACTTGTAGGAGCGTTGAAGTATTGGGTACATATGATCCAACGAATGTTGATATGTGGTTGACTGGATTGGAAAAGGCCTTTAGGATCCTTAACATCCTTGAGGAAGATAAGGTGAAACATGTTGTATATCTACTGAAAGGAAATGATGGGCACTGGTCGACCATTGAAGATGATAAAAGGCCAGGTGTCATGATCACTTGGGAACAATTCCAATGGGAGTTTGTAAGTCAATACTTTCCAGAGTCCTACTTAGATGAGAAGATTGTACAGTTTGAGAATATCAGACAAGGAACCATGTCAATCAGTTCTTATGAAGCTAAGTTTATGAAGCTTTTTAGGTTCTGTCCACATATAGAAACAACAGACAAGGAGAGGATCAGGGGCTTTGACAAGGGTCTGAGTATTGATATGTCAACTTCAGTGTCATCTTTAGAAAACCGAGAAAGGTTTGCAACTTTTATGAAGTTAGTTCGTAGGGTATAATGATCAGTTATAGAAAAGTGTGAGTCAAAGTCTAAGAAGAGGCATGTACAATACCAAGGAGAATCTTCTGAAAGTTTCAAGAATCTCAGGTACTATGTACCTTAGTATCAACAAAGATCGGTGACTCACTCACTGTGGACACATAGCAAAGGAAGAGGCAATAGTTTTCCACCTACAGGAGCTTGCAATTCAACGTCAATGTTTGTAACAAGGTTGTCTAGGCCATGGTATGAGGGAAAGACCTATCTCAAGTGTGGACATGTGGTTCATACTAAGTGCTACTACCTCATAAAGGATGAAGAGCTGACATATCATATGAGGAAAAGTTAGAAAGGGTCACAATAGTGACAACAACATAGTGGCAAAGGACACAGTCAGACGTCACAAGCTTTTTCTTCAAGACAAATTGGTAGAGGAAGGGGACGACAATAGAAGATAGGTAGATTCTACGCAATGAGTCAACCGGAGGGTTTTATCAACCCAAGGGTCATTACAGGTCAGATGGAATTATTTCATTCTAATTTGTCTTCTTCATGTTATGTATCTATTTTGAATGGCTTGGGTGTGACACATTCCTTTATCACTAGAGAAGTGATTGCTACTTGTTTCTTACATGTTAGTCGTTGACAAGACAGTCTTCATCTAGAAACTCCTCTAGTTGGTTCCGCTGAGTTGTGCGAAGTGTGTCCATCCTATGTTAATCTTTTTCAGGACATAGCATTCAAGTGGATCTCTTACCACTTGATATGGGTGGGTTTGACATAATCCTTGGGATGGATACTTTGGATTAGTATCAGGTGATCTTGGACTTTCGTGCCAAGATAGAAATGTTTGTATATGGTGATGTTTCATTGGTCTTTTAGGGTGACAAGAAAATTCTTCCAACATGTCTGGTTTTAGATATGACAACTGAGAAGTGTATGAGATAGGGTTTCCATGCATTTTCGGTACATGTGGTGGATACCAAGGAAAAGGGACCTAGTATTCATGAAGTTCTAGTTGTATGAGAATTCTAGGATGTGTTTCCCAATGATTTTCCATGTGTACCTCCTTCTAGAGAGATTAATTTTGAAAAAATCTAGCTCCCGGTACCCAACTTATAGCACAAAAAGCATGTAGGATGGCTCCAACAGAGATGAAAAAACTTAAGAAATAGTTGCAAGAACTACTTGAGAAAGGTTTCATTAGACCAATCACATCTCCTTGGGGTACTCCCATTCTATATGTAAAGAAGAAGGATGGATCGATGAGGTTGTGTATTGACTACCAACAGTTGAATAAGATGATGATTAAGAGTAATTATTTGTTGCCACATATAGATGATTTGTTTGATCGGATACGAGGTGACATAGTCTTTCTAAGATATATCTGAGATTGGGTTATCATCAGTTGAGGATCAAGGTAGATTATGTACCTGAGTCAGGTTTTAGGACAAGGTATGTTCATTATGAGTTTTTGGTTATGCCATTTGGTCTAACCAATGCTCCAACATCATTTATGGATCTGATGAATAGAGTGTTTAAAACCCATCTACATCACTTTGTAGTTGTGTGTATAGATGATATTTTAATCTACTCTAGAGATGGTTAACAATATGAGCAACACTTATATCAGGATTTGACTTTATTGAGGCAACACTAGTTACATGTAGTGTTAAGTAAATGTGAGTTTGGGTCAAAGGAAGTGGGTTTCCTAGTGCATATAATATCTATCAAAGGAGTTTGTGTAGATCCAAGAAAAGTGGAGTCTGTGTTGGAATGGGATCAACCAAAGACACATACAAAGGTTTGTAGTTTTCTATTGGTAGGATATTATAGGAGGTTCATTAAGAACTTCAGTGCAGTCACTTTACCCCTGTCAAAGCTTACCATGAAGGATGTGTTGTTTTTTTGGGATGACAAATGTCAACGATGTTTTATGATCCTAAAGGAGAGATTTACTAGTGGACCAGTGTTAGTGCTACCAGAGCACAAAAAGGGTTATATTGTCTTTTGTGATGCATCTATGAATGATATGGGTTGTATACTTATGCAAGATAAGAACGTGATTTCTTTTGCTTTTCAACAACTTAAGAAACACGAGGAGAATTACCCTACGTGTGATCTGGAGTTAGTCATTGTGGTCCATGCTTTGAAGATTTAGAGACATCATTTGTACGATGAGAAGTGTCAAATATTCATCGAACACAAGAACTTACAATATATCTTTTCCAAGTAGGAGTTAAACATGAGACATCGATGTTGGATGGAACTAATTAAAGACTATGATTGCACCATAGATTACCATCCAGGGAAGGCGAATGTAGTAGCAGATGCTTTAAGTAGAAAGTCTTCATCATCTTATGAGTAGGTACAGATGAGTGCTCAAGTATACCACAAGAGAGATATGTTAGTCTCTCTTTGATAGATGAATGTACAGTTAGAAGTATTAATGTTAGAAGGTCTATTAGCACAGTTACAAGTTAAACCCACATTGAGTCAGCATATCAGAGATGTGCAACACAATGATACCACAGTGCAATAGATCCGAGCAGAGTTAGGCAGTGAAAATCAGGAGGGATTTCACAAATCTGAGAGTGGGACAATATGGTATCATAGCAGGGTAGTTGTACCAATCGTTGATAACCTGAGGATTAGTTTTAGGAGAGGCTCACTCTTCTATGTATGCCATGCATCCAGGTAGCACCAAGATGAATTAGAATAAAAAATATCTATATTGGTGGACATGATTAAAGCATGATGTAGTAGAGTTTGTATCTAAGTGTGCAGTGTGGAAATAGGGTAAAGCCGAGCATCAGAAGCCTACAAGGACTTTGCAACCACTGCCTATACCTCAGTGGAAAGAGGATCATTTTACAATGGACCTTGTGGTTGGACTTCCAAGAAAAGCCAAAGGTCATGATTCCATCTACATAATAGTTGATAGGATGACTAATTTAGCCCACTTTCTACCAGTAAAGACAATGTATAAAGTTGAGAATCTTGCACATGTATATGTTGATGAGATAGTATGTCTACATGGCATCCCAGCTACTATAGTGTCACATAAAGGTCCTCAATTTACTAGTCACTTTTGGGAACGTTTGCATACATCGATTGGTACACAATTGAGATTCAGTATTGCATTCCATCCACATACAGATTGACAATCTAAAAGGACAATTCATACCTTCGAGGATCTACTAAGATCATGCGTGTTGCAGTTTTTGGGTAGTTGGGATATTCCCCTTAGTTTGGTAGATTTTTTGTACAACAATATTTATCAGAGAAGCATTGACATGGCACCATATCAAGCATTGTATGGGATACGTTATAGATCTCCTATGTACAGGTATGAGATGGGGGAATATCATCTTTTTGGTCCTGAGCTAGTGCAGTAGAAGATAGAAAAGATCAAAGTCATTCAGCAGTGACTAAAGGCAGCTCAGGACAGACAAAACTCATATATTTATAACCTTCATAGACCTTTAGAATTTTTGTGGGATACATGGTGTATCTTAAAATCTCTCCTTGTAAAGGTTATATAAGGTTTGGAAGGAAGGGTAAGTTAGCTCCCTATTATATGGGACCTTATCTTGTAGTTGCACGTGTTGGGAAGGTAGCTTATAAGATGGAACTACCATCCGAGTTGCAGTGGTTAAATCATGTGTTTCATATTTATATGTTAAGTGTCATCTTGATATGGATCTAACTCTTTAGCCTACTTATATGGAATTAGATAATGACATATCTTATGAGGAAGGTCTGGTTCTGATCCTGGATAGAAAGATCAAAAGTTGAAGAAAAAGGACATTGTGTTATCCAAGGTTTTGTGGCATCATCATGGCATAGAGTAAGCCACGTGGCAACTTGAAGACGATATGCAGAATAAATATTTGTCTCTTTTTGCATAAGATTTTGGGGACAAAATCCCTATTCAGAGATTATAGTTGTAAGACTCCTGACGTGGACTTACGCTTAAATATGTTTTCTTTGCATAATGAGATGCTTAAACCTTAATTTGATCTTGTGGAATTATTTAATATCATGTTAAAGGTCTATGTTTTTTATTTTGTCCAATTTGATTAAGGTTTGAACCATCTTTTCTATATAAGTGCTTGTTTTGGACTAATTTGCAATTTAACCATAAGTGAGGGTTAACTTGAAATTTTTTACATATACAAAGTGCTCCATGTACTTTGGCACCATGAGAGATAGGATGGTGACATGTAGCACCTGAATGATGTTTGGTGATGGAACACTTCATGGTGTTCTTGTAACGTCCCCAAATTCTGTCATCTCGAACCTTGGAAGGCCCGAGAGGACAAATCTGAAAATGTTAGACAGTCATATCAGAGAGTGATGCGGAATCATAATACACATAAATTAACATATAATTATAGGAATACACCATAACTATGGGCTCCGATCTCCAAAACCACGATATAAACACGATTTAAACTTAGCGGAAGCATTCGATTAGTTGTGGAATATGAAAAATTACTAAAAATTAAAATTTTTGAGACAAGATCTGGAAATTATAAAACTCCTTTTTATAAGAAACCAATTAAACCGTTTACATATCTGTTAAACCACTTCTTGAGTAGTTATATACAACATGATTCAAAATCTCAGGAGCCAACACCAAAAACTCAAAACATTGATTCCTAGGACCTGAGAGTACAGAGACGACATAGGACTATCTAACTACATAACTCACCAGCCAGTATCTCCACCTGAGATTCACTGCTGCCCCTGGAACTGTTGTTGTCGTTGTTGCTCATCCTTAAACGGTCTCCTTCGTCTTCGACGACCACCTAAAAAGAGTTAAAAACTACGGAGTGAGACAATATACAAATGGTCCCAGCGAGAGTTATAACTCTCAACTAGAAGCTTTATTATAACATTAAGGAATATCATAGACAAGATATCATAAATAATACAACAACAGGTTTAATATCAAGTGAAGCAACTTCTACTTAAGCAGTCATGTCTTTAAAGCATATAAAGGACATGTATACAAAATATCTAAACAAATCTTTAATGTAAACAATGTAACACCAAACATTGTTCCTCGTAGTTAATCCTAAGCAGATACACTGCGCGGTTGATTTATGTTTTAAAAACATTATTATGCCCTGTGGAGATGAGGCATACCACTCATACTCCAATTGATCGCTAAGAAGTCACATCAGTAGCATACATAGGTCATTAAAAGAGCCGGATTCTTATGACCTCATCTTCCTCAGTCAGTTAGAGGATTGTTTGCAGGACATCTTGCAAGACGTCTTTTGTTATAGCTTACCAGGGTAATCTGGTCCTTCGCTATTTTAGAGTTACAGTGGCGTTCTGTACTCTCTTCTTCATCGGAAGATTTCTTATTTATCTCTCACCGATGCGGTGTTTGTGTTTTCTTTGGGAGATTTGTGATACATCTCACCATTTGGTTTTGTAGTGAAGGATTGACGGTATCAATTCCTACACTAGGATGTAAGGATTTACGCATCCATCTCCCCCACATACTCAAAAGTATGTGATCCAGGAGTTCCCTTGGGAAAACCTGTTTCACCATCATTTGGTCTCTGACAATGATGGATCTATGATCACGACTCTACATTATACTTGATTAGTTAGGTACATTCAGTATTCCTTTAACATCATACATTGTTCTTCAAACAATAACATTAGCATAACAGCTATAAAATGAGAATACTAAATGTAACAAGCCTAACTCTTTTCAATCATCATTTCTCAATACCTTCATCACAAGTCATCTCTAAAGAATAACCTTGATGGTATTTATGGCTCTCACAGCCCATTTAATTCACAGGTTTCCATTGACAAGGCATCAGGATATATCACTATTCATAAAGCTAAAGCATGCTTTCAATGAATATAGTTTCATAACCCATACCTAGATATGATGTGATAATCTCATAACAACCTGCATGGTTAATTCAACTGATAACAGTAAACAATTCATTCTAGAAGTTACACTTTCAAACTCTTAGAAGAGTCAAGTTCCCCAATATTCATCAATTAGGGTTATTCATTTCCTTTACTTATGATTAGGAATATTGATCCCTCATCTCATACTTCAATCTTGAGGATTCATGCTTTAAAGAAAAACTGGAAATAGGGTTTCACCCTATACAAATTAAGGTTATTGAAATCTCTTTATCTTATAAGACATCATATTTGGTAACTTGTTCTCAAAGTTTCATACCTAAAGGCATGACTCAGGACTAAGGTTAACATACCCCATCCTTTATTGTTAATATTTCCTTTTTGGATTATTAGTCCAATTCTAGTATGCAACTCTGCCATCCTTGGAAGCATGCCAGTGTATGGTGAGTATTTGCCTTAAATACAACATTTATTGAACATCATAAATTAGGGTTTACTATTCACATCACATGTCATCACCCTAAAATTAGAGTTTACTATTCACATCACATGTCATCACCCTAAAATTAGAGTTTACTATTCACCTCATGGTGAATTGAACTCATAACATCATCATGTATGAGAAACATCATCATTAAAGCTCTTAGATAAGATTAAGAATTCACTAAACATCTCAATTAGGGATTCCATGATCTCACATAGGGGGATCATACCCTAATCATGCACATTCATGTGTATTGAAGGTATCTTACTTGGGTTTCCACCATAAAAGTGTACTTTCTCTCTCTTAGGATACTTTCTCTCTCTTAGGATACTTTCTCTCTCTTAGGATTCTTTCTCTCTCCTCTTACTAGTAGATGGTGATAACACCACTCTAGATCAGGTTGGGTTAAGTCCTCATTGACTAGCATAAGCCAAAACATCACTATCATGTGATTAGGGTTTGGCTAGAACAAGGTATTACCCAATTAAACCCCTCAAGGGTATTTTGGTAATTTACCTCATGATCTCCATCATGGGTCAACTCATTAATCACTTAGTCCCTTAATGACTTAGGTTACCATTAGGGTTTAGATTAGATCACCATTGAACCAATTACACCATCAATTGATTAAGTACAAACCACCTTGAAAACCTTCAAACGGTTTCAACCTTCAACCACCAAATGGTCTTGAGACCGTTTGGTGTCAAACGGTCTTGAGACCGTTTGCCCTCAAACAGTCTTGAGACCGTTTGGGTGTGTTGACCGTTTTGACTTTCAAACCGTTTGAAGCTCATGCGGTTTGAAACCGTTTGATCAAAGTGTCTTAAGATCGATTGGTCCAAACGACCTTGAGATCATTTGAGCCCAAACGGTCTTGAGACCGTTTGTCCTCAAACGGTCTTGAGACCGTTTGGATCCAAATGGTCTTGAGACCGTTTGGTCCAAATGGGCTCAAACCGTTTGGACCTCCAAAGTGGTTCAAAAGTTATAATTGGTCATGGATATGTATGTTGAATCCCTCAATTAACCAAATCCATGATAACCACTTATAAATTGAGTTAACTAAGATTAGCCTTAATCAATTGGACATCAAATTGACCCTCAATTGAAAGCCAATTAGGGTTGATTCTAATTCAATTAGGGTTTCAAATCGGATGGTCATCAATATTCAACATTGTGAATCAATTCAAGGTTGAACCTATCAATTGACCTCCAATTGGGCCCAAACTTGGCCCAAACGGTCTTGAGATCGTTTGGACACCATCCAAACGGTCTTGATACCGTTTGCCCAAAATTTGACCAAAAACCAAGTCGGTTGGACTAGGATTGAACTCCAATTAGGCCTAAAATCAGCATTTTTATCAATTCATCAACTTATTGCAATTGGACCTTAAAACCATTAGATTATCTCAACCCTAGACCTCCAAACGGTCTTGGGCTGTGCCCAAACGGTCTTGAGACCGTTTGCCCAAAAAGGGCAAATTAAACAGATTGAAAATCAGAACTTAATTCAATTGGTTTTGCTAATTGATTTGCTTATATCTCACGATTCCTTTGGAGTTAATCCCTCAAATTTTGTGGGTGATTAACCTACATAATTATAAACAAGATTCCCATACGGTCTTCGCTTGTTCAATGTGACCAAACGGTCTTGAAGACCGTTTTCCCTCATACGACCCTGAAACCGTTTGCCCACCAAACGGTTTGAAACCGTATGAGCAATTGGTGGAGGTCGTTTGGTAAAGTGGGAATCCGTGGATAAGCATAGGAATTAACGCCCTTATCTTCTACCTTGAGAACAGTAGCAGTTCTTCATGATTTTTCTTGCAAGGATGCAAGGAAAGATAGGGAAGAAGAAGAACTAGCAACTATATGCATAGAGAAAGATGTATAATCAAAGCATAAAGTTTAGAGTTATAAAAACCGCCTAAAGCTTGCCCCTTGAGATCCAAGCTTTCGAGCTCCAAGCCTTTAATGGAGTCCTAGAAGCTCCATAGGTCGGCCAAGGTGAATCCTCCAAGGAAAGTTGAGAAGAGATGGCTAGAAAGATAGAGCTAAGTGAGCTAGCCATGAATTTGACCTTGAATTCGAGTTTCATCCATGAATTTAAGAAAAAGAAATGATCCAAATCTACCTTGAACTCCCATGGTCGTTCTCATGTGATCCTGAGCTCTCCTTAGTCGGTTTGAGCAAGGGGAAAAGAAATGAAAGGGAGAGGGTCGTTCCCTTGCTAAGTGAGAAAAGTGGCATATATATACTTAGGTGAATTTTCAACATAAGGACATATGTTTTCCTCATTTCTCATCTAAGTCCTTCCTTTCTTCCTTGCACGTCCCCACATCTTATTTCTAAGGACAAACTCCTTCTAAGGTCAAGAATTGAAGGCAAAGAGGATCATCCCATCACTAAAGCATACACATAAAAGGGCTATTATACATACACCTTGATTATTCAATCACAAAGGTGTTCTTTATTATATGATTATTCAAATGGAGTGACCTTTTCATCATTCGCTTCTAAATGATGCTAAAAGTCATACAAGATATTTTAGATGATATATTTTATAAGTTGCACCCTTCAAATTGGGTAAATTGCATTTTACACCAATTTAGGGTTTTCAAGCACAGGGGTTGCTTCCACAACTGCACCTTGGTGCTCAATCTTGGAAAATCCCTCAAACTTCATCATATTCATTCTTATGTTGTCTCAACATTAAAGGAACATATAAACATGTGATAATTGCAAGTTAACCCCTCTGATTGGGCAATTTGCACATAGGTCCCTGTATTGCAAACAATACTTCAACATTGGTTTATAAGGGACAGAAATGGAAACATATGTTCCATAAAAGCTTTAATTATATATTAAAGGATAATTTCAACCATCTAATTTCATAATTAGGCAAAACACCTAGGGTTAGCTCGTAACCTAGGTCAGGGGTGTTACAATAACATTTCTCAACATTCAACATATAAATTATTACAAGATGACTTATTATAACAAAAATTATAATTACATATTGAAGTAGAAAGATACATAGTTTGAACATGTATGCTATCTAGGATCTTAGACAATAGGTAAACCTCTAAAACTGCTCACTTCCCATCTTTTGTCCCATGCTAGCTCTGAACCTAAAACATACATGAAATATGAATCAACACACAAGGTGTTGTGTACATGGGTTGAAAGATACATACTAATATGATTGCATAATTGAATTAACATGAGAAAGAAAGAGTAAAAAAACATTATTTAAAGCGATAATCAGGTAAACACATATTTTTAGATGTATTTTGATGCGTTTATACTACTAAGTAGCGTCGCACTTCATTTTTTCCCGCCCCTTGGGCTATGGGGACCAAGTGCCGACCTTATATTTAGAGTGTAGAGAGAGATGCCCCACTTCATTTCCCCCCATCCCTTGGGCTATGGGGACTGAGTGCCAACCTTATATTTAGATAAAGAGATAGAGGATTGAGAGAGAGAGAGCATATATCCACCTTGTAGCTACAAACTATCTATATTCTTTTGTTATGTTATTTAGTGTTTTGCGGAGCATATACTACTAATATACATCGAAGAATTTATATGCAAATACAAGAAACCAAAGTACATCATATCATTATGCAATCATGAAAACTAGTCTTATACTTAATAAAACCAATGTACCTGAGTTCAAAGATTTCTAATTTTCCTAGACCATCTAAAAATATGTGTTTGCCTGATTACCGCTTTAAAAAATGTTTTCTTTTACTCTTTCTTTCTCAAGTTATTTCAATTATGCAAGCATATTAGTATATATCTTTCTACCCACGTACACAACACCTTGTGTGTTGATCTGTTGTTTCATGTATGTTTTAGGTTCAAAGCTAGCGTGGGATAAAAGACGTGAAGTGAGCAGTGTTCATGTTTTACCTATTGTCTAAGATCCTAGATAGCATACATGTTTAGACTGTGTATCTTTCTACTTCAATATGTAATTATAATTCATGTTGTAATAAGTCATCTTGTAATAATTTAGATGTTGAATGTTGAGAAATGTTATGGTGTATTCCTATAATTGTATGTTCATGTATGTGTATTATGCTTTCACATCACTCTCTGATATGATTGTCTAACATTTTTGGATTTATCCTATCGGGCCTTCCAAGGTTCGAGACGGTAGAATCCGGGGACGTTACAGTTCTAGAGTTTACTAAGAGGAAGTCATGATCATCTAGGGTTTGAGTGTTGGGACCACTACCTCACTCTTGGGTGAGGGTAGCAACTACAACACTTGTTATAAGTCTTGTTGTTTTGACCAAAACAACCTGGTGAGACTATGTCTCTCCTTCTTAGGGTATATATCCCCTTTTCTTGCCTTGTGTGAGAATTTTTTGGATCCACCTTCTTCTTCCTCATGTGTGACCAACCTTGGAACTTCAGGAGCAAGGAGGGGCATATCTTGAAGGTTGGGTGGCAGATCCATCTTAGATGTTGAAGATCTATTGTTAGATCAACTCCTTGGTGGTGATTTCTTGGAATATTTTCTTCTCTTGGTAAGAGATTCAAACTCTTGTTCATGTTTCCCCTCTCTTCTTCATCTTCTTATTTCTCCTTATTGACCATGTGAGATGTGGATGATCCATGGTGATTATTCTTGGGTATCTCTTCTTCACATGCATTGAAGTTCATGTTTTAACATGAGTTTCTTTCATCTTCTTCCTGGGTTCAACTTAGGGTTTGAGTTTTTCATTCCCTGAGGTCTCCTTAATTATGGCGTTTCTTTTATTTTTGAAGGAGATCTTGTGGTCGAATGATTGAATCAAATTTGTTCTTATTTCACTTTCTTGGAGCTTGAGATCTTGGAGGCATGAATCATCCATAATAGGCAGGTTATATAACTTCATTGTCATCTATTATGTGCATCTTAAATATGATCTCATAATGTTCTTATGATGTTGTTATAGATCTTCAAATATGTTCTTTTGGCAGAGAAAGTGATGATGGTTAAGATTGAACCATGTAGTACCTTAAAAATTATATACACTTCTCATAAACCCTAAAATTATTATACCCAATTTTGAGATAGTTGAGAATTGGATGATGATCTCTTATTCTTTGTTTATGGAACTATTTCATTTTATTTATGATCTACTCATCTAGTATAAATAATGGTTTTGATGATAGTTACATGCGTCATAAACCTGATTCTACACTCTTAATCATGATCTTCAAAATGATCTTCTATGATCTTGTTCTAGGGTTCGAAGAACACCCATGTGTAGAGTCTTTGTACTTAGTTCGACGTTTGATGTTTCCAGATTTTCCAGTTGTTATGACAATGATGGTAGCGGTCAAGACCTCATTAGGGTCATAACACCATGACTAGGGTGAAGGATGGTTTCGTCCATGTATATAAAAGGGGTCAAAACACTTATGTGTCATGGAGGTAGAGACCATATGAATGTGTTCTGGTCACTACTCTTATGTATAGTGAAGAAACATATCATGATTTGGTCAAAACCATGCCTCATGTTGCGTTTGAGACATGCCCTAGTGGAGGTCAGAACATCTATGGTAGGTTGAGGTCAGAACACTATGTTCTTGAGGTCGAAACACTATATCTTTTAGAGCTGGAACCACGTTCTTGTTGTGGCTGATGCACCTAGGTTTCGTGGAGTTGGAAACACCCTGATGTATAGGTTCGAAACTATATGTGTTATGATCATGACACATCGAATGTGTCTAGGTCACTACACCTGGTAGTGAGTGTTCATAACAAATGTATGATGAAGGGTCTATACATCTATACTCATGTATGAATATTTTGTCAATAGATAGTGTAATGATCTATATAAGACAATGTAACTTTTAATGGTTAATCATTAACTATAGTATTTAACTCTAGAACTCTCCAACAATGTGGGAGGTGTTGCGATTAGGGTTTAGAGGTTGAGTGGTGTTATTAAACCCTAATCAGGTACATATAAACCCTAACCCTAATCTGATGATAACATGATATGTGTACTCACTATATTTTAAGATTGTTATATCATGATAGTGTTTTCTCTCTCCTGTTTGTGTAACACTAACTTGTAGGTGTGATGAATGGCATAGCTATGTGAATTGTATGGCGAGCCTATTCAATATAAAGTGGTGATTATGATTAATGTTGAGGCTTTATGTGACATTGAATGTGCATGAGTATATGAATTGATCTAATTACCTAGAAAGTGTCTTTTACATAAATTAAGGGATTGGTATCCCACTGTGAAGTGATATTAGTGACGACATTGTGAATGACAATATTAAAAGTGACATGTGATGATGAGATATGTTCTTAATATGTTTTATATATTCTGAAGTTGCATCATACCTCAATTTTGTAGAATTTGTTTAGGGTTAATACGTTGTAACTTGATTGATGCATCAAAATATACCCAATTGGCATGTCTAATAAAGTGAAATGCTAACCGTGTAGTTTCCTTGTACCATGGATCCATCTTCAGTGTCAATATCTAGCTGGATGATGAAACGAATAACTACTACAAGAAACTCAAAGCACATATTTTTGAATATGCGGGGTGCAAGTGAATTATTTCCTTATAGCCTTAAATTGTGAATGTTGATATAACAGTATGTGTTAAATATGGAACGATCATGCCTGAGCATGTTTTCTAGTGATGTGCCATGTACCAAGGTAGACTGGTTTTTTACTAGACCATACCCTTGATTGTGATTTTTTGTCTCTATAGGATTGTAGCCTTGATTATAAGTTGTTATCTTTAGTAGTATGACTATATGTCACTGCATTGCAGACTTGAACTGACCAAGTAGTGTTGGTGATGATCATGGATTCTGGCTCTTCCATTGATCTTGTATGGTATTGATTTGACTTAGAAGTGGTCGGTTGGATTTGTGGTATACCTCAAATCCTCATGGCATAAAAATGATTTAACAATCATATAGTATAATTTGTTTAGGGTCAAATATGAATCATATTCAATGAACCCATGCTTTATTTCTTGTATTGTTTAGTTTATAACAGTCATAAATGTTTTTTATATTCCTTTTAATAACATCAAATGTTCTATTGCTTAGTTTCAACTACTTAAACTGGTCAAATAGTATTACCTACTTTATTTACTGCTCTTTGTAGTACTATGCTTATAATAGATGCTGGTGAAGAGTTATATCTCTCACTGGGACGTTTGGTCTCACTATGTGGGTTCTACAACTTTTATATTGTCATGGATGAGGAGGTTGAGGTCATTGCGCATGTATAGAGCAACAGAATGAAAAGTATCTATCAGAGGATGGACATGCTACTAGTTAGAGTTTATAGTAAAAGTCCTATGTGTCGTCCTTGTACTCTTAGGTCTTTGGGGAGATTTTGGTGGTTTTGTATATCGACACATAGATTTTTTCTTTATGCCATGTTTGTGCAAAAATGACATGTACATATAAACAAGTTGTAAAATGTAACAGATGTAGCTTGATAGCCTGTGGACATGAGATGTAATATTTTTGGTATATAATGAATACATATAGCCTAAATTGAAGGATTGTTTATGAAATACTTCTGCTTAAAATACTAAAGTGCAAATGGTTTGAATTTACCATGTTCTGTGGTAATATCCTTATTAGTTATAATTTCACGCTGTGTTTTGAGTAATCTCGCTTTTTTTGGCAAAGGGTATCACAAATAATAGATGGTGTGATCCCCATTGTTTGTTGATGTCTCAAGACTCCTCACATTGACTTCTTGTAGATTGATAGTCAAAGGGTGATAGGGTATCCCAGTGGTGTTGGTTTCAGATCTACTGGCATGACAACACAATTTTTGAGCTTTTGTAGTGCTTCCTTATATTTTTCATTCCATTTGGAGTTAGCAATCTTCTTTAGATGTTTGAAGATGGACTCACATATATGCATGAGATTGGTGATAAAGAACCTGATACATTGGAGACATCCGACTAGTCCTCATATTTCCTTGTTTGTGTTTGGACAAGGCACTTCTTAAACGGCTCAAGCTTTTCATAGGTCGACTTTGGTTCCTCTTTTGCTGACAATGTACCTATGTAGATTACTAATGTAACCCTAAAGGTGAATTTTATTGAAATAGATTGTAGAAAGACTAAACATAGCCATTGAAACATTTTATCTAGATTGAAAATGTGATGTTCTATGCTATTAGATTTATCTATCATGTCGTCCACGTAAACCTCAATCTCATTTGTGAAGGATGTCATGTAATAGAGAAATCTTTTCTCTTTTATAAGTAGATTCTGCATTCTTGAATATGAAAGGCATGGCCCAGTAACAGAACACTCCCTATTTTGAGATGAAGTTGGTCTTCTCCTTGTCTTTATTAGCCATTTTTCATTGATTGTAGATGGAAAAATTGACCATAAAGCTCAAAAGTTTTTGGATGATGGTGTTGTCAATGAGTACATTAATATGTTGTATTGGAAAGTCATCCTCATGAGAAACCTTGTTGAGATCATGATAGTCCAGACATGTTCGTACTTTGTAATCTTTCTTTGGCACAAGTACAATGTTGGATAGCCATGAGCGATGGTTTATTAGCTCTAAGAAACCAACATTGTCCTAATTTTGCACTTCCTCTCTGATCTTGAGGCCCCGTTCTAGTTGCAGTCATCTAGCTTTTCGCTTGAGTTGGTGGACACCATGGATTATAACGAGTCAATGATTGTGATATTCTCATCTAGCATGGGCATATATGAGTATATCCATGCAAAGACATCCACATAATTGTGTAATATCTCTATCAACTAGTCTCTGATAATATATGGTAGACGTGCCCCAATTCTAACTTTGCATTATTTGGGTCTTGAGATGAGGTTGATCGTCATTTTTTGTCTTTGATATTAAATGGTTACTGATCTTTCATCATTTAGTATGGTATACAGACGTCTTCAAACTTCGTATCTTCATCCTTGTACATATGTGCTACTTCTATGAAGTAATCATCAAACTCTTAGAGAGATAGAGCATCTTCCACTCTTTTTGGGCTTTCTTGATTTTGTATTTTCCTAGGATTTTGTGGTGTACAATGGGGACATTGTGGAGTGTGGCTAAATAGCCACTCTAGAATCTCTACAACTTTAGGGTGTCATTCCTCAAAAAGGGTTTTAGTCAAGGGAGGGGGTTTGGTATTCAAGATGTTGCGCTCCTCTAGATGCAAATATGAACTTCATTTGTGATTTACATAGGAAACATAAGTTATTGTGGCTCTTTGACATATTTTTCTTCAAGGATGGCATTGATTCCCCATCCTATATAACATTATATATTCATCATCATATTTATTATATAGGACCTTGTAGTCTTACTAAATGGCTTCATCACTCCACTTTTTGGAATCTATCAACATGGCAAGTCAGGGATAGTCGTTGATGCGGTGAGCCAAGCTGAATGATCTCTCTATATCTTTAGGTTTTGTATCGATAGCCTCTTCCATGTGATCATCCTTGACTTGATTATTTTGATCATTAGAAAGACTTCCATAATCTTCTATCATGCTTCCTCTATGTAAGTGTATGGAGCATTCTTGGTCAACATAGGATCTATTATCAACCTAGTTGCTTTCTCATATGGAGGTATGATCATGTCTTGGGATTTTGTAATCATTTAAGGTAGTCTAGACAACCTCGCTATCTTCACCTATGCGGGTTATCTCCCCAATGTTGGTAGAAATATTAGGGAAGTCATCCTAGTTGTCTTCAAAACCTCTTAAACAAGGTATGACATCATCATAGGTACAATGGTTTTGGTGGTGTTGGAGGCATCTACTACTATGGTGATGGTATAGGTAAGTAGTATGGGGACCCTTGCACTGGGGGCATAGGTCCCATTTTTACAACACCCAACATTTATGCTCTTTGTCGAGGTGTATTTGTTGAGCTTCCCTACTTATGTTTGGAGATGATGGTATACAGTTGAGGTAGAATCTTTTGGTCAAATCACTTGTAGTGGTCCATGACATGGTCAGATTCAATATGGTATCAATTTGGTGCATTGAGGATGTCTTAATATGGCCCATAGATTATGAGGTCTAATTCTTTACATATTGGCAAGATCAGGGGTCTTGTTGCTTGAGCCCTAGGACTTGGTCAATATGGATATGAATTTCTCACAATCACTCAAACAATTCCATAGGATTATATGTGAGATGTGTGTGGCAATCATTATGGTACATAGTTGATGGAGGTGATATGAATCATGTAAAATCCTATTTGGGGGTTTTCTTCCTCTATGCATGCTATGATGCTACTTTGGTTTTCAGTCGGGTTTGTAATGATGGCATGTCCTAGTTGTAATTGAGCTTTTAATAAAATGATGATGGGATGACCCAGTTCTTATGAATCCACAACCTTACTAAGAGGATGTTTAAGGAAGGACTCATTTCCATGACCAAGAACAAGATTGAGAAAGTCTATGGTCCAATATATAGATTGAGTGCAATCTCTGCTAAAGCATCCTTTAACATACCATAGAAGGATTTTCTTTATTGATCATCAGTTTTAGGTATGAAGGAATTCTTCCCAGATTGATAAACCTCTTGAGGGGGTACACAATGAGTCATGCCCCAATGTAGATGTAGAATGAATGAATTTTGAGATCTCTATTGTAGCATTTTGGTAAGTGATTGCATTTTTTGTCAATTTCTCATCACCTATCAATCATCGCAACAATTTATGGCATTGAGAAATGAATGAATTATAGAGTTTTTTAATCACTATTGATAGAAAAAATAATGGAACATAAGAGAGGTTGGAAACTATCCATTTGCTAAAGCAATTGGTAGCAATAGACCTGCTTCTAGTGGTTGTCCACCATTAATCAAGAAATTGCTATCACTTTTCCAATGAAGCATATATATGTTAGTGTCCAACAAGGGCATGTTTGGTTCCTTCCCTTAGGTATTTCTTCCTTGGAGAAAGATACTTGATCTCGAGCAATAATCAGGCTAATTTTTGTCGTGAATGCTTCTAGATTCACCTCTTTAAATACTTAGTCTCCTTCAATGGTTTTCATTATGGCCTCCCTATGTACGATAGAGCATTGCATCATATCAGCCAATGTTGCCTCTCCTTTAGCTCATTTAGACCTAAATTATCTTTGACCCCTATAGATTGGTTTTTTCATAGATATCAGGAGTAGGAGTTATTTGCTTTGTTTTGATTGTGGGAATAAAAACTCCCTCAACTTTTTCTTTTTTAGACCTCAGGGGCATTTGTTGGGACTTTTACATAGACGGTAAACTTCAGCTATGCTTTTTTTTGAGGATGAGAGGATTTTCATAGTTGTGGCCTAGGATACAACTAATGTAGTCACCAATTGAGGAACTTATAGTTCTTTGTCTTATTGAAACATCATGGTGGATGCAACTATCATGACTGCAGTTGGCTAAGGTAAGATAACTACGTTGATGGCTATCAAGGCAAGTTCTTTTGAGTCCCAAATTGGGTAGACATTTAGACATGGGTGTGTCCCTAGTATGATGACTATCCTTCGAGTCCTCACATGTATAACCAATTTCTTATCTTGGATGGTAGAAATGACATAGGTGATTTGAGACCAATTCTTGAGATTCTGGTCAAAGGGACCAATTGTGTATGCATCTTGATCCTCTAGTTGTAGTATGGCAGTGACATCATTGGATTAAGATGGTGTGTCTTCAAGGACAAATTGTGTCTTCATCTTCTCTACAATGATGATATACCATTAGTGCAAGTGAAGCTTCTTCCTTTATCACCATGTTTGGGCCCTTCTTAACAGCGAATTTGAACTCTAGAAGGGATGTTGATTCTCATCATTGCCTCTAAATCAAAAATCTTACCTCCATCTTTTATTGTAGTGCTTCAAGATCTTCTTTAGTTGGGACCTGATCTAGATTCTAGGATTATTGATCATAACCCATTCTGCCAATTGTGTTCATGTGTTGAGTGTTGTCAGGTTTTGCTTGTTGTACCACACCAAGGATGGATCCATTAGTGTTCATGCATAATAGTGGATCAGGATCTTATCATTGTCTTGCACTTTAACCTTATCAAAAAATAGGACCTAACATGTGTTGACGCAAGGTCTAGATTGAGTAAACCTTTATTTTGATGATGACTAACCATTCCACTTATTTGTGTCTAATGCTTCTACTTAAGTGATTTCATACTAGATAGACACACTCCAAATGCCTAAACTTGTGCATCCTAATTTGAAGAAAAGCAAGTCAAAATCAATGCAAGTGCACCTTTGTGGAATATGATATATCTCTATTAGAATCATGTTGTCAATCACTTGTGATCTTTGTATGACTTATTATTAATCAGGAATAAATGTAAAGAGCATTTAATTAGAATGTTTAAGCACTTTTAATGAACTTACCAAAATTGGTCAATGACACTTTTGTCGGTCAAGTTTGTCTCCCATGAAACTCGACCGACACCTGCACTTTGACTTGTCATAAAATGCCATCAGTCAAGTTACCTTTATAAAAACGTGATCGAAAACATTGTATGGAAAAGTGCATAAAAGTGTCTCTAATTGTTGGAGTGTTGCAAAAGTCAAAAAAATATTCGTTGCAACACCCCCAAATGGCTAGAATTTGATTCTAAGTGTATATATTGGCTATTAGGAAATCTCAACTATAAATAGGACCCCTTAGGCTTCTTCCCATAGTTAGCCAAGCACTATGAAGGTCCCTATATTATAGTTGAGAGAGATTTTCCTCCTTCCACTCTCATAAGCTTAATCACTTTCTACATCTATTAGAGTGAGTAGGAGATTTCTAAGAGAGCTATTCCTACTTGTATATCTTGTGAGGATCTCACTTCCTCTACCTCCCAATCTCTCATTCAACCATGAAGATGAAGATTCTATCTCTTGTCTAAGAGAGTTGAAGAAGAAGAAGGGTAGGAGTCCCTTAGTGAAAGCTTCTCCTTGGTGAAGGTGAAGCCAAAGGTAGAAAATACAAGTCAAGAGTGGGTAAGTCCTTGAAGGCGTAAGACTTGTTGTAAGAATGGGTAAGTCCTTGGAGAAGTTCAAAGACTCATTGCAAGAGTAGGTAAGTCCTTAGTAAGGCAGAAGGGTCTTGGTCATGGATAGGTAAGTCCTTTGGTAGGTTGTTTGCTTCCTTGTCCTTAAAGAGAATGTTAGGAACGCTTGAACTTTAACAATGAGATCTTATTTTGTAGCTCTTATAATGGAATATAAGGACTGAAACATGTTGAAAAATCCTAGAGGTTGACCTCTCTAGGGAGCATGTGCACATATTCTATTTTGGAGGTCGGAACCACTATAAACACTTGTGTTACTTTGTGGTTGTTCATTCTCTATATAGACATCCAACATCTATATTTGAAGACCAGCCAAACACGGGTATCACTTTTCATTCAGTGTCGATTGAAGAAAAGAAACCAACGCCTAAAGTAGCCTGCGAAATCCAATTCTTTCGAGCAAAAAAAAGCGCCAAAGTATGAGATACAATGTCAGTGTTTTACCTAATAACCGATGCTGAATGAAGATAAAATTTGTGCCTAAAGTTCCAATATAGACGTCGGTTGTCTTAGCATAACCGACGTGATAAGGGAGCACGCGTCGTCCCCTCCAAAAAAAATAGGGTAAAGGAATGTCTAATTGGACGTCGGTTTGTTACTATCAACCGACACCTAAGATTTTAGGTGTCACTTTTATGGATAACTGACGCCTTTTACAAACTTAATAGACCCGCGATCACCTGAGTCTTCCCCTTTCTTCTGTTTCATCATGACAATTCTCCTCTCCTACTGCTCGCCTAAAATCTCCCGACGACGCCCCCGCCCGCCCGCATTCAACATGCTACTCGCCGTCGCTACTGCTGGTGCATCTCTACTCACCGCCGCTGCCGCCACGTCCTCCTTATCCTTTTGCCATTCTTCTCATTGCAGTCAAGTCCACCGTATCTGCCTGCTCTACTCGCCTCCTCCTTCTCTGCTCACCATCGTTGCTCTCACACCGCCGCCGCCGCAGACTACAGGCTCTTCTCCATGCTGCTAGGTAGCCCTCTTCTTCTTCCTTCATGCCCCTCTTTTATTCCTTCTCCCTTTAGGTCCTTTTCTTCTTCCTCCTGCTCCCTCAACCCTAAAGCAACGCCATGACTGTGTGGGCTGGCCACGACCGTGGTTGTGTTGGCCGACCACGGTCGTGTCGGCCAGCATGACCGTGGTAGGCCAACACAGCCATGCCCGTGGCCAGCCCACACGATCGTGGCCTTGCTTTTATCCATTTGGTAAGGAGGGAGTAGGAAGAAGAAGATACATTTGCAATTGAATACTAATGCTTGACCTAATTCTGTAAGTTTTGATGCATGTTGAATTAAGATATTAAAACCCTAATATACATTTCACCATAATCTTGAATTAACTATATTGCTGAAATCTTGTGATCAATCTGTGTAAGATATTAAAACCCTAATGTTGAATCTCTGATTTTGTAATGATGTGTCACCCTAACATATACATGAATCCCTATTGTATGATGTAGATTGATGATAATGCATGAGCTAGTTTGAAATTTTGAAATCAATCATGAATCTCACCATCCCTAGGTCATACTAATTTATATGTAATATTTATCTTGATGATGAACATGCATGGACACTCAAAATGTTGAAATCAATGTTGTAGAATGACAACACATGTATTTGTTGGCCTAGAAACCCGTCTAAGATTTACTCATTAGGAGTAAATCTTGTATAGTCCCCAATTTGGGACTGTTCTTGAACACCTAATCTCACTTAGGATGTAAGTGTATAATGTGTATTTGGTTTTCAAGAAAATTCCGGTAGCATTTCCCCGTTTGTTCTCTAAGTACATCTGTACTTGGAGAACAGCGGGGAAATGCTGCCGAAATTTTCTTAAAAACCCAATAAACATTATACACTTACTAGTGAGATTAGATGTTTAAGAATGGGATAGGTGGTACACATTTATTATATATAAGAATGACAACATATGTATTGTTGGCATAGAAACCCGTCCAAGATTTACTCATCAGGAGTAAATCTTGTATAGTCCCAGTTTGGGACTGTTCTTGAACACCTAATCTCACTTAAGATGTAAGTATATAATGTGTATTTGGTTTTCAAGAAAATTCCAGCAGCATTTCTCCGTTTGTTCTCTAAGTACATCTGTACTTGGAGAACAATGGGGAAATGCTGCCGAAATTTTCTTGAAAACCCAATACACATTATACACTTACTAGTGAGATTAGGTGTTCAAGAATGGGATAGGTGGTACACATTTATTATATATTAGAATGAAAACACATGAATTTGTTGGCCTAAAGTTATAACCATGCAAAAACTCTAATATGTTAACCCTAGACCCTAATCTTGTTGTAATATATACTTGTTTTCTCTTTCATCATAGAATGGATAGATCATGGATGTCCATTCACAATCGCTGCACCCCAGAGTTTATATCTGGTCTTGACCAGTTTATTAGATTTATAGAGGAACATAGGAAACAACCTGGAGATAGGTTCTACCGTCCATGTAGGCATTGCGGTAACAACTTGAAAGTCAGCACAGGTGACAAAATCAAAAGTCATGTCATGTGCAACGGGATTATACAAGGCTATACAGAATGGCACTGGCATGGAGAGATTTCAAACCCGAAACCAGTGGATGTCGATAGCAGTGCTTGTGTGGAGAAGAAATTGCTTCCGATGACGTAGATGTGAATGAACCAGTTCCAGTAGACATCGTTGATGCAATGCTAGATAATTGTGGGGTAGAGCACACCAATCCACCTCCCATTTTTAGAAACAGTATGCATGATGCTTAGATATCATTATATACAGGTTGTACCAAGTTTACGAAGCTTAGCGCTGTGTTGAGATTGTATAAGCTGAAAGCTAACAATAGATGGAGCGACAAAAGCTTCACGTCATTGTTGACTTTGTTGACAGAAATGCTTCCTGAAGGAAACGAGCTGCCAATCTCAACTTACCAGGTAAATAAATTGTTGTGCCCAATGGAAATGGATGCCAAGAAGATACACGTATGCCCGAATGATTGTGTATTATTTCAAAAGGACTATATGGATTTGAAAGATTGTCCAAAATGTGATGCGTCACGGTATAAATTGATGACTTCGGGGGAGTCCAAAACTGGTTCTCCTGCCAAGGTGATGTGGTATCTACCTATAATATCATGGTTTCAACGCTTGTTTGCCAATCTAATAGATGCGAAGAATTTGAGGTGGCACACAGATGTTAAGAAAAATATTGATGGGATCCTACGACATGCTTCTGATTCCCCACAGTGTAAGAAGATTGATCTATTGTACCCTAAATTTGGTGAATAAGTCAGGAATCTAAGACTTGGGCTTTGTACAGATGGGATGAATCTGTACGGGACATTGAGCATCCAACATAGCACTTGGCCAGTCATGCTTGTTATATACAATCTTCCTCCCTGGATGTGTATGAAAAATAAGTATGTAATGTTGTCGTTGTTGATATCGGGCCCTAAACAACCTGGAAATGATATCGATGTTTATCTTGAACCTCTGATTGATGACTTAAAGAAACTCTGGGGTGAAGGTGTGATGACCTATGATGTTTCATGAAGAGAGACATTTCGTTTGCATGCTATGTTGTTTTGTACTATTAATGACTTTGCAGCATATGGAAATTTGTCTGGTCATAGTGTCAAAAGAGATAAAGTGTGTCCTATATGTGAAGAGAACACTGATTCAACAAGACTAAAACATGGCGGTAAGACTGTATATCTCGATCATTGAAGGTTTCTTACAAAATTCCATCTGTATCGTAGGAAGCACAAAGCATTCAATGGATTGAATGAGGAACGGAGTGCACCTAAACCTATACCAGAGGAGGTTGTTTATGAAAGAGTAAAAGACTTTGTCAATGAATTTGGTAAGAGATCACAATGTACTATGGCCACATAGAGTGACAAATCTTTAATCAAGAAGAAGTCAATATTTTGGTATCTTCCTTATTGGAGTTCTTTGACAGTCAGGCATTGTATCGATGTCATGCACGTTGAGAAAAATGTCTGTGATAGTGTCATTGGTACTTTGTTGAATATACCAGGTAAGACTAAAGATGGGATAATATCCACACTGGGCCTACGTGAAATAGGAATAAGGTCAGAATTAATAGAATTACGTGAAATGGGAAATCGGAGAACATACTTACCTCCCGCTTGTTACACATTGTCTAGAAAGGAGAAGAAAGATTTTTGTGAATGTTTGGTAAATGTTAAGGTGCCACAGGGTTACTCATCCAAGATCCATAAAATGGTATCAATGAAAGATCTGAGGTTAATAGGTCTTAAATCTCATGATTGTCACACTCTAATGCAACAAATATTGTCTGTGGCAATTCGATCTATATTGTCAAAGCATGTAAGGTTTGCAATCACCAGACTTTGTTTCTTTTTCAACAGTCTGTGCAACAAAGTTATTGACCCTGATACTCTCGATAATTTGCAAAGAGAAGTGGTTGTTACCCTATGTCAGCTTGAGATGTATTTTCCTCCGTCATTCTTTGATATCATGGTACATCTTGTTGTCCACTTGACTAGGGAAGTGAAAATGTTGGGACCAGTTTTCTTGCATTGGATGTATCCCTTTGAACGATACATGAGTGTTTTTAAAAGTAATGTTCGAAACCATTATCAGCCTGAAGGGAGTATTATTGAGGGTTATGTGGCGAGAGAGGTTATGGATTTTTGCAATGAGTTTCTCAGTGGTAATGACACTCTTGGTAATGACAAGAATATTGAGGAGCAATTTGGCAAAGGAATTTTGGGATCACGGGTGAAAGTAATCAGCCGTGAGTAGTTGGAACAAGGTCACTTGTATATTTTACACAACATGGACGAAGTGAGTGTTTATATCGAGGAACATACCAATTTGATCAAGAGACAATATCCTCGAGCCAATACAATGTGGCTTGCTAGAGAGCATAACAAGACATTTATTAAGTGGTTTGAAGATAAAGTCTTACATCAACTATCTCAAACACCAGATGATATTACTGAAACTATCAAATGCCTCGTCTTTAAACCAAAATTGAATGATATGTCTTATGAAGGGTATGACATTAATGGATTCACTATTACACAAAGCGCCAAGATGATAAGAGTTTCATCCAAAACAATGGGGTCACCCTTCAAGCATCGACTATGTTTTTTGCAAGTGTAAAGGATAAGAGTCCACGTGAAGCTAAAATGTCATATTACGGTGTCATTGAAGACATATGGGAGTTTGACTACATAGATTTCAGAATTCCGCTCTTCAAATGTAATTGGGTTGATAACACCAAAGGAATTATAGACGATGAATTGTGTTTCACTTTAGTGAACTTTGAAAAGATTGGCGAGAAGGGTGAACTATTCTGTAAAGAAGTGAAACCACTTCTCTACTAAAAATTTGAACAATAGAACCTCCAATCCAAACACACTCAAAAGGTGTGATGGAGTGGGTGTAAAATTTTCAAATCTTTATATAATGGTAATCAAAAGACCAATGTATAGCAGCGGAAGAAAATATTTAACTATTCAATTATAAAACAAAGGGTTACAAACTTAAACTTACATCACAAGGATCCATGTAGAGGAAATCTAAACCACCTCAAGATTGTCTCCAAGCTTCATCACCACAAACTAAGTCCAGGTCAACATGCCATGCATCCAAGTCTTCCACCTAGGGTTGGAAGCATACCCCAACAAAAGGAGAAATAAAAGGAAACATCAGCAAAGGCTGGTATGTGCATACTAAAAAGCAAATTGAGCAATATAAAGAAATAGGGACATCAAAGTAAAAGGCTTCCCATGCAAGAGATAAGTACCACCCAAATGGGTATCAAGAGAAAAGATCATCACAAAAAGGGATACTTGCCATAAAACAACATATAAAAGGATTGTGCCATAAATAAATCCACTACCATGGTGGTAAACAAAGCACAAGTAGGGCACACACCCCACAATCAATATCCTGCATGCATGTGAGATAAACATAACACTAGAACAATATAAAGACAATGGCGACCAACCCCCATAAAGCTGAAGCCTGATAGAGAATGGCACATAACCAAACTCCCAATATATATGAAATTGGGCCAACCCCCATAAAGCTGAAACCTGGGTATGGGGCACATAACCTCCATCCCAAAAGCATAAAGGGCACATAACCCCAAAACCAATGCAATTACACTACTCTAGTGCTACTGAATCACATTGCATGTATAATGTAGAGGCAAGTAGAAAAGTATAGTCAGAATTATCAAGGTTTCCATCACACAATGGACAACTCAAACATATAAGCAAATCCACTTCAAAGTGGGCATATATCAACAAGTAAGAATCCACATCACAGTGGGCATATAATATCAAAAGTCCAACATGCAACAAGGCATATGAAACAGAGTCAAGAGAATATCTGTGATCATAAGATCAATAACAAAAAGATAGTTCACAAGAACCAAAAGATAAGAGCAATGTGTATAGGCTATTGTCCATAGGACCAAGAGAATGATAAATATAGGCTATTGCTCAATATAGAAATAATATGGGATGCAAGCATACATTAAGAGAGAAGAATTGCTCAATATGAATAATCGTAGATGCAACATACCTCAACTTCAGAGTCAAACAGATCCAAAGACACTTCTAGGTCCAAGCCTAGGCTTCCAAAGCACCTATTAGCATATATATGGAATTAGGGTTAGATTTATATTGATTTCATAAACCCTAAAAATCACCTTTTTATTATGAGTGAATTAGGTTTCCAAAATGATTCCATATTTTAGATTATATTTTCCCGAGTTCAAAACATATTTTATATTTTTCTGACTTATAAATTATTAGTTATGAATTATACAAGTTATTATCTTATTTAATTAGATCCATTAAATCAACCCTTAAAAACATCAGATTCAGGTGATAAAACCAACACCATAAGAAAGCTTGCATTTTTCTGAATCCAACGAGTATTTATCCATATTTTTCTGACCAGTAAGTTAATTTCTACGAATTTTACAAAAGCAGCCAATCAGAAAATTAGCAAAAAGCTAAGTCAACGTTTCAGGCGAGAGAGGGGAGGGAGACTAGGCCATGGTCCTGTTAGCTTGGACCAATCAAGGGCCACCAGGTCAGCGATCCAATGGCCCGCTCTGACTCGACCAAGGCCAAGGAAAAAGAATACAAAACGATGAAAGTACCCCTGACGAGAAACAAAACATAAAGAAAACGAAGGGTATATAGGTAAGAAGGCATTGAATCATCTTCTTCGCTTCAAACGCCAGAAGCCAACGAGGGACTTGAACTCCGATTAGAAAAAAAAGCAACGAAAGAGGGAAAACTAAAATACCTCGAATCAGATGGAACCAAGGATAGGGATGTCCTCAGAGTACCGCCACGAACCTCAGTGGGTTAACAGAAGGTCGGTTGAGGGAGGTACAAGCGCTTACCTGTGATGCTACCCTACGGCCGACGGTAGGAACTGGCCTACATGTTGGGAAGCCCCGATTCACAGAACTCTGAAAAGGAGTCAGGCTCGACCTGTCGGTGAGGCGGCGATCGATTGGGCAAGAACTCGTGAGGTCCGATCGTCTGCGCTGTGAGGATTTAGCGAAGAAAAATGGAAACAGAGAGGAAACCGGGGAGTGTGTGACCCCTTCATTGACCGGCAACAAGGGAGCATGAAACCTGGGGAAAGTCAGGCTCGAACGACTCGTCAGCCAGTAAGGATTGCGAAGAAGCTGATATTTGTAGGGGAGGAGGCAAAGAGAAAGTGAATCACAAAAACAGAAGATCGGGAAACTATAGCTGAGAAAGCAGAAAGGAAAGCGAGGAGGAAGACGAAATCTGGTCCGTCAAAACCAAAATTAACGATTATAAATAACACGCGCATCAGATAAGTCTGTGACAACTATTTTATCCGATTAAAACTAAAGTGAGATGCATTATTTCCTTATTCTCTCTCACTTGATTTGGGGGTTCAAACATTAATCAAATTAAGTGGAATTTTGTACAGATGCCAATTAAGGCATGTAGATTCTGAATATAAAATTAGATTTGCCTTTTAAGAACTTTTAATGTGTCAAATAAATCAATTAATATATTCTCTTTCCTCCTTCATTAATGGCTTTATGATTATCCAAATTATATGAAACTTGACACACAAGTTATAATTAATGTGTTGGATACGAATTTGCCTTCAATTTCACATATTGGAGTTTTTTAAATATTTATTTAATATTTTGAAGGTTCTACATACTTTCTCTCTCCTGATTTTTACCTTTTAAGCAAACTTTCTCCATATTGGATAAAAATTCACCCAAAGGCTATATTTATTATGTAGATTACGAATATAAGATTATTTTCCTCTTTTGGAGTCATTTAATATTTTTATTTATTAATTACACCTTTTAGGCAATTTCTCACTCTTAATATTACCATATTATTTCAAGGTTGTCCAAATTAAATGAAAATTGACATGTAAGCTTATTTTGATGTGTAGATTACGAATTTGAAGTCTATTATTTATTTTGAGACTTTATTACATAGATTATGCCATTAGGCCCATTAGAGGCCCATTAACAACATTATGCATCCAATTAAGTTATTTATCATCTTATTATCACCAAATGAATTATATGACATATTAGATTACATTATTCACGTATATGATAATTCGGATCACTCTAACCTTAACTTGTTTGTCTAAGACCAAAAGGATCAAAGTTCTAGGGTAGGGTTCAAGATTCGGTATGTTACAACACTCCACCCCTTAAAAAGGATTTCGTCCTCGAAATCTATAGATCAAAACATCAACAACTAACTATTCTCCACCCCTTAAAGGGTTCAACCTAACAAGTCAAACTAAACAACTTTTTAGAGCTACCCACATCTCTTAGTTGTGAAATTTTTAGAGATTTATGTTTCTCATGTATCTAACTAAAAGCCACCATCTAGGGTTGAGATTTTAGGTCCTTGTGTCTCTAACCTATCAACCCTACATGATCATCCAAAAGTCATAGGATAGGTCAACTATACCATTATATCATTCCTATAAAACTAGGGTTAGATTCTACTCAACTAGAGTTCTCTTGATTGTGACTTAGTTCAAGAAAACATCGACAAACCAGAGAAAATTTTTGTACATATAGTAATATAATTGAAAATATATTTTCCTTCGAAGAATCATACGATATGAAATAATGGTGAGCTCAAAATCAAAGCGAAAACCAAGTCACAATATTTCCATATGAATACTTCCTCATAACCTATTCTTATCCTCAAACCAAACCTTATTGCATAAAAGATAATCATATATCAGATCTAGGGTCAACATCTCACTTAAAGGTAACTAACTAGGTCAAGGGTTCTAAAGGGAGACAAAATTGAAATAGTCAGATTCCGACTACCATGGGCTCTGATACCATGCTGTAAAGAAGTGAAACCACTTCTCTACTAAAAATTTGAACAATAGAACCTCCAATCCAAATACACTCAAAAGGTGTGATGGAGTGGGTGTAAAATTTTCAAATCTTTATATAATGGTAATCAAAAGACCAATGTATAGCAGCGGAAGAAAATATTTGACTATTCAATTATAAAACAAAGGGTTACAAACTTAAACTTACATCACAAGGATCCATGTAGAGGAAATCTAAACCACCTCAAGATTGTCTCCAAGCTTCATCACCACAAACTAAGTCCAGGTCAACATGCCATGCATCCAAGTCTTCCACCTAGGGTTGGAAGCATACCCCAGCAAAAGGAGAAACAAAAGGAAACATCAGCAAAGGCTGGTATGTGCATACTAAAAAGCAAATTGAGCAATATAAAGAAATAGGGACATCAAAGTAAAAGGCTTCCCATGCAAGAGATAAGTACCACCCAAATGGGTATCAAGAGAAAAGATCATAACAAAAAGGTATACTTGCCATAAAACAACATATAAAAGTATTGTGCCATAAATAAATCCACTACCATGGTGGTAAACAAAGCACAAGTAGGGCACACACCCCACAATCAATATCCTGCATGCATGTGAGATAAAAATAACACTAGAACAATATAAAGACAATGGCGGCCAACCCCCATAAAGCTGAAGCCTGATAGAGAATGGCACATAACCAAACTCCCAATATATATGAAATTGGGCCAACCCCCATAAAGCTGAAACCCGAGTATGGGGCACATAACCTCCATCCCAAAAACATAAAGGGCACATAACCCAAAAACCAATGCAATTACACTACTCTAGTTCTACTGAATCACATTGCATGTATAATGTAGAGGCAAGTAGAAAAGTATAGTCAGAATTATCAAGGTTTCCATCACACAATGGACAACTCAAACATATAAGCAAATCCACTTCAAAGTGGGCATATATCAACAAGTAAGAATCCACATCACAGTGGGCATATAATATCAAAAGTCCAACATGCAACAAGGCATATGAAACAGAATCAAGAGAATATCCATGATCATAAGATCAATAACAAATAGATAGTTCACAAGAACCAAAAGATAAGAGCAATGTGTATAGGCTATTGTCCATAGGACCAAGAGAATGATAAAGATAGGCTATTGCTCAATATAGAAATAATATGGGATGCAAGCATACATTAAGAGAGAAGAATTGCTCAATATGAATAATCGGAGATGCAACATACCTCAACTTCAGAGTCAAACAGATCCAAAGACACTTCTAGGTCCAAGCCTAGGCTTCCAAAGCACCTATTAGCATATATATGGAATTAGGGTTAGATTTATATTGATTTCATAAACCCTAAAAATCACCTTTTTATTATGAGTGAATTAGGTTTCCAAAATGATTCCATATTTTAGATTATATTTTCCTGAGTTCAAAACATATTTTATATTTTTCTGACTTATAAATTATTAGTTATGAATTATACAAGTTATTATCTTATTTAATTAGATCCATTAAATAAACCCTTTAAAACATCAGATTCAGGCGATAAAACCAACACCATAAGAAAGCTTGCATTTTTCTGAATCCAACTAGTATTTATCCATATTTTTCTGACGAGTAAGTTAATTTCTACGAATTTTACAAAGGCAGCCAATCAGAAAATTAGCAAAAAGCTAAGTCAACGTTTCAGGCGAGAGAGGGGAGGGAGACTAGGCCAGGGTCCTGTTAGCTTGGCCCAATCAAGGGCCACCAGGTCAGCGATCCAATGGCCCGCTCTGACTCGACCAAGGCCAAGGAAAAAGAATACAAAACGATGAAAGTACCCCTGGCGAGAAACAAAACATAAAGAAAATGAAGGGTATATAGGTAAGAAGGCATTGAATCATCTTCTTCGCTTCAAACGCCAGAAGCCAGCGAGGGACTTGAACTCCGATCAGAAAAAAAGCAACGAAAGAGGGAAAACTAAAATACCTCGAATCAGATGGAACCAAGGATAGGGATGTCCTCGGAGTACCGCCACGAACCTCAGTGGGTTAACAGAAGGTCGGTTGAGGGAGGTACAAGCGCTTACCTGTGATGCTACCCTACGGATGACGGTAGGAACTGGCCTACATGTTGGGAAGCCCTGATTCACAGAACTCTGAAAAGGAGTCAGGCTCGACCTGTCGGTGAGGCAGCGATCGATTGGGCAAGAACTCGTGAGGTCCGATCGTCTGCGCTGTGAGGATTTAGCGAAGAAAAATGGAAACAGAGAGGAAACCGGGGAGTGTGTGACCCCTTCATTGACCGGCAACAAGGGAGCATGAAACCTGGGGAAAGTCAGGCTCGAACGACTCGTCAGCCAGTAAGGATCGCGAAGAAGCCGATATTTGTAGGGGAGGAGGCAAAGAGAAAGTGAATCGCAAAAACAGAAGATCGGGAAACTATAGCTGAGAAAGCGGAAAGGAAAGCGAGGAGGAAGATGAAATCTGGTCCGTCAAAACCAAAATCAACGATTATAAATAACACGCGCATCAGATAAGTCTGTGACAACTATTTAATCCGATTAAAACTAAAGTGAGATGCATTATTTCCTTATTCTCTCTCACTTGATTTGGGGGTTCAAACATTAATCAAATTAAGTGGAATTTTGCACAGATACCAATTAAGGCATGTGGATTCCGAATATAAAATTAGATTTGCCTTTTAAGAACTTTTAATATGTCAAATAAATCAAATAATATATTCTCTTTCCTCCTTCATTAATGGCTTTATGATTATCCAAATTATATGAAACTTGACACACAAGTTATAATTAATGTGTTGGATACGAATTTGCCTTCAATTTCACATATTGGAGTTGTTTAAATATTTATTTAATATTTTGAAGGTTCTACATACTTTCTCTCTCCTGATTTTTACCTTTTAAGCAAACTTTCTCCATATTGGATAAAAATTCACCCAAAGGCTATATTTATTATGTAGATTACGAATATAAGATTATTTTCCTCTTTTGGAGTCATTTAATATTTTTATTTATTAATTACACCTTTAGGCAATTTCTCACTCTTAATATTACCATATTATTTCAAGGTGGTCCAAATTAAATGAAAATTGACATGTAAGCTTATTTTGATGTGTAGATTACGAATTTAAAGTCTATTATTTATTTTGAGACTTTTTTACATAGATTATGCCATTAGGCCCATTAGAGGCCCATTAACAACATTATGCATCCAATTAAGTTATTTATCATCTTATTATCACCAAATGAATTATATGACATATTAGATTACATTATTCACGTATTAGATAATTAGGATCACTCTAACCTTAACCTTGTTTGTCTAAGACCAAAAGGATCAAAGTTCTAGGGTAGGGTTCAAGATTCGGTATGTTACATATTCATATTGGCATCATAGGAGAAACAAGTATTTTATATTGATGATCCTGCAAATGATAAATGGTCGGTTGTTCTTCATGGTACTAGACAGTTCATCGAAGATCCTATAGATGAAGTAGAGTACTATGATAAGTATGATGAATCCAGTCCATTCTCAGTTGGGTTGCCAACACCAACAAATATTGAAGCTAATGATGACTTGTATGTGCGCGGAGATCACAATGAATGATTGTTAATTGATAAAAATTCGCAATATCAGAGGCATGTTTATATTTTCTATATGATTTATTTTTCTAAACGTGAACTTGACAATGTGAATTACTTTACAATGTGAATGTGAACTTTACAATGTGAATTTTACAATGTGAATTACTTTACAATGTGAACTTTACAATGTGAATTACTTTACAATGTGAATGTGAACTTTACAATGTGAGCTTTACAATCTGAATTACTTTACAATGTGAGCTTTACAATGTGAATGTGAACTTTCAGATGGTTGAGCATTCTCTTGATGACCGTGCTGATGATTACCGTGAGGGTGAGGACATCAATGCGCCGCCTCACAATGTAAGTTTTAAAAATATATCATATATTTATATCTACATGTCCATTTATAGTTATATCCTGTAAGTGTGTTTATTTTGTCAAATTTTAGGTTGATGATGCACATGTACCCTCTGAAGCACTTGAGGCACTTGATGAGCAGCACCAAAAAGTTGACAAGAGAAGGGGCATCACTATGATGAAGAAGTTAATAGCGCAAAGGGGCAATGGACCCAAACTTGTTGTGGTTTTGATAATGCAGGAAATGCAATTGGAGTGAATCGCAATTCATTTGTTTCATATCTTGGGTATGTTACTCGTAGCCATTGCGGTTGTAAGATAGATTCTTGGCATAAAGTAAGGGGAAGAAAGACGTAATATGGAAGGATTTATGCATGAATTATTATTAATTTGCAATTCGATTTTGTAGATTAATAATTTTTTGGATACTAGTTAATAGCAATTCTATTTTGCAGAGTATATTTGAATTGGATGAAAAGTTGCATCGTAAATGTGTGATGCAATGCTGTGGGAGAGTCCTAAGGAACTATAGGACAAATCTCACCTGAGAATACATAAAATAAGATGACAAGAGGAAGAAGACAGCCACTGAACAGTGGAACTTCCTGGACCAATAAGAATGGGACGCGTTTGTTGCTTCAAGACAAACTGATGAATTCAAGGTATTAGGCGTCACTCCCAATTTAATTAGTATACATTGTATTCACCTAATCAAGATTAACATTTAGTGTTACTAACCAAATCATTAATGTGCTTACTAACAAGGCCCTCAGTGAGGCGCAAAAAGCAAGGTGTGCACTGAATGTGCATGACCACACAATGGGTCCAAAGGAGTATGCAGGAATTCACCAAAGACCAGTGTTCAGAAAAGCGCTATTCGGTGTACAGGCGGACGGGGCACTGAATAGAGTATATGCAGTATGCGGGAGTACATGTGGGAGTATATGCGGTTTGGATTTTTTTAATAAATTAATATATCTATGTATATTTATATATCAGTCATATAGAAATATATATCACATTGAACAATTACATACAAGGACAACATAGAATGCTTAATTAGAAGAACGGAAGCAGAAATATCATATAAATATTTAATTAGAAACAACAAAAATATCATATAAATTTTATTTCTTCAAGTCCATGTATGTGTGTTTGGAAAAGCGGTGATTAAGCGGCCGCATGAGCGGGTAATCGGCCGCATAATCGGGCCTGGACCGATTATTGGTCTGCTTTGACATATGTGGTGCGGTCCCTTGTCCGAACTGCTTAAGCGGCCGCATATGCGGCCGCACGGACCGATTTCCTGAACACTGCCAAAAACTACAGGCTAAGTCTACTGCTCAGTCTGCTGCTACTCAGGAGTCCTCTACTATAGGTACCATACCTCTGCCTCGCCATGATGTCTGGATAGCTAGGAGGCAAAATAAGAAGGGAGAAATAAGGAAGCCCACAACTACTGAGGTGGTTGTAAAAATGGTAAAATACAACTCTTAGAGCAATCGTTCAAATATTGATTATTTATGGTGTTTACTTAATTACAAGTTTTTGTTTTGGTGATTAGCGGGAGCTGCACGAGTTTAGGAAACAAGGCAAGTTCATCCCTGGGGGCACAAGGGATGAATTGACAGTTGCTCTGTGTAACCCAGAGCATCATGGACGTGTTAGGGCTGCAAGCGCTGGTGTGGGCATCAAAGCATTCTTTGGTCCATCCCAGCGCAAACATGTCCCAAAAGCGGGACTTTCACAAGAAGAGGTAACATATTCTTTCTTTATAATGTTACTGTAAAAGAGAATTCAATAATCAGAAGCTAACGTTTCTTTTATCCATGTATAGGTAGATAAGATAGTTGATAGGAAACTCAAAGAAGCAATGAGCAAGTGGCAGGCATCTCTGACTGCCACTCTACAGACAATACATATGGCGTCCTATTCTACTCCTACTGTAGAGGTTGGGAGTATTCCTGTATACCCACCACCTAGCACATCCTCTGTAAGTATTTTTATGACATAGTAACTAGTCTTTTCAAGATGATATGTTTTCACGATGATATGTATATATTTATATAACATTCTTTACACAAATTTGTAGGGGTTGAAGCCATGTTTTCTAAAAAGTAAGGAATATGTCGTTGCGGAGGCGTCGACTTACCCATCCCTACCAGGGGAAATGTTTCATGGGTCTCCATTACCAGTTGGTTGGGTTTGTGTGAGCCCGCTACGTATATTCTAGGATTGGATGGATCTTCCATTGCCATATGCCCACCCAGATTGTGAAACGCTTGGTGAGGCAGAAGGCGGAGTGATATTGTGGCCAAAAGTGGATGTCCTTGTGACAACCTTGTTTTTCTATCTCCTTTACTATACTATTTATTTATCTACTAGTGGCTCACATCACTCAATATGAGTTCAATCACAATACTAGAGTGTGATGAAGACCCAATTTGATCACTTCGATGGCGAATTTGATGATATGGTGCTCTATTTTGAGAAATTTGACGAAGTAGCATGCTATATCATGTCACCTTATTACATCTAATATTGAACCTCATTACTTTGTTGTTTTGGATTCCTATTATATATCATGATGTAGAGTTTTCAATAAAGAATCCAGTGGCATAAAAATTGCATCAATCGGACTTTTAGAGCCCAAGTTATGAGTTAAAGAAGATGACCCAATTATACTTGTTTTAACATTTTTGCTTGACTTTTAGAACCTTATTGGGCCTAAACACAATCGATGCCCAATTTCTTGCCCCTTCTTCCCCTTCCGTTTAGGGGAAAATCGCAAGATCTGGGAAACATATCTGTCGCCTTTAGCCAAATCGGGCAACAAGGAAAGCTCTTAATTGTTTGGGATCTTAACCCTAATACTCTTGTTGTATTTATAAATCCCCTTCAACCCTGTGCCCTTCTTCTCTCTGCTAGGTCTGGCCGCCAAACTCCATCTCCCTTTCTCTTCTTCTTTTGACAGAAGCTTGTCCGCCACCCTTCCCTTTCTTTGGGGGCACTACCTTGGGCATCGCTGGTGGATGCCGACACAACCAGAGACCACATCGTGGTAGGAAGAGGGCAGGCGGCGACCTCTGCCCTTCTCCTTCTCATCTTCGAGCCCTGTGGCAGTTGGGAAACTGGTGGGTTAGAGCCTGACGGCACCGGAGTTCTTCCACACAGCTGGTCTCGCAACCCCCTTGCAGCACCACGAAAGGAACTAAGCACATCGATGGTCCCTTCCAATTCGAATCCCCTAGCCCTTGCTCTTTCGGCCTCACTGTTGGAGGTGCGCTGAAGGATAGGGAGGCGTCCCCTGTTCGGCCCCTGTTCTGGCGCTGAAACAGGGGAGTGTTCGTGCGCGGGTGGAAGACGAAGTCCCCGTGACTAGGCGTGGACCCGATCACCTGACCTCGTGGGCTCTTGTAGAAGCAGCTGGGTCGCATAAGGTTTTCTAGAGGCCCACATCCAAGCATCTATTCAGGTGATTATGTTTTGCTCTAGTCTCCATCTTTTGTCCTTGATTTTGTAAACCTCATTAACAAAGCTACGCTGCTCGGAAATACACAACATTATATATCAAACTGATCCTCTCGAAAAGGCCTACAACATGAGCTTATTTCCAGACCTTGAATCTTCTTCTAGTTTTCTTATATTGCTAAAGATGTAACCTTTGACTACTTTGAATATGCTTAATGCATGTTGTAGCTTGTTCATGAACTTTAATGCATGGTTATGATGAAGTTTGAATCTTTGATGTACTTATAGCCTCCTAAGAATCAAATCAGTATTTCTTTTGCTCTTGTGACCCTAATGAGGGCCCTAATTGTGAATGACCTCCATTGCACATTTGTGCCTACTTTGGACTATAATGTTGAACTTTGCCTAGATTGCTAATCTTGTTGCTAATGGACATCCACCTAATCTTGATATATGTTTCTTATGACCTTATATTGCTGATCTAGATCATCTTTTAAATATATACCTCTTGACTCGATGAATCATGATCTAGGGTGCCCGATTGTGAGTCTTTTGACCCTAGAATACATGTAAATGCCTTAAACCTTATTAGATTGTAGAAAGAGCATAGAACGTCATAATGATATGAAACTTGAACCACACCATCATGATGACCTCTAGATAAATACAATATCATATAATGAACTAATAACCAACCTTGGAACCCATCTTGGCCAAAACCATCAAATAAAGATAATCATGCTTAATGATGAGAATCTAATGTATATATGCAATCTTGTTCTTAATCAGGTTTGGCATGAGACTAGATGGTGAAGGATATGTTAGGTTATAAAATCTCTAAATCAGGTATGGGCCTTATCTAGTTATATGACTACCCCTTTCTTTCTTGAAAAGACATATATTGTATGCTTGTTTGTCTATTTTATCAAATATTGTCATGTAGTATTGTTATGTCATACTCGATGTTTGCTTCGTCGGTTTTATAACTTGAACACATATATATATATGAAACTCCATTATAATATTGTTGATAAAGGGCTCTTGGTTACGACCTTGAGGTCCCTCTCATATAAAAGGGTTAGCTAAGCTTGAGCACCCTTACGAACCCTTCCGACGGGAAGATGGTCAAAGGCCTTAAACATGTTTGATATTGATATTGTTGGTATAATGGAGTGAAATGACATAAAATATGGTTACGCATTTGTTAAACAATTAACTTGTTTATTCTTGTTCGTTTAGTCTTAAAATCTTTTCAAAATTATGCAAAGTTTATATATATATGTGTATCTTTTGGCCCCATACTCAACACCTCGTGTGTTGACCCATTTCTCGTATGTTGTTTTTAGGTTCAGAGATGGCTAGAAGGTTGATGGGCTTGGTGAGATATGCTAGGTGTACTTGTTGTAAGATCTAGATATAGTATACATGAGCAGACTTGTACAAAGTGACTCTTGAACATGTAAATCAAATTGTGTAATATAATGATGTTGCTTAATATATCTTGTTGAATGTTGAGACTATGTTGGTGCATTTATCTTGTTATCTGTTCATGTGTGCTAAGCTTTATGCTTCCGCATTTCGCCTTTGGTATATGTTTGGTTCATGGGACTGGGATTCCGGTTCCGTGACAGTCCTCTATACTGAAACTGTATGGTAAATTTACATTATGTTAAATTGTTAGTGTGTGTATATGATGTCAATTGATCTGAAATTATATATATATATATATATATATATATATATATATATATATATATATATATATATATATATATATATATATATACATGTTAAAAAGAAGACACCCAGAGCATCTAGGATTCCACCTCCACCTACATTACCAAATTGGGTTCCACAGGACCTACCTGTCCCCTTAGGTCCTAATTGTAGGGGTATGGAAATATGGTTAGGCAAACATGATATAAATTGCCCTATAACTATTTCTATATATGCGGATGTTGTAGGTCAATCATACGAAAGCAAACTATTTATAAAAGATATTTTGGAGTTGTTTTGATATGATTGGATGAATACATCTATGATAGAGATATGGATAAGGTGAGATCTTCTTTATACATCCATATACCTTGTGTAGGATCTAGTGATCTGGTTTCTTATTTTTTAATGCATATGTAATACATGTTTTGCAGCTACTTAGAAAGATATGTGCAGATTTTTCATTTGAACATGTAGGATTTTTTATTCCATCTTTATTTAGTCTAGTAGCTAAAGACCCTCCGTCAGTTCAATAATCCTATTGTAATGTTTTTACAAAATTGGTCAAAATAAGAAGACAGTGATAATAGCTCCATTTAATGTTGAGTAAGTTTACTTTGCTTATAATTTGGACTTAAGAAAATTACATTTTATTGTGGATTATGAGCTATTAATTTTTAACTTTTAAACTCTAGTGGTATGCATTGGGAGTTACTAGTTATTGTCCCCGAGATGTTCATTGTCTATTATCTTGATCCTAAGGGGACTAAATTGAATTCAAAACATGGACACAAAATGGAAATGGCATTATTCTGGTGAGAAATATTTCATTTTCATATTCGTTAACATATGTTATTACATTACTATTTGATTATGCAATGTACTACATTAACATGTAGGGGTTTAGATGAGTTCAAAAAGGCTGGAGGAAAGGTCTCCAGGAAAAAGAACTAGCAAATAATTTGGAAAAACGTGGAAGTAAGTTGCTGACTGCAATGTATATATTATTTATGTGAACAATGCTTAATTAGTTGTATTTTTTAATATTTTGTATGTTTCAATTTATAGTGTGCTACACAAGATAACAGATGGACATGTGCATAATATGTGATGCAATTTATGCACATGATTATCAAATATGTCGCAGTGGACATCGATACCATTATTGAGGTATTATATATAGTATCATTAGATAATATGAAACATATCAATCTTATTTATATATTATTAGTTATATATATACATCATTCTCTTTGCAGGTGTTTAAAACTGACCACATTACAGGAAAGGCCTTACCAGATGTACATACTCCCTATACGACAGAAGAATTAAATGATGTAAGAGAAGAATGGGCAACAACCATACAAGTAGTGGGGGTTTTAACATATAATTGGGATGTTGATAGCGAATAATGACTAAAGAATGATATTTTGTAAATGAATTTCTGAATTATAATGTGTGAATGTTTCTACATGTCTAAATGTTTCTACATGTGTCTGAATGTTTATACATGTGTGAATGCGAAAATGAATGAAACTCCTGGCTGCTATATGAATGTTTCTACATGTGTGAATGTGAAAATGAATGGAACTGCAAATTACTACATGAATGTTTCTACATGTGTGAAAATCGAATGGAACTACATGTTGCTAAATGTGTGAAAATTAATGCTGTTAATTTTGCAGGTTTGTGGCCTGTTATTTGTTGATATCAATGGATGTTGTAAAACCTACAATTCATAACTGAACTACAGGTTTCTCATCATGCGACCAGCCACAGTAGGCCTGCAGACTGATAAGAAAAAAACATGAAATAGGTGTCGGTTATTTTTTTTAAACCAACGACATATGATTACAACGTCAGATAAATATTTATAACTGACGCCTAATGCATGTGATGTGGCGTCTGTTGTCAATAATAAACCGCCGATGATGGTTCTGGCATCGGTTGCCCTACTAGTAACCGACGTCAATTTCCCCAATGAGGATAGACACCACGGTTGTGCTGGCCACCTCGGTCGTGGAAGCGGCCCAGACACCACGACTGTGCTGGCCAGCATGACCGTGGAAGCGGGCCAGACAACACGGTCATGCTGGCCAGCACGACCATGACAGCGATAGATATGGCGTCAGTTATCACGAATAAACTGATGCTGATAATGCCCCAGATGGCGCCCTTTCTGTGGTGCGAAGTTTTATGGCATCGGTTTCAAAGCTAATAACCGACGCCTATACCCCCTGCTGGCGCATTTTCGGTGGTGCATGAAGGGTTGTAGCGTCGGTTTGAGAACCGAGGCCTAACAGTTGGCCTTTTAGCAGCGCCCACATAGGTGTCACATTAAAACTGACACTAAATGCCTTAAATAACTGACACTAAAGACCGGTTATGTACTAGTGTATGTTTAGTTGCACTCAAAGTTCATATATGCAATATTAACATATCATATATCTTTAAGGTCTAATGAATTTTGTTTTAGTTGTTTTAGCTCTATTCACCCTTCCTCTAGAGCTGATTATAGAGCCAACAACATGGGCAACGAGGACACCCTTACTTGAATACTATTAAACTTTGACTTGTCAATAATATTAGGTAACTTCACACCCAGAAAGTGATAGGTCACTAAAGGTATTACATATATCCTTCTTTTCCTCCAAGTGTTTTTCATTTGCACATGATCTTAAGCATGAGGGGTTCTATGATGGCGGACTCTGGGATGGCCAAAACTTTTTTGTCTTCTTCCACATGTACTATTGGTAGATTGACTATTCATGGTTCCATAATATATGCATGTAGAGGGATCCCATGTGCTCCTTCCATATATGGATTATACCAGGAGGGTAGGAGGTGGATAAAATGAATGAAAACTAAGGAATGTTGCCCTAGCATTACCATATTGTGAATGATGAATGCATGTAGAAGTCTCACCTTTCTTTATAGCTTTAGTATTCTGTCATGTGACCTCGACCTCCCCCTACTTATTCTATTCCTTGGCCTTGACATCTAGGATTGGAACTGATGGTAAGGTCGAGGAACATATGTGTCTAGTGTAGATAAGGGTTCCACATGTTGTATGGAAAAGAATGTGCTAATAGGTAGGCATCGTGAGATCCTTGAATTGTTGCTCTTGGGAGTGCAAACCCTCTAGGTGATTGACAATGGATGTGCATGGGGGTATCAATTGGTTGCTCTGGGGAACCCCTTTTGTGAAACCTGTGTGGAATCTTTGGTGCCTTGGTAGGATCTTCAAGCTTCTCCCCCTCAATGGGTTTTCCCTGCTTAACGTTGTGAGCATATCTTTAGCACCTCATTTAGATTGTTGTTGACTTTTCTTGGACCAACATCTTGATTAATATCATGTAATACCAAGTGAAATATAGACTCTTGTTTTCTCCTGCGATGTCCTAAAATTTAGGTTAGAAAATTTCAAATACTCACTTTAATGTGGAACATATATAGATATTTGTGCCTCTAGATAAATCCCCCTTCACACATTTTATATAATGAAAACTAAAATGAATTTACTATTTTGTTTAAAATAAATAAAATGTATTTTATGGTCTTTCATTGTTCTCCTAAAAGCCTAAAAGGTAGATACCTACAAAAGAGCTTTAGGATGAGATCATCAGTAAATCATGTTTTCCCCCTAGCTTGGGCGGGGTGGAAGGTTTTATTATGATGTGATATGTACCTTTTTTTTAAAAGATATCTCCCTTTACATGTAGATGTCATATGGCTTTAATGTGATATGTACCTAGTACCCTAATGATGGGGTTAATTTTAGGGCTTGATGATAGTTATCAATACATGTGGAATGATGACCATCAGCCAGCTTAGGCCTAGTGATTATAGTTGGACAATTAATTGTTTTTCATTGTGAATGGAATAAGACTCCCTTTAGGAGACGGTCTAAGATAATTACTCAAAATAAGGGAGAGATTAGGGGTTAAGTTATTAATTGAGGTTAAGGTGGACTATTTAAGTCGACTAACTATAGTTAATCAACCACCTATCTTCCTAAGGTGTCATCGTTTGAAGGGGGATCTAGGTTTATTTAGAACCCTTGACTGCATCTTTTGTGCCATGAATCTTAACTAATTTGATAAGTTGTCTCTGGTGACATGTCCCCTCCTATATAAAAGGGTATAACAACAAGATGGAACTATTTCATCATCCTCGTGGATAGTAGAATTCAAAAGTTGGAGGTTTCTAGTTTTAGGACATAGTCTGAGAATGTGTAGATATGAGCGTGAAATCAATGTAATGGTCTAGTTTTAGGTCATATTCTGGACCATGGTTGATAGGCATGGGTTGGGCATGTGCTACTAGGTGCATCTAAATTGTATTAGAAGATCCATCTAGCTTGATACATGATGAATTGTTTAAAACAAGAGATTTGGTATACTTTTTTAGATGGAATCCAGCTATGAGATTGAGATCTTATCAATATTAGGGTAAAATCTTGAAGAATTGTCTTAAGGTTGAATCTAAGTTTTTGGTCCTTCAAGGAGATAAACTCCACTCACATGCAAGCAACTTGAGGCAGAAGGAAGATACAGATGTGATTTGCTTTTGAAAGCATATAAATGGTAGATGTGAAATTAGGTAGCCTTTTAGTGTAGAGTTGGGTATCAGAAAAATGTGTCTTTGGAAGGTTTTAAATATTTGGGTTGCCTTTCAGGAAGTTTATGATCAAAGGTGAAGAATGTTTGTGGTTTGGATTGAAATTCATGATGTGAGTGGTGGCTCATTATAAAAGACAATTGTCGAGCAACCTTTTTGAAAAAGATTGAATCAAAATATCATGGACCATTTCTCACAATCTTGAGTGCTAATTTTCATAGCCTTTCGGTACAAAGTAGTCCACACAAAAGATGAAAAGTCAAATACTCAAGAAAAAACAATGTGCATGGGTAAATTTTGACATCTTAAGAGGAGGGTGTGGGCCATGAAATTTTTGGTGACACGTCCAAGGGGTTTAGGACATCCTACAATGTAGGATAACTTGAGGGATTGCCAAGTGGCCCCATTAAGTGTGTCGAAAGCTTGCATTTCTCTTTGAATATGAAGTTCGACATTGTTCAACCATTAAGAACACCATACAACTTTAACAAAATTGTTGTGTTGAACAACTTTCTTTGAGAAGATTGTTAATCTTGTAATAAAATGTTTCACTTTCCACTTTGACAATAATGTTGATCTTTGAAATTTTAGTTGGTCTTGAAAATTTTGTTAACCTTTGGAAATATTGTTTATCTTTGAAAATATTGTTGAGAATTGAAAATATTGTTCATTTTTTAAGGATTGATTTTTTTAGAAGAGATTGTAGATCATAAACCATTTGCTTATCTTTGAAAGGATTGTTGAGATTTGGAAATATTGCTAACTTTTGAAGAGATTATTTAATCTTTGAAAAGTTGGTTGATCCTAAAGGATTTCTAATCATTGAGAAGTTTGTTGATTTTGAAAATGTTATTTACTTTTTAAGAGATTGTTTTGTTTTGAAAATATTGTTATGATTTGAAAAGATTAAGATTTCAACAAACATAAACAATCTATGTACAAGGATTATGATCTCAAAGCATACACCTAGTAAAAATATAAATAAGATGAATATAAAGAACCAACCATAGCAACCTGCAACACAAGCCATGCATTCAAGATGCATTTGTTAGAACATTAAACAATCCCCTTTTATCCCATGAGTTAGATTTGATTTACATCCTCACTCAAACTTGACTTGTATAGGAGGGGTTGTCCCTTACCTTCTCCATGGCATGATGGTACTCATGGGAGTGATTTAGTTTCATCACATATGGGTTTTGTTCCCAATAAACCTCATACTACGATGGCCATAATCATCATGAGTGTGAGGTGATGGTGTTTCCTCAAGTCTTTTTGATGTCCATCATTACCTTGTGTTAGTACCTTTATCAACACTCCAATGCCTCATCCACGAACCCAAAATGAAGTTTGGCACCAGTTTTGCAAATGCATGGATTTTTAAAGTGTGTGTAAGTGTGAGTGTAAGGTTTTACAACTTCTGAAGCAAGCCCAGAACATAAAAGAAAAGTATGAAAGTAAGCTAGAAACCCCCATGTAGACAAGCAACATTTATCCCTTTCCCCAAAAAAATCAATCACACTAAAAATCATGTAGTCAAAATAGGAAAGAATCTTGTTCAACATGGAAGAGTTCTCTCATCATCCTCCATTTTCATTCCTTTTCATTTTTTAAGAAAAAAAGAAAATTCATAAAAAGTAGAAAAAAGAAAATACAGGAAGCAGATGTCCCTAAAAAATAGAGCAAGAAAACAACAAACTCTTAAAAGAGAAATATAGTGAGTAATGGCTCAAAAAAACCCAATAGATTCCCAAGCGACATAATCAACCAAAGATAGAGAATCAATCTGAGGGCCTAGGTTTTAGCAAAACATTGGGTTCCATAAAGGGAAAAGGGTTCATGGAACTAGCTTTTGTCAACCTAGTCATGATAACAAAAAAAATAAAAAAATAAACAAACAAACATGAAACAATAAGAAATAACAAGAGAAAAAAAATAGGGGAAATCAACATATAATGTCTAGTCTCCCCAGTGGGGTCGCTAGACTATTTTATCTACCTGAGAAAAAAAATTCCAAGGAAGATATGTTGATGATCCCTTAAAACTAAATAAAATGATAAAATGATAAAGATCGAGGTATCTACCATTTTTTGTTTGAAAAATAAGGAAAGCATACTAATGCATTTAAATTCATAGAAAAACACAAGAAAATCTAGATTTGACTTAGCCTAAGGGAATATAAGGAAGAACATTTGAAAGTGTGACTAAAGACTGAATTCAATAATGTTGTTGTGAGTTGCAAAGGTGTTACCACCCCCCACCTTTTATTATATCTTAGTATTGGACCCTATCTTAATGATATTGAGTTAAGTGGTTATAAGTTCAATTTAACAAAAAGATTAAAAAAATTGCTTATTTTGTTTGCAGATTGTTGGGTCTGGAGACATTTTGGCTTTCCCATTCTTTCGCTAAAGATCCTAACTTTTAGGTGTGGGGTCCTAATCACCTCATAATATCTCACAATAAATATCCATGTGTATCGGTTAGGGCCAATGTCTAGAAAAAGAGGAGATGATGGAGAAAAGTATTCAATTAGGAGCAAGATGTAATTATATATGAGGCACCAAATCAAGTAGAATATGAGTCACATCAAAGAAGATCTGAATAATAACAAAGTTCAAGTAGATAGTTATAAGAACCTACAGACTAATCAGAGTAGTTATTATAATCAGATATGAACATATGAAAGAAGTTATTAACATATAATTTATAAGAAGTTGAAATTACAATTGTTGTAAATTAACAACATAAATAAAGAATCATGCTAGAGTAAGGATCCTCTACTCACTTGAATAATCTAAAGTAAAGGAGGAACATATGTCACCCTCTATCTTCAGGAGAGTCGCAAGGCGCTCGAAATATGGTGGCTACAAGGTCTAATTATAAGATAAAATTAGGTCTAGAGGGTTATTGGTGGAACATTCTGAAATAGGTGATAAATCGCTACCATACACCAAGTAGACACATGGGGGAATCATTTGGTTCTGCCACATGGAATCTACCAATGGTTGGGATCTAATGGGTGTCCCAAACTGAGAAAAATAAATCATTTTTTCTAAATTTCTAATTATTTTAGTAATCTTCTGAACGTACTTCTATGAATTTAGTTGGGAGGGCCGGATAGAATCATATATAGGATAACACTCGATAAAAAAATAAGAAAATTAAAAGGATGATTCTAGAGAATTTTCTTCCTTATTATCCAAAAAGATGAATATTTTCATGGAGATAAATGTAATTGAATATCCATAGGATTTAAAAATGAGTCTTTTATTTAGAAATATACAACTGGGTTATGAAAAAATGTATAAAAAGCAAAATCAAATGTCAATTTACAATTGAGTGCGGAGAAGAAAAAAAAACCTTTTGTATTAAAAACCCTAAAACTTTGGAAAGTTGATGAAACAAATGGATGAAACATATGAAAATTGTATGGAATAAATGGAAAAAACTCCATTATTGTCTATAGAGATGATTTTGTCTGATCATTGAATGAATGACAAAAAAATGTTGTGTCAACAAAATGAGTTCCAAATCTTTCTAGCTTCAGAACATCTATCCACTACTCTAGTTCTTTCTGTATTTTTGTGTGGTTCTCTCAATGATTCATGTCCTTGTTAGGGAAAGGGGGAGGTGGAATTGGGTTAGATGAAAGTCACAAGATTGAGACTCCCTAAGGTATGTTCTATGGGATCATGAGTCTATAATTGTGAAATGTCTTTGGAAGTACCTAATTTTGAAATATTATTATCTCTTTGTGTGTGATTAGAGGAGTGAGTGGATTAGGTCAATCGAGAAGGCCTGGTGAATTTACCAAACCAGAGCTAGAATCTTAACCCAAAAATGGTAAATGTGGTGATTTGCCTATATAATATAGAACTTTCTAGAATGCAAAGGTCATACTCTAGATAGGATGCAATGAAGCATGAGATCCTACTAGGTGTAGGTTCTTCAATCAAAATTAGCTACATGTCAGGTTTGGAAATGAAAGAGAAAATGGTGAGGAGCCTCCTCGATATGGGTCTTTAGATGAAATATGATTGGAATGCAAGAATGTTTTACTACTACGAGTAGGGTGTATACACTACTACTAAAGAAATAAGACATTGCCTACTCAAGGTGAGACTTTCATGTAGAAAAGAAACATGAGGATCACTTATTTTGTAGAGGGATTATGATAAGTACAAATGCAAGGTTTGACTAATTCTAAAATACAATTATTGCCACTTGGGATAAGGATTTATTCATGGTCATAGAAAATTAAAGATCATGATCTAGGACCCAACCAAAGTTACCTACCTGATGTGGTTACATTTAGAAACTGAGGTGACTATATGAAATAAGCTAGATCATGAAGTGCAAGTGGTCTAGTTTAAGATATTGGTCTAGGACCCAAAAATAATTTCATTGAAATGGTCAAGTTTAAGATCATAGTCTAAGACTATGAAATACTTATCACTGAAGATCATCTAGCTTAAGGACATAGACTAGGAATGGGAATGATTTTGATGCCTACCTACAACAAGGATGCACATGTCGAATGATTGAAGGTCAGATAGGACCATGAAATGTATACTTTAGTTGAGATTGAATTTGAAATTGAGTAAGGTGGACCTCATTCCAAGATTTTGGATTGAGATATATGATTGAGCAACAAGGTCAATCACAAATTCTGTCTTCCTTATAGTAGTGTTCCTTTGACTTCTAGGAAAGTTTTTTTATCCCCATATCATCGCTTCAATGTTTTTTTTTGCATTTTTGTGTTTATATAAGAAAAATTGTTTGAAATGGGAGTATAAGGGGATGTCAAGCATCCTTGTCATTCCCAACTTTTGAGTGGTAGAAATGACTAGAAGGAGACAGATGTCCCTCATTAAGATCACATCATGGAGGATGAAGAAATTTATGATGACGTTCTAGGAGCTATGGCCTATCTTTGATGAGTTATGATTCTTAATTATTTGATTATATTTACATAGACTAAGAAATGCTGACATGTGTTTGGTGTGGGAAGTCATCATGGGTACAATTAATATTCATATAGAGATTGCCTACTGAGGACTTTGTGATGTGAATGAATCCATTGTGGATGAATCTTCATTATCATGCATGTCGAGAAAATGATGAGAAATAACTTCTAATCCTTTGGTCCTTATTGTTTTCATTATTTTTCAATTCCCGATCAAATGTATGGTTTCTTTAGTTGGAAATTTGTGAGGCTTTCCTTTGTATTTTTTATTCTATTTTAGGGACTCGTAGTCTTGAATTTTCTTTTGAGGCAGTGTTGGAATGAATTTTTATGTTCGCATACCAAATTGGTATCATATGAGCTGGGTTTTCTAGAAAAAAAACCACCTTGAATGATGTTAGTATGTGGGATTATGTCCAGGATCTATGTTGTCCCTTTAATTTAGATTTTTTGTTCAAAAACCAATACTTTACATATCACATTTTCAGAGTTAGACATCACCTCTAGCAATTTGACTAGGAATTTTGTGTTGGTCTTTAGCGGTATTCCAATTGATAGCTTTATAGATAGATAATCTTGGCAATGAGAGTGCTTAATGACTTTTTGGGTGTTGACCCATATGAGGGAGGTATGGCATCAATATGAGGTCAAATACACTTGATTGCACTAATTTTCTTGAGAAAGGGTGAAGTGAGGGGTGTGCATGATTCTCACTTAGCAACTTTGTGTGTCATGGTGTTTCTTCTCCTTTTGGTCACTAACTGTCTTTTGAGAAATAGTGTCATGATTAGAGGAAAGTTTATTTGGTTTCTCTTTTATGATTTATCAAGAGTTGTTTCCTTATTTTGACTGGGATAGAGTAGTGTATGCCCACTTATTGACTTTTATGAGGAGGTTCCTATTTGATGAATTTTTTGAGGGGATTTGTTGGAGCTATAAATAGCAAAGTAGATTATGTTGTCCAGTTAGAGGCATAGGTCTTTTAAGTTAAGTTTCATCTATTTTTAATGTTTTGGGGCTGAATTCATTGATCTTTGTTGGTATGTATGCCCTGAGAGCCAATCATGGGATGATTGATGGGATGCATTAAGATTGATTTGATAAAGATCAAAGGCAAGCTTCCAATTCTTTCTGGTTCAGTCATAAGAGATAATGATGGAATATATTGAATGTCTAGAGAATGACAATACTCAATGACGTATGCTTTCAGGTTAAGGACTTGAACGATGAGATCATACAGATGCTAAGAGTTTATATATTCTTATTATGTCCCTAGTCGGATGTCATTGTGGAAGGTAGATAGACAACAATGACGCACAAGACTATATTGTGGTGTTGGTTGATGACATAATTTCGTTAGTCATGATATGGAGATATCAAACCAAACACATAGGTACTTGTTAGAGAACAAGTGTACCGGACAGACCCACTGTGAGTTTGACACATGGAACCATGACATGGTAGTCACAGCCAGTTCTCACAGTGATGGTGGCGAGTGTGATTCTTTGACATGAAATCACTACACTCAACACATGTCGTTGGGTACACTTTAACATCATGAAACGCAGTCCTGAAACATGGGTTGTTATAAAGGTGATGATTGGGTGGCTTTGACGCATGGAGCTTTTGAGGGGTGAGTGATAGATATGGGATTTGTCCCTCCTGAGGGAGTTTGATATCCATGGCTACTTGATGAGTAGGATTGAGATAGGCATGCACAAACATGTGTGAATTAGTATGTGATATTGATGTCATACATATCTCCTCCAGTCTACTCTGAGATCAAGTGAATGAACATTGACAGGATGACTGTTCCATGCCTTGAGTTCATTCGGGATATCAGTGACAAAGGAATGATACATTCGCTGTAACGCCATTCACGGATTTTAGGATTGAAAGTTTTTCTCCAACTTTCTATTTCACTTGGGTAGCACTAATGTGCGACTAGGCACCGCTCTTTGCTTGTGAAGTCATAAGTGTTATGGAATTTCACTGCCAATGTGAAATGGGTCTGCAGGGTCACACAGATAGTATTTAACCTAGAAAAGGAGTTTATTCACAAACGATGTTTAGATTGATTAATAAAGGAGTTTAGTAGTTCAATTAAACACTCAATAAATTGATAGCTCAGTATCAATATGTTCAAGGTGTTGGACCAATTGATTAGAGCATCAGATTGTTTGAAACTACAATTGACTGATTCTGCGCAGTCTGCACTCCCAACCGATCGGCTCATGTGATGAACCGATCGGTTCAACTTGGTGAACTGATCGAATCATGAGATAAACCGATCGGCTCAAGATAGGCTGAACTGACCGGTTCAAGGGTTGAACCGGTCAGCTCAACTGGTCCAAATGAGCAAGTTGGGAAAGTCAGGTTGACAAGAAATTTCCTTTCGTTTCACTTGTCCAATTTGATTGGAACAAGGATTGGTATTTAGATCAATTCAAAATAAAAGAGGAAAAGTCAATCGGGAACAGATCAGGACTACGAACTGATTGGCTCATGCTTGAACCGGTCAGCTCAGGTGTCCCAACTGATCGGTTCAGGTGTGAACCGATCGGCTCAGGTCCCCAATCGACTGTTTCATGCTTGAAACGATCAGTTCAGATGACACAGTTGGTTGTTTTGTGGAAAATCTCAAACCCTTCTACTCCTGCTTTATTCCCGCATTTCCCGAGGTAGAGAACCATGTCCCATGACCCTCCTATATATAGGGGTATTGGGGGCTTCTCAAAGTACAACTCAAAACAACAATTTCTCTCCAAAGTTTTTGTTCTCTCTAGTTGTGGTAACCGAGACAGCCTGAGCAAGTGTTACCTGATAAGGGAGGCACAACAAGGGAAAGACAACTGCAGAAAGGCAACTGATTGTAGGAGAGTGTGTCAGTGACTAGTACGCTGACAGGAGGGTGCTGCTCCTTCTGATTCCTTTTGGTACAAGGAGATCAGAGTTCCAGGTGGTCTGTGTAGACTACTTCAGAGGCGAGAGACTTCTGCCGCTCGGAGGACAGCTATCAATCCCGACAGTCCCGGTGAAACCAGGAGCTACACAGACACCGTCCAGGACCGGATCTGAAGACCACACAAGTTGTAAGGTAACGTCATCGAGCAAGCCTCGGGATAAGGTACACCTCTACAAACCATCATTCCTACTGTATAGACGTTGACGTGATTCCTTTATTCTGGGTTCGGGGAGAAGAATATTTTTGTTTCCACTGCATTCTCTATCTCCCCTAAAACCCAACAGTGGTATCAGAGCCACGTCAACTGCTCTATACTTTAGGATTATCGATATGATCGATTTTGGTTTGTAGCCTTTATTTATTGCATACTTTGCGAATAAAATTAGCTTTATGCATGTCCAATCCTAAATCCACAAATCCCAATATACATATATGATATGTAATATAAATTCACTCGATACACATCGCCCTTAAACAAGTTTTGTGGTGGATATATAGTGTGGTTATGGCCAATAAACCATATGTATGTGTGCTTGGTTGAATTTGGTTGCTTGCATCTCGGTCTGTGCACCGATTCCCTACCTCCTTATTCCTGATGTAACTCGAGATAACTTGAGATTTCTTTCCTACCTTTGCTCCCCTCCGAATGTAACTTGGGGTTTCCCTTTTCCAGTGTAAAATAGGATAGATCTTTTATTTCCTATTATGTCAAAGAACAAAGGACAATCTGATGACAACTGAGACGATCGATTCAAGGCATGAACCGATCGGTTGGTGATCCAAACGATCAAATCGAGGAGCGAGACGAGCGGGTGGTGACCTAAGGAGATGCACGACGACCAGTGAACTGATCGGTTGGAGGCGCCAGTCGATCAGCTGGTGGTACCCAACCGACCGGCCTGATGGCGAGATGATCAATCATGGAGATGAGTTGATCAAACCCAGAATGGCAAAGAAAAGAGTTCATCTTGTACAGGTTGCATGTGATGTGGACCTAGATGATCGTGATTCCTCTTGGCTCGAGGAAGCACATTAGGATGGCCATAATCATCACTTTTATCTTTTCACATGTTTTCTATGGGATATAGCGTGTATATGATACGTACTATATATTGTGGTGATTGGATATGTATATGTACCTATAAAACCAGATCCCTCATCTAAATATTAAGTCTTATACACCTTCCATTAGAGGCACACATGAAAAACTTGATCGACCAAGCGTAGGTTACACCCAAGCATGGTGCGTCATCTATCTTGCGGAAGTGTGAAGGGTGAACATGTAGGTTCTGCCAAAGCAGGGTGTATGTTTACCGTGTCGACTTTTGGGTTAGACTTAACTGGTAATTCGTAGAGCGTCTAAGCCCAGAGGCACGGAATGTTCATGGCAATGTGTTGCACATGTTCATTCATCAAGAGTTGCATATAATGCAATTGGCATGATGGCTTACCTAAATATTCAACATTGTGGGCGATCAACCAAAGCTGACTCATGACTTGATGAAATACGAATCTTGACCCACTAGAAGATTGTACGCTGCAATCTTATGAATTGATGGTGAGAGCTATCAATTTGAACAAAATAGTGGGAGCGATAATTAATTAAAGTCCTAATTATATCGTCAACCTTTCATATCAATCAAATAAGTCAAAACTGAGTTTTAGACTAAATTACATATATTTCCTTTTGTAAAATAAATAGTTAATCAACAATAATCACTTTATTTGTGATCGGTCCTTAAGACCAACAAACTAATGGGAATAATTTCCATGTCTGATTAGGACATTGAGAAGTGTTCTCAATCAAAGAGCAAAATCTCTAAGTCTTAGTTATATCAGAACCAGATGAACTCTATCCCACCACACCAATGGCTGAAAGTATGCTTATGGAAGCATACCGAGGATGATATTGATGTGGAGTCCTTGATGTTGTGTTCTTTGAACTATGAGTTGCAGAGACAACATGAGACATATGATGTATCCAAGACACTATCCTAGTATGTCATAATAGAAGGAGATCCAGTAAGGTATTCACACACTCAATGTGATTGGGTATGTGGAAAAACCTGACTAAGAAGGATTCCCTCTGAGCCAAGAGTTGGCTATTGGTATGATACTGTAAATCTTGCAAGAATCATACAGTTCATGATGAACTATGAAATGAACAACTTTGACAAGCGTTGACAAAGTTGTTGGACATGTTGAGGATAGTAGAGGCAAAAGATGAAGAAGGACAAGCCTAAGTATGTGATGTTGATCCACAAAAAAAAGGCAAGTCCAAGGGCAAGGGCAAGGGAAAAGCTAAGAAGGGTTCTGATGCTAGCCAGTAGCCCAAGTTGTCTTCAGCCTCAAGGCACATGGGAGGGTGAATGCGGGAAATGCCCTCTATATCTGTAAGAACAAAAGAAGACAAAGAGGGGATAGAGATCTCCACCGTAGGTATCATGAAATAAACACTTCTTTATCTGAGGTATATGATACCAAGATATGGATTTGTTATATATGATATACAAGATCCACAAATAAGTGATGGCCTTTGTGAAAGGACCAAGAAAGAAGTACTCATCATTGGATCAAGTGTTGCTGCCATAGATAGGAGTATCTTTTACTTTATTTCAGCCTAAAGGACACGAAATAGAGTTGAGAACTTCTATTTCAATTTGCAAATAGAAACACTTTATTGTTGCATCTTGTAGTGACAAGATGGCTATCAATATGGTTGATGTTTCAAAGATATGATCTTTATGACAATGCCTTAATTATCTTGTGGTACTTGGTATGCATAATATAAAATGATACCTAAAAGTTATTGATAACTCAAACAATCAAATTAGCATAAATCATGAGAAATTCATTTCTAGTTTCCATATGATGGATAAGCTAGACTCTTTTGGTTAGAGAACCAGTAAGAGACATGAATCTCTTGGACATGATTGATCAATCTTCACTAAAGGTAATGGAAGAATGATTATCCTATTAGGTATAATACATGTGATGTATTTACATACCTATTAGAGTTAATGCTAGTACTTCAAATGGTGTTTAGATAAATACCAATATGAATATCTTGAAGTGTTCAAGAATGTCATAGATGAGGTACGAATTTGGTAAAGTGTTAATTCTTGATGAGATCAATGAATGAAATACTTGGACCAACTGATTGAGACCCTTATGAGTGATTATGATAGTGTATCATAGTGAACTCAAGATTAAGGCATGGTGATGTCAAATCAAAAGGAGTCATACTCTAAGGAGTTAGAGGATGATTATCAAATAACGTAAGTTCTTCTTAAATAAAGAATACCCCACACTAACAAAGGACATTAAGAATCACAAGGATTTTTGTGAGTTCTTATATCCTTGACAGATATACCTCAATTATCTATGTGATGAGTTGGTCATGTGATGGATCAACTATCTAGATGAATATGAGAAATCAGATTTTGAGTTATGGTTTATGACCATTACATCCTAAATGACTTCCATGTGAACCATAAGGTATGACCTTGATGGTAGTACCCATTGGGATGAAATCCATAAGTGTGAATGAGTCTTAAGTGTTAAGACACATGGATAAGATTTTGAGAAGGATGATGCTTGTTGATTGCAACTTAATGGCTAAGCGATTTGGCATACGGATACTAAAACCACATTCCAATAAGGAATAAAATGAGGATGTGTACGTGACACAACCTATAAGGTTTATGAATCCATTAATGCAAATGAAGTCTATAAGTTAAAATGGACTAATCAATGTGATTGATTAAGTACAAGCAACTCAGAGTTGGATCTTTACTTTGATGATATAGTCAAAGGGTTTGACTGATATGTTAAACATAAAGAAGGGATCTGTGATTTAGTGGGAGCATATTCACATTCCACATGATGATGTGAAATGGAAATGTTCAAGAATGGGAATCCAAAGTGGAAATTATATTTAGGGAAGATAGAGACATTTCCTATGTGATAGGAATAGAAATCTATAGAGATAGTTCTTGAAAACCTCTTGACCTGAAAAGAGAAAGCATACATTGGTAATCTATACTGAATGGTTTAGTGTGCATAGATTCAGTGAGAGAAAACTTATCCATGTTACATGGAGTTAGTACCCCAAGGCCAAGTATCCAATTCTTATGAAGAATGGGAACTCTAAGAATATATATGGATCTATCATATATGTAATCATCCCATCATCTTGCATGTATGGACATGTCAAGAACGAAATGCATTTATCATCTTGTATGTAGTGCATGACAATATGATATACTCATCCTGATAACTTGTATGTGGGACATGATGAGTGGATGTCTGTCTAGTTCCAGTAAGGGTTACTGGAATACCATGAGAACTTGATAAGTACTTGAGAAGTACTAGTTATATGGAAATAAGGAAGGGTTCACTGTAAAGAGTTACACTGATGCGACCTTCCGAAAAGGATAGAAAATTAATCGTAAAATATATATATATAGGATATATATATAAGTGAATGTTTGTTGATAAATGGAAACATTCCAATAAAGCTATTTTAAAAGGAAATGTCGAGTATCTGTGTGTTAAAGAACAACAGTGGATACTATATGAATCTAGGAGTTCATAGAGATGAGCTTATAGTTAATCCGGTCATTGATGACAAGTTAGGAGCGCTTGGTCATGCAATGTGGCTAAAGGTTAGAAAAGGAATACTAGATTGCATATTATGGCAACTCCATCTCATACATATGACGTACAGTGAAGAGATGAGAGACATGTAGTTAATACCGACTTTGGCAAGGTGTTTCCATAACTCACTATGTTAGCACTAGAGTACAGTAACATTAACATGTGGGACATGTTTGAAGATCGCTAAGAATATGATTCAAGGGTGATTGGCTCGCAGTGCAAGTGGGAGTCTGTTGGTATGTATGCCCTGAGAGCCAATCATGGGATGATTGGTGGGATGCATTAAGATTGATTTGAAAAGATCAAAGGCAAGCTTCTAATTCTTTCTGGTTCAGTCATAAGCGATAATGATAGAACAGATTGAATGTCTAGAGAATGACAGTACTCAATGATGTATGCTTTCAGGTTAAGGACCTGAATGATGAGATCATACAAATGCTAAGAGTTTGTACATTCTTATTATGTCCCTAGTCAGATGTCATTGTGGAAGATAGATAGACAACAATGACACACAAGACTAGATTGTGGTGTTGGTTGATGACAGAATCTCGTTAGTCATGATATGGAGATATCAAACCAAACATATAGGTACTTGTTAGAGAACAAGTGTAACGGACAGACCCACTGTGAGTTTGACACATGGAACCATGACATGGTAGTCACAGTCAGTTCTCACAGTGGTGGTGGTGAGTGTGATTCTTTGACCTAAAATCACTACACTCAACACATGTCGTTGGGTACACTTTGACATCACAGTCTTGAAACATGGGTTGTTATAAAGGTGATGATTGGGTGGCTTTGACACATGGGGCTTTTGAGGGGTGAGTGATAAGTATGGGATTTTCCCCTCCTGAGGGAGTTTGATATCCATGGCCACTTGATGAGTAGGATTGAGATAGGTGTGTGCACACATGTGTGAATCAGTATGTGATATTGATGTCATACATATCTCCTCCACTCTACTCTGAGATCAAGAAAGTGAATGAACATGGACAGGATGACTATTCCATGCCTTGAGTTCATTCGGGATATCAGTTACAAAGGAATTATACATTCGTTGTAACACCATTCACAGATTATAGGATTGAAAGTTGTTCTCCAACTTTCTATTTCACTTGGGTAGCACTGATGTGCGACTAGGCACCTCTCTTTTCTTGTGAAGTCATAAGTGTTATGGACTTTCATTGCCAACATGAAATGGGCCTGCAGGGTCACACACATAGGATTTAACTTGGAAGAGGAGTTTATCCACAAATGATGTTTAGATTGATTACTAAAGTAGTTTAGTAGTTCAATTAAACACTCAAAAAATTGATATATCAGTATCATAGTGTTCAAGGTGTTAGACTGGTTGATTAGAGTATCAGATTGATTGAAACTACAATTGACTGATTCTGCACAGTCTGCACTGCCAACCGATCAACTCATGTGATGAACCAATCGACTCAACTTGGTGAACTGATCGACTCATGAGATGAACTGATCGGCTCAAGACAGACCGGTTCAAGGGTTGAACCTATCGACTCAACTGGTCCAAACGAGCAAGTTGGGAAAGTCAGGTCGGCAAGAAATTCCCTTTCATTTCACTTGTCCAATTTGATTGGAACAAGGATTGGTATTTGGATCAATTCAAAACAAAAGAGGAAAGGTCAATTAGGAACTGATCAAGACTATGAACCGATCGACCCATGCTTGAACCGATTGGCTCAGGTGTCCCAATCGATCGGTTTAGGTGTGAACCGATCAGCTCAGGTCCCCAACCAAACATTTCATGCTTGAAACGGTCGGTTCAGATGACACAATTGGTTGTTTTGTGGAAAATCTGGAACCCTTCTACTCCTACTTTAGTCATGCATTTCCCGAGGTAGAGAACCATGTCCCATGACCCTCCTATATATAGGGATATTGGGGGCTTCTCCAAGTACAACTCAGAACACGAGTTGCTCTGCAAAGTTGTCGTTCTCTCTGGTTGTGGTAACCGAGAGAGCCCGAGCAAGTGCTACCCGATAAGGGAGGCACAACAAGGGAAAGACAACTGCAGAAAGGCAACTGGTTGCAGGAGAGTGTGTCAATGACTAGTACACAGATTGGAGGGTGTGACTCCTTCTGATTCCTTGTGGGACAAGGAGATCGGTGTTCCAGGTGGTCCGTGTGGACTAATTCAGAGGCGGGAGACTTCAGTCACTCAGAGGACAATTGTCAATCCTGATAGTCCTGGTGAGACCAGGAGCTGCACATACACCATCTAAGACCGGAGGTGAAGACCTCTCAAGTCGCGAGGTAACGTCGTTGAGCAAGCCTCGGGACAAGGTACACCTCTACAAACCATCCTTCCTACTGTATAGACGTTGACGTGATTCCTTTATTCTGGGTTCGAGGAGAAGAAATTTTTTGTTTCCGCTGCCTTCTCTGTCTCCCCTAAAACCCAACAATCTTAACCTTGTAGTTTTGGGAAATGAGCAATTTTGGCTCAGAAGATCTCGTATGAGTTTTACAAAGGGTTGTCTATATTGTCAGTTTCCCACTTAATGCTACTAGTCTGGGGAATAATAGTAGGTTATCTTACCAGCAAGGGAGATAATGTATAGAAATAATGTCAGTTGGAGAGGTAATCATATCACTTCTCTATATTAGAAGCTACATATATGTGTGCTTTAGCTATTTCATTTTCTTTATTTTCTATGTCATATTTAGGATCTTCTCTGGATTTCAACTTAATTGGTTGGTGAGTACATCCTATGTTACCTATTTCTTCTCTCTAGACTTGGATGTTTGGAGGATTCTGTTTGAGTCACATGTGAGGACTTTGTTGTTTATGGGAGAGCACTCCACTCATTGTTAGGTTGGAGGTCACCACATCCCATTTTACCCTCCTATGGGGTTCATACAGTCATGTACTCAGATCAAGTAGTCACTACAGGATCTAATGGGTGGGTAGGTGAATTATGCTACATATCTATAGTGGTGTCCCATTCTAGTCAACAACTATTATTTCTTATGTCGCGTATCTGGATATGGCGTGTGCTACACTAATAAGGGTTATCTTATATTATATAAAGTATGTACTTCTTTACTTCACTAATGTGTTATCATTCATGCTTTTTTATTTGTCTAGGTGATTGAGTATGATCCATTTGAGGAGACAAATGACACTGATTGGGAGTAGTGGTGTATGAATCCTACTCATGAAGAGTATTGTTAGGCTATTCCTCCTCCATCCAAATTCCTACTAGTGAGGTTTCTTAGGGATTTAAAGACTTTCCAATGTTGCTACCTCATTAAAAATTTGGTGTTGTAGCTTTGAGTCATATTCCTATCATTGGATCCTCTTATCAGTTTTTTTTGCAATGATGGAGACTTTGATTGAACCTCATCATATGAAGAGGTGTGTTTGGGGGTAGGTGCATCTGGAGAAGTCTTTGGCTTGAGTATCCTGGTGGGTTATGAGTATAGTTACAAATTCATAGGATCTTATGGTTACCATGGATTTAGAGTATGAGTGACTTCCCTATTGAATATCCAATCTTTGATGTGCACTCATAGGGTCTTGTGGTCACTGTGGAACCATCTTCTATGATTGTTGGAGTAGAATCGACTTGTTAGAGAGACTCTCCTTTCTAGATTAAAGTGCATGCACGTGGTTCATCTTCAGATCAAATTGGTCCACTAGTGTAGTTCATATAGATGTGAAAAAGAGCATAGACATCCATGGACCTCTTTGTATGGTCCTTGGCCTTTTGCAAGAGTTTGAAAGATTAGTTGAAAAATAAGTTGAAGAAGTAAACCCATCCTTGTTTTCATGCCCTTGTAACCTTTCTTTTCTATCTCTAGATTGATTTGTTAGTTGTAAGAAAATGATACATTTCTATAATTTTGAACAAGATTTACATTTATTAAAATGTTGTTTAAAAATTTGAATGAGAATATGAGTTAGAGAGTCAAATAGTTTTTGGGACTTAGAGATCCCTTTATGTAGTCTGACTGCTATAATGCTCGATTAGGGATTTGTGTTGTGGGGCCCACACTAAGGGTTCCCAAGACATGTTGTTTTGCGACCCTAAATGGTGGAGAAATGCCTTGTACCATGAGGGATGAATATTATGAATCCTAACCATCTCAAGAAGCATGTTAGTCTTATTCAAGTTTCCTCAAGATGGTTATACATATGGTATGTTCACCTTGTTATTCTACATCCCTTAATTCTTTGAGAATTCAAACTTTGTTCTATGGAGTTGTGTGCAATAAACAAAATTCCTTTTTTGAGAACCCCTTCAATGTATTTTTACTTAGTGCATAGCTAGATCACAGATCTATTAGAGACTGATGAATTTGAGTTGGCTAGCTTCAGCATGACTTGACACCTTTACCATCTATCGTATGTTCCTATTGTAAGGGAGTTAATGTCAGTTGTTGTCTGCTTTTGGGATCATGTAAGACATAGATTCCACTTTGAGGATGTTGTTGTAACTCCAACTTTGTAGGATATGACCAAGATTGCTCCTATACCTTTTCATGATTGATGATTGATTGTCCTGAAGAAGTTGAGTTTGGATTCTGAGTTAGTTTATCTATTGGGTGTGAAGAAGTAAAAAGCTACTTAGTGACTATCTACGAATGATTGTTTCATTAGAATGGCTCTAATTTGGTATCTATTTAAGAGTAAAGTGCATGAAGGTACATAGTTCCCATGTATGTCTCATCATAGAGCTTATACCTTATCCTTATATGTAAAGTTGTTCTTTGGAAAAATAGTTGGCTAGGTATTGTCATTAGTAGCAAGCGTCATGGTAGTCATGTGGCGTGGTGAGACTTTCATGTTTTTTTATCTTCAGTAAATTGTATCAAATCTTGGATGATGTTAAGGGACGTGAGGATGCAAACTTTTTCAATATCTTATAGATTTATCTAGTAGTGCACCATTTGTGATGAGTTCCATGAAACAAACAATCCTCATCACAATTTAGAGAAGGATTGTTAATTGAAGCACATCAAGATTGGTGGTACCATTTAGTAGTGAGGTGGCCTAGCTAGATAGATCTCTTGTTTGTTTCATAAGTACGTGCACTGGGTTGGGTGAGTTTTTGTCTTGAGACTTCGGTTTGCAGGATAGCAATGTCCAAATTTTGTTGGTTGATCATTTTTTAGGCTTGACCAGTGAATTGCTTACTACCTGGTGTATGTGTTGAGGAAATTTGGTCATTAACACTACATATATGATATTGAGGAGGCTCTAGATTTCTACTGGAGGCTCAATGATGATTCTAACATGGTCCAAGAGAAAATTATGAGAATGTTGCTTGATTGTCAGAGGAGGAATTTACAATCTTTTCCTATAAAAAAAGATTGCTTTTTGTAATATGTGGGGTGGATAGTCTTGTACTATTTGGCAGTAGTGGCATGTAGTACAAGGGGAAATATGAGCGATCTTGTGATATATTTCTTTCTTCCATTTCATTTTTAAGGAATAAAAATTCCTTGTATTTTTTTTTAGCACAAAGTGCCATTTGTGTTTCTAGCAGTTTGTAACGATTCATTTTTAACAAAAACAAGTTTAAGAAAGGTTTTTTTTATCATTATACGATGTATTAGACTTGGATACTTATTCAATAAGGTATGTTATTTTTATTCCCTAGGATGGTAGGCTCAAAAGCTAATCAACTTTGAGGTCTTAGTTGATAGACATGCCCTTTTGGTTGATCATGAACTAGACCAGTTGGATTTTCTTGCCTCATAATTTTGGGTAGTAGGTATGATTATGTAACTTATTTTGTTTAAAGATATTAAGAACAACATATGTAGATCATCCATTCCTTGATTTTCTATTATTGGGGTTGAGGATTGAGAACTCAAGCATGTTTGTGCTCTTACATTTCTACTTATGAGTGGATTCTCCTTTAATATGTTTTCTCCATGTTCTACCATAAGAGTATCCTTCATCTATGGGAGAAGATGGATTGTGTAACATCCCAGGATTTGAGGCCTCAGATAAAATGATCTTAAAGGAATGATTGGATTACCCATATCACTAAGGTGCACCACCTTTTCCTGGAGCCCACCACTAAAGAACTCCATAGTTAAGTGTGCTTGGCTTCGAGTAGTACTAGGATGGGTGACCAGTTGAGAAGTTGACCTCTGCTTGCGCGTGAGTGAGGAAAAAGTGTGCAGTTAAGGCTAGTGGTGGTCTGTGGGGCCAGTCGTCATTCTTGAAACTCTACTAGAGCCTAGGGCAGTGGCCGTAGGTGTTACAAATGGTATTAGATCCATAACCCCTCCAGTAGGTGGGGCCCACATGGGCATGTGGCATGCCGGTCTTGAGTAGTGCAGACCAGGCATGTTGGGATAGGATTGTCCATGGTTGACGTAGACACCCTTGCGTTGGTATTTTGTGATTGGGAGCTGGGTGTCCATGAGCTATTCTGGGTCCACACTGAAATGGGGAGATATTATGAGGCCATATAGTTGAGTCTTGATGAGGACGTCAAGAGTCTAAGTGGGGGAGATTATAACATCCCATGATTTGAGGCCTCAGATAAAATGATCTTAAAAAGAATGATTGGACTACCCATATCACCAAGGTGCACCTCCTTTTATGGGATCCCATCACTAAAGAACTTCATAGTTAAGCATTCTCGGCTTGGAGTAGTACTAGGATGGGTGACCAGTCGGGAAGTTGACCTCGGCTTGCTCGTGAGTGAGGAAAAAGTGTGTAGTTAAGGCTAGTGGTGATCTGTGGGGCCATTCGCCATTTCTGAAACTCTACTAGAGCCTAGGGCAGTGGGTCAAGTGTTACAGATTGGGACTCCAATGACCCTGGATTCATGCTATGGGCTAAAGTCCTGCCATATAAATGGGATTGTAGGTGGAAACACCATACTTATTTGTGTTAAAGCACCAGACATTATAGTTACCCTTGTGGATTCTATTCCAACATGTGTTTGTGTAAAAATCAATCACAATCATGCATCTGATATTTGGGGTACAAATTTGGTAATTAAGATAACTTTGAGGTGTGCCATGAGTAGTAGATCTTTTTTGTAAAACTTATTTTTGGACATTGATGCTTAGAGACTTAGTATGGGAGATTGGTTTCCATGGGGGAAATTTCAATGGGTTTGTCTAATGTAGTGCCTCCCAAATTATGTCTCATAGACTAGTCCATGAAAAGTTTGGTTTCATGTCCTTTTGAAAGATGAGATGTGGAAAACAATATGGTGTCTTGGCCTTTACTCCATCATGCTTGACTTTCTTGTGTCCTAGGCATATGTCAATCATAGCATGAAAATTAGGTTAGTTACAACCATGTATGGGTGTCATGATATATTAACCTTGTGGATTTGGTCTAACTCACCTCTAGTGACTCATAACATTAGCAAACCTCTTTTATCAAATAATGTGTGATGATCATGGATGGATGTTCTCATCATCACCTATTTTATAGGGGAAACAATGGTTTGGTGAACACATGGTTTTTCTTTACCCTAGTTGTAGCCACAATTTTTTTTATTTTAGTTACATTATTGGCATATTTGAAGGATGAATTTTGGTTGGTGAACTATTGGGGCCTCAATATGATGATCATATTCATACTGTTATTGACCTTATAGTTTTGTTCATGACCCCACTACTTTAGGCATAGATACAAAACACATTGGGGTATTCATATATATGTGTTTTAATGGTGAAATTTTTTTCCTCTGCAATACTTCTAGATGGAGACTTAATGTCGATTTCATCATCAGAAGTAGCATTTGATTAGTCTAGCATTTGTGTGGTGGAGAGGAAAATCTTCATCCGTGTCTTTTAGATACTCCAATCATAGATGTTGTGGACAATGTAGAGTGACTCTTGTTTAGTATTGAACTTCCCCTTATATCAGTTCTCTAAATGATGCAAGTATTACATTTCCTTATGAAAGTTGCAAGGATGGACATTTTTCTACGCTCTAGATGTTCTATCTTGGTAACATTGTGATTGGTGCAAATCCCTCATGCTTCTTTCGTCAAGTGTGTGAGGAAGTAGTATACAGTCTTTGACCCATTCTACCTTAGGAATATTTGCTTATTGTAGTATGTAAAGATATGGGATCTCAACCTATTCTGGTAGGATTGCCTCAATCTCATACATAAGGGAATAAGTTGTGGGACTTGCGGAAGGTCATATAGAGATTTGATACACCCACGTATCCATCGAATCATGTATGTACATATTGCCATTTGAGATGATCATCTTCTTTAGGATCTTTATAAGGTTTTTTAGTGGACTCTCCAACTCCATTCGTTCGGGGCCAATATGGAGGTTTTCAGTAAGGTTTGACTCCCAAGGAGGATAGATATTCCTTGTTGAATGTGGTTATATTGTTTGTACCATTATCAGGGACAATTTCGTGCAATTTTCTATACTGACGTATGATGTAATTCTTTAGGAACTTGATCACCTACTGAGTTGAAGAATTCTTGATAGACCCAACATCCACCCAGTTGATGAAATAGTCAATAGTGACCAAACTCAAGAAATTTTTGTTCGGTGGTCCAAGATATATATTTTTTATCACCTTGATCCCTAAAGTAGAGAAAGTTCAAGGCGTAGACATGTTGTATAGCTAGTTAGATGGTGCATGAATGTAGTCACAAAAAACTTGGAAGACTCGACATTCATGGTTGTATTCAAAACTATTGGTCTCCATGGTGTTCTAGTACTATCCCAAGAGTTGTATCTAATTTGCACGCATGACTCTATTCATGCATGTGCTACATGATTCTCCATGTACCTCCTGCACAAGAGATTTAGATTTGGTCTGTTGAAGAAACTGACAAGGGTATGATTATAAAACTACAATAAAGATGTCATGCTCCCACATTTAAGTACATGTTGTTCTTTTCTATAGTTGTTTTCTAGAACCAATGGTTCTTGATATATGTTTTAATGTCATTCAACTATGTTTTTTCTCCGTTGTTGATTACATTTTTGATGACCATGCAATACCAGATGAGACTTTGTGTAAACCTCAACGTGCAAATTCTGGTCACTCTAGATATTGATTCATGAGGTGAGCGTGGCCAAAGCATCATTGAAGGCATTAGTCTCTCTTTTCATGAAGTTTTAGGAGATTTGTATCAAAATAATCAACAAGTGAGCACAAATATTCTTCATGGAGATCAAATTTTGATTAATGGTCCTTTAATTGTTCTGGATTTGTGAGATTACAAGGAGACAAACACAATAGACTTGAAGGTGATGTGTCCCTTTCTGCTTGGTAAGTTGGAGTCTGACGATGCATGTTTCGTATTCAACCATGTTACTTGTGACACTGAATTCTAAGTGCTTGGTCATAGAAAGTTGTTGTCCATGTGGGTTTTGGAGAACCACTTTGATCCCAACCCAAGTATGGTAGATGGATCCTCCAAAAAAGATTGTCCATAGGTTTGGATTCAAAGGGAATGATGACAATGATGAGTCAACCATTTTGATACCTTCAATATGGAAATCATACTTGTGAGTTTATTCATCTATTAGTGGGAGTTCCACCAGATGATGTGCTAGAGATTGTGCCTTGAAGAACTTCATAGGTAGATAAGTGATTTTGAATTTTGAATTCACGTAGAAAAACTTGCCATTTTGCACAACTTAAAGTGAGGGTATGTTGTTCACACAAGTATCATATTGGATCATGCCTTGCAATGGGTTGAAGTGGGAATGCAATCAAACAGAGACACAACTTCCTTTTTCCATATACTGGATCTAACGATACTTTTCAATTGTTGTGTATGAGACTTAGTTTTGTTGAACCTCTTAGATATATAGTGTATGGATGCTCGTTGTCAGTCTTGGATTGGCTTAGGAAGCCTCCCATTAATATTTCATGGATGGAGAGTCCAAAAAGGAGAAGGTATTCTAACATTGTAGTTTTAGGACTGGTGGTCGGATGAGATAGTCCTTAGGATGGAGAGTCAGGTTCTTCTTTAGCAACTTGAACATGGGCTCAAATATGGGAGTGGTCTTGTCAATGAAGTGAGTGATGTCTTGGAGTTAATCGAGCATGCCTCAAATATTCTTTTCTATCTTTGGTGAAGATATTTATTGGATGGTTTTGGCCTTTCCTAGATTGACTTCCATCCCTCTTTCCTACATGTAACTCCAAAGGTACATTTTTCTACATTTACATGTAGAGAGAGTATTCACCATCATTGAAAAAGCTTGTATATGTGAATTATGTGGTCTTTTGGACCATTAGATTTAGAAATTATTTCATCCAAATATACATCCACCTCTTTGTGCATCGTGTTTTTGAAAAGGCTACTATCACACTTTGATATGTGGCTCCAAACTTTTTAAGAATGGAAGGCATTATGTGGCATCATAATATTCCCATTATGCAATCAAAGCGGTCTACTCCTTGTCTTCCTTAGTCATTTTAATCTAGTTGTACCCGGAGAAACCATCCATGATTCTAAGAGGGCATATCCAGTAGTGTTTTTGACTAGTATGTCAATAAGAGACACTAAGAACTCATCTTTGAGGGATGCCTTGTTAACATTGTGAGACTCCACACACATTCATCTTTATTTGGTATTGGTACAATTTTGAGGCTCAAGGGTAATGTTGGCTATCCATGTAGGATAATTTTCTTGATCTAAGAAAGTGACATTGTATTTCTTTCAGACGTCCTCTCTAATCTTAAGGTTCTATTTTAGTCATAGTCATTTAACTTCAATGAAACATGACCTTCTCATCTAACACTAGAAAGTCCGTGTAACTCCTAGCAAATACATAAATGTAATTCTGTAGGAGTTCTTTCAGTTGTTCTTTGCTAAGTTGAGGTAGACATGCCCCAACATTGACTTGGCATGACTCGGGGCTGGAGAAGATATTACTATTTATGTATCATCTTCATTGTGAAAGTGATGGATCTCCTTCATTACATAGTATGATATGATAATATATTTGAAATTTGTCACTTCTTCACTATGATCTATGCTACTTCAAAGAAATAGTAATCAAACTCCCGATTTACAAGAGCAACTTTAAATCATTTTATTAAAGTTATTTACTTTACAACATTTTGGAATTTTTGGTGGAAGATGAGGGCATTGTGGAGCATGGGAAATAGACTCTTTAGGATCTCCACAATGTTATAGTTTTGTTCTTTTAACGTGGTTTCTGGGGTATGAGAAGCAACTTCATTTTCTGCATAATGTGGTCTACCATGTACCATTTTTTTTATTTTATCTACTTCACATGAGGCATCTAAGTCATTGAGGATCGTTCATGATTTTCTCTCAAAATATGTATTTCATCCCCCATCCATGTTCCCTCAAACATTTCGTTTGCATAATCATGTTTGTTGTATGTGACTTTGTAATCATTTTCCTTGCCTCGTCACTCCTCTCATTAGATTTTGTTTGTCCTGGTGAGTTGACAATGTACATAAGTGTTTTTTATATTGGCCAAACTAAATGATCTCCTCAATTCTACATGGGTCAAATCTACACATTTTGATATGTAGTCGTCTATGATTTCAACATCGTCATCACTAGGAGAGCCCATATAGTCTTCCTTCATGCTTCAGCCACTCCATTCATTTGAGTATCTCGAGCATGGTGAGTTGAATAAGTTGGGAATGTTGGGTTGATAACATCCTCATATGGAGGGATGATCATGTCTTTTGAATGTTGGTTATTCTTGTTGATCAATACACCGCCACAAAATTCCATGATGAAGACAATTTCCCCAATGTTGGTTGTGATGTTGGAGTAGTCATCATGATCTTCATCCTCAAGATCATGTATAAGGTAATGTATCAACATAGGCATGATGGCCTTGGTAGTGTTGGTAGTATCCTCTATAGTGGTGAAAGTGCATGGAAAGTAAGGATGGGGATGCTTTCACTGAAGAACTAGGTCCAATCTATACAATACAATGAGTCGACACTCTTCATCGAGGCATATTGGTCAAAATTTCATACTAACGATTTTGTGGAGGCAATATAAAATTGAGTTAACCTTACTTTGTCAAATCATGTGGACAAGGTCAGTCTCCACTGTGGTGTCCATCTACTTATGTAGGGGAGGCATTAGGACTAAACCTAAGGACTATATACTTTGGACATTGGGCATTTATGTTGTCTTCATACACCCTTATCTTCCAACTCTATAACAACCCTACAGCGTAATCCATATATAACAAAAAAGAATCACAGATCATTAATATTACACTAACAATAGTCAAAAATAGCATATCACTCTTTGCAATAATTTACAAACTTTATGTATCTCAAAGTTTACATAGATTGTCATACAACTTAAAACAAAAAACTTAATACATGATAATGTAAAAAACCTTATAAACCTCCTTAGATCGTACATATGGTACACCACCTAGTCTTAAAATTGTACATGAATCTAAATCATGAGAGTTATTCCATGTTCATGATCACCTATGTGCATTCACGCATAACCATGCATTTGACAAACCATTGTAAGGTGAGGTTTTATCATAATAAGAACAAAATTTGAACTTAATATTGAACTTGATCATTATTAATGTCACTAGGGATGCATTCTTAACTTAATATCATATAGTAAGGGCACCCTCTACTTTAACTTAATCTTATCTTACTAAAAACAAATGAGGTGTGCATGCATCACTAAACACACACGAGGTGTGCAGGAAACTCAATGAACACACATGACATGTGCTAACATCATTGAGCATACACGGGATGTTCATGCATAGGGTTAAGTATCCCAAATACTAAATGTAGGGGTATAATCATACAACAACTTTCATAAGTGTTCATGATATGGGTCCTTAATTGTGCATATTGTGATTTTTTATTTGAACTTAACTTAGGGTTTACATCCATACTTATAACTAATTTTAAACATGATGAGGTAATTAGGAAACTAATTGATTTTAAGTGTGAATAGATTCATGTAGTAAATCTTAACAAGATATGCTAAAGAATTCTACCACTTACATTGCATTTGTCTCACATGATAACATGTGAATTGTATACTTTAAGCATGATGTATGAGAAAAATTCATGATGCATCATATTAAAACCCAAGGCATGGACCACTTACCTACTTTGCACCAACCTAATATTGGTCCTATGATCCTCAACTACAAAAATGAATTCCTAAAATATCATGAACATCCATAAAACCGAAAATGCATACCCCCAAGTAGGGTTGAGCATTGGGTCGGTTTCAATCTGTCCTGAACCACAACCCGGGCCATAGAACCCAATCTAAACCCAACCCGCAATTTTCTAGAGAGGGGATAGGGCCTTGACATTAGGCCCATAATTTAATATTGGTCGGGTTAGGATCTTGGCAAATCTGAACCCGAGGACCCAAAGACTTGATAGGAGATATATATCTAGTATATATGAAATATATAATATATTACGATTGTATCACATATTCTATATTAAATAGTTATATACTTTATTGATAGGTAATAAGATAAAATTTCAAGGAATTATATAAGCAACTTCTGATTGTGTACTGAAAAACAATAATGTGTTGGTAATGATCATTGACAACTTCTTTCACATCTCATGAACCATTCAATATTTATTTTAAATCATGTGTGCACTAGTTATTCATTTAACCTTTTGCTATCTACTTTCAACCAACTTTGTTGTTGCAAAAATGAGTATTTTGTACATGATATTAGAGAAGTAAAAACTGGAAGATTATAGTTTGAGCTGATGCAAAAAGCATGTTTGTTTCAGTCACATATATCTCTCCCAATTTTATTTTCACATTCCAAACTTATTTTTTGTCCATTTATACTTTCTAAGAAAATATAATATATTTTTTAATCCAAGGAAATGAATGTGTAATGTATATGTTGTTGTAATGTGTTTCTAACATATGATGTGTTATTGATTGGTTCAATGTTTTTGGTACTACTAGAACGATTTAGTCTTTAGATGAACATGTGGTGTTTACAACAAGTGTATGTGAGATTTCAAAGTTTACACATAGATAAAATGTAAATGTATACTTGTATTTCATATAGACTCTAACATAAATAATTTCAATGAAAGACATTGGTAATTTGGTAATGCAACTATCTTTATTTTGGACAAAAAATTTAACATGGGTTGGACCTAAACTTGGCCCATAACCCATATATATAACATAGGCCGAGTTTAGACATGTAGAGTGTTAAAATTGTTTGGGTTGTGACCCTTCCTGCGACCCTCCATTGAAATATGTATCTAGATCTAGGCTTTAGTAAACCCTCAACAACCCGACCCGATGCTCAACCCTACTTCCAAGGTCATTTTAGGGTTTCTCACTGATATTAGGAATGTGTGGGTCAGTTACTCAAATTCAATCCATGTATACATCTTTAATTCTATATATAATTCAAGTTAGAGTTTTTACACCCATATTCTGTATTAGAACATGAACATAGAGTTATTAGAATGAAACTACAATATTCAACATAATTATTGATCTCTATTGTTACATATATGTTCTTAATGACCACATAATCTTTCAGTAATGCTTAGGATATTTACTTATCATCTTGTTATTTCAATTCAAATTAATATTGTGCTATATCATTATATATAATGAACTGCTTCTCCCATACATAGAAATTCATTTTATCATCATAATCAAGATCTTGCTACATTTGCATATAGTAAACATTTTTTTCTTTCCCACAAGATCTTGTTTGTATTTTCTTAGCTTCCTACTAATTTCTATGAGTTTTACGAGGTCATGGGATATTTTGATAATTTAAAGTATCATTACCTTCTTTCACTCTTGTGGATCCAATGTGGGGTCTATTTAGGTCACATCCCGCTAGCCCACCTTCCCTCTACTCTTTGCCATGTAAGTTGCATAGAGGTAATTTGCACTACCATGCATTGCACAAAGACTAGGGGGTGCTTTCATGGACCCTGCTCCAAAGAGGCAAAATGAAACCGTAAAAGGCTCTGACATTCATCGTCATCAGCGTCATGGATGACTGGGGAATATCTCTAGTTATTGTAGGTGGTAATTTCCTACTCAACTTACTCTTATGGTGGGCATCTCGGCACCATTGTAATTGTGATGACCCTGAAATTTGGAGTTTGATATCCAATGTTCTATTCAAAACATGCTTAGGGTATGAATAATTCCATAATGAGCCTTGAGGTGTGATGTGGACAAATGATGAAAGTTGCACTTGTTTGATAAAAAAAAGATTATGACAATTGACTTGTATTCAAGGTTTGCACATCTATTTATAAGGTTATTTGAGGAATTAAGTTAGATGACCAAATGTTGGAGTTTTGAATTCAAACTTGGTTATGTGGCTTTAAGTGTTGAGGAACCCATGGTTTGAATTTCATTTGAATCAGATGGTTGTACTGAAATATATAAAGGTTTGAATTTAATGATATTTACTTTCAATATTCTACCAAACCTTAGTCGGCTGGTTATTTAAGAGTTAGGGGTGTGACAATTATGTACCACTAAGGCCCAGATTTAAGCGGCTCTATTTCCAGTCGTAGTATCTCATATTGGAGGGCTTACGCATCATCCCCTACCTCCGAACTTCATGGGAGGAAGGGAAACAGTTCTAGGAGACAACAACTCATATAACCGCATCAAGTGATGCCCTCACACATGATTCTCGTTGAGGCTTCAGATACGCAAAGAGTGGAGCTAGTTAATGACCACTCACATAGGGCATGGGTGGAGGGATTAGAGAGATCCATCCCCCCATCACAGCTTCTCAACCTGTTCTACGGTGGGAGCCTGAGAAGGAAAATAGTCATACTAGGGAGGAAGGAGAGCGTTCTAGGGCTTGTGAGAGATAACACCCAAATCCCTAAATCCTTCCTCTATTGTAGATCCAATAGGAGGACTCGTCCCCTTTCGAAGTGATGACCTGGAGGCTGAATTTCTCATATCCATGCTTCTAAGGTAGAGTTTGGGAGGACAAACGAGAAGTCTGCATACGTCAACAATGAAGGTCTCTCATTGAGTAAGATGTAGTACTTCTCTTCGTCACTTTGGCTTGCCTATGAAGATTGCAGGATGACCATCCCCTTTCTCCAACAATTGTGCTCCGAGGACCACCTTTGGAGCAAGTATAATGGAGGGTTGTGGGACTCATCTCGTTTAGGATCTAGTTTCTTGGAAACCCTTCATCATTGTGAAGGTGATGTAACTCCCAATCGGCTATAGAAAAGGCCTAGTCAGGAACAAAGCCACGCCGACTTTCTCCCTATGCCATGGAGCACAGTAGGGGATGGAGAAGGCGATTTAAGAAAACTAGCTGGTCAGTAGGCTTTGAGCCGTGGCCCTCTCCGATAGTGATTTGGTGCACATGCATACTACTTGAGAATGATTATGATAAATGTGTATTTATTACTTTTTTTTACATCTTCTGGATATCTTTTAGGACTATTTTGTTGTTTATTTTTTAGTTTTATAATTAATTGTATTATTTTATATTTTCTTTCTTTATTTGGAATTTGAATTATAATTGGTTGGACTTTTGTAGGAAAATGTCCTAACCACTCCAATCATTAATTTTTCCAACAAGCTATTTTACACAATTCCTGCAGTTCTTGAAATTTTTGTATAGAAGATACTAAAATAGTCATAACTCCCACATACAAATTCTAAATTTGGAATTTAGATATGTTTTGAAGAGATGATTTCAATTTCTATAGGAAAAATATATTTCCCGACGATTTTGATAGTCATTTGACTATCCAACCGATCTGAACATACATGTTCGTTTTCCCACAGTGCCTGATATAAGTATATACCTTGCACTAAAATTGGCATAGCTCCCAAGCGGAACTTAATGTTCAAATATGATTTGGAAAGAAAATTCAAAGACCTATAGAGAAAGTCTATTTTTAGATGTGCTTTAAAGCTTGTGGTCATCCAAAATTTATACGAAACTTCGGGAACAGGAGTCTGTAGATACAGAGTTCGAATTTGAAGGGTCAAAAGAAGGCAATCAATGATTCTCTTTATTGTCTATTAAGGAAGGAATTTTTTCTCTAAAGGCACAAACAACATACGCCTCCTTCATTCCTTCTCCTCTCCTTTTAGGGTTCCCACCCCCCCTTCTCCTATAAAAGGAGGGGGACTCCACTAAGAAAATGGTCTCAAGTTTTGTACGAAATAAATAGAGGAATTTTGTCATTTTATTTTAGTATAATTTTCCATTCAAAAACAATAAAGTTAGTTCTTTTATTTCACATCTGGATCCCTCTTCTCTGATTCTTCTTCTTCTCACTTTTTCTTCTTAGAGAAGGATAGAAAGCAACAGAGTCATTTAATCGTCACCGCCTTGGGATCTACAAAGATTCGAATTGTGGTATATGGCTCTCTTGCTTTCCTTCCTTGTTTATCCCATCCTTATCATGAGTAGCGAGTAGTTTTCTTATTAAGGCTAGGGGAATAGCCCCTTAGCTATGTATTAATCGGATCGAGTTTTTACACGACTATTTAGATAGATGGTTTTTGATTTAGAAATCGCATATTTAAACAAAGTAATTAATCATTTTTATCTTTTATTAATCCTGGAGGATGTGACCGTGGAAACCAGGATTTAGAATGCCTAAATCGACTTCACGAGGATTTGGATGTGATCCTAGAAAAATTTTCTTTAGGATGAAGAACAAATATACATGAACACCAGGACCTATGTGTTCACGTGAAGTTCCTCTTTTACATTTTATTTACGAATAAATTGCATACTTACTTCTATCTTGTTTGTCGTGTATACTCAATCTTTTTTTCACAAGGGCTAAGGTGGTGAAATTCCTAAGTCTCGACGCATTCCTCCTTGATTTCAAGCCTTTTTTAAGCATTGCTTTCAAATTCACCCTTTAAAT